>PVJL010000463.1:0-412707 GCA_004026885.1 Lyroderma lyra | reverse complement strand
TCAACAAAGGACTTGATTGGCTGAGCTGTGGCCGAGTGGGCGGCCGGTAAGCGTCCATGGAGTCTGACAGACTTTCACTACACTCAGCTTTAGGTTTCGGCCTAGCCCGCAGATCTAAAGTTTTCACATCTTACTGTTCCACACTCAGGGTATCGCACCCTATCGGCCCGTTGGTGCAGCCGGAGCCCGCTTGAGGGGCACTACTGGGATGGAGAGTCCGAGCTTGGGGGACTGTGAAGCTGCCCCCTTGGTCACCTCCAGTGAGCGCCTAGTCCCAGACCAGCCGTGTGACCTCTGGCAAGTTACTGTCCTTTTCGAACGTCACGTTCACTACTTGTAAAATGGGAGCGGGAGAATAGACGTTGGGTCGGCCTTTCTAACCTAGGGTCGACAGAGACCTCGAGGTTCAAGGGTTGGTTACTAGGAGTTAAGGCTGGAGCTCAGGTACAATTCTGGTGGGTTCAGCCCTGGGGTGCTCCGGACTTCTTACCTGAAATGAGGAAAGAGCTGGGAGGTGGTGCAAGGAGAGGTCTACTTGGGTTGGAGGATCTTAGGAAGACCTTGGAGATGTTATTTTACGCAGCCGGGGGCGTCCCAACAGTGGGTCCTATGAGAAGAAACAGGAAGCTGCAGTCATTGAGTACTTGTATACTCGTATATGTACGATCTGGGGCTGAGTTACCTACTTTACTTTCAAAATGTAATCCTTAGGACTCCCTTAAAAGAGGTATTACTCCATTTTTACAGGTGAAGAAAGGAGACTTAGAGATGGTTAAGTAACTTGCTTTTGGACACATAGCAAGTAAATGGTAGAGCTGGAATTTGAACCCAGTCTATAGACTTCAAAGTTTGCGATGTTTTCATCAGATTTCAGTTTCCTTGTCTCTAAAATTGTGAACTATATAATTTTCAAGACATAATGAGTTCCCAAAAACTCTTTAACCCCAAATTACATCAGAAGACCTAGATTCTAATTCTAGTTAGTCACTAGCTCTTGCTTAGTTTCGCTATTTGTAGAAAAGAAGTTGGGTTAGGCATCTTCGTAGACCCATCCAAATTTGCCAATGTGTGATTTAGTGATTAGGACACACTCTACTGAAGTTTTTCAATAATAGTACAGGGGGAGAAGTATTAGATAAAAATGCTGTAGACCTGGGTTCTGGTATCAGTTCTATAAGTAACTTAATCTTCCTGTCACTCAACTTTATTGATAAAATTAGAGTAATCTTTATCCTACCATGAGAATCTAGAATGAAAACGATTTGAAAATTCTGTGCCAGAAATTATTTACCTTTTGGAGGATTACAACAGGTAATGAAAGTGCTAAACACTTTCCCCCAGAAAAATTCACACACACGCGCACACATACACACACACACCCCACACACACACACACACACACACACACACATATAACCTCACATTTTTGGGAAAGAGGAGGGTACTTCACTGGCAGTTCTGTTGACCCCAGATTAAAAGCTCAGCTGTTGGTTCATATTTTTAAACTTAAGCCAAATGTCTCCAGAAATCTTTATAATAGCCCTATTCAGTGTTTAATTTTAAAAAGTTTATAGCAAATAGCTTGAGCTTTTCATTGTGTAGAGATTTGCAACCCTTTTTAACTCACATTAGAGGACAGGAAGACATGGGAGAGCAGGAAGTTACGCCCATAGTGTAAGACTGGTCCATACTGATTTTATTCTCTCTCATAATCCAAATAGTCCATTTGGGTCCTGCATTGTCGTGGATTAAAATTGAATAAGCAGAGGAAAATAAAATTTAAATGAGCTAATCACTTGAACTTTGTTTTTTCAGCGAGGCAGATCTTACCCTGGTATCAGAAAGAGCAGAAAAAGATGAGAAACAATTAGTGAGAAAAAGCAGCAATAAGTGTAACTCCCTGCTACAAGAATCAATTGCTTCTGCTCAGTTTGGTAAAATGACAGAAATGACAGAATGCCGTAAGTCTGTCCCATGCGGATGGGAAAGAGTTGTGAAGCAAAGATTATCTGGAAAAACAGCAGGAAAATATGACGTATATTTTATCAGGTGAGCATGCAAGGTGATAAAGATAGTGCAGCCAAATACTTTTGTCTACACAGGTGGTGGAAAAGCATAGCAGATATCTTTGACGTTTTTCTATTTTTACCAGAAAACCATTATTGGGAGTTCCCTGGTGGTATAGTGGCTAGGCTCCGGTGCTCTCCACACCACGGCCTGTGTTCATTTCCCAGCCAGGGAGCTAACCCCCCAAAAAAAGGAAAGAAAGAAAACCATTATTGATTTATTCTGATTAGTCACTGATTAGTTTTATGGACAAATACTTACATTTTCTCCTATTGTGAATGGTTAATGGTAAGATTGCACTTAAGTTATATTTGTAAAATTATTGTATGCTATAATATTCCTCCTCATAGAGGAAACTATTTAAAAGTACCATTTTATTGCTATTTTGATTTTAAATGACTAATGTCCATGGCAATGTTTGGAAATTATTAATTAAAAATTTAAAATGTGGTCCAATTTTTTTTAAAAATCCCTTTTATTTACTAACAATAAGTTTCCTTTAATATTATTTTCTAGCCCACAAGGACTGAAGTTCAGATCCAAAATTTCACTTGCTAATTATCTTCACAAAAATGAAGAGACTTCTCTTAAACCAGAAGATTTTGATTTTACTGTACTTTCTAAAAAGGGCATCAAGTCAAGATACAAAGACTGCAGCATGGCAGCTCTGACATCCCAGCTGCAAAACAAAAGTAACACTTCAAACAGGAACCTCAGGAGCAGATGGAAAAAAGATGTGTTTCCTCTGCCAAGTGGAAGTTTGGAGTTGCAAGATAGCAGTGGACTATCTAACTTGACCTCCATTCATTTGCTTTTGCAAGAAGGTCAGAGTGGTAATGATGTTGACTCCAGAAAGATTAGAAAGTCCAAAGGAAAGATGACTATTTTGAAAGGAATTCAAATTAAGAAAACTAAAACTAGGTGCCAGAAGCGTCTTTCAGATTCTGTTCAAAGTAATAGAAAAAGAGAATCTGTGAATAATAAGGCAGATGCTGAAAGTAAACCTGTTGCCCAAGAAAGTCAGCTTGATGGAGCTTTATGCATTTCTGATGCCAAAGCAAGCAACAAGGTACTCAGCAGTGAAGAAAAGAGAATTATAAAAGAAAAATCAGTGAGTTCAGGATCAAATTTTAGTTTTGAACAAGTAACTTCTGGCATAATAAGTGAATCACATTTGACTGAAGAAGCAGAACGCAACAACAAGTATACGGATACCTTTTTAGCATCTGAGGAAATAAGAACAAAAGTAGAAGTTGAGGAAAGGAAGAAATATTTGCATATTGACAGTTTAAAATGTGGCTCCAAAATAAACAACAACTGCTCACAAACTGAACAAGACTCTACTTCTGTGAAAATATGCCAAGGTAGTCTCTTTGCATTAAAGTGCTATTAAACATGTGATGAGGAGTTGATACTCCCAGATACTATATTACATGCCTGTACCCAGTTAGGATGTGGGAATGGAATGAAGGAATAGGGCCAAATGTCAGCTACATTTCTACCACAACTGGGATCAACTCCTAGTACCTTGTCTAACCTATCTGTGGCAGAGAGGGGAATCAGCTGGCTACTGCCTTACTGCCTCAGCAAAGAATTGTTAATAGCTGTTACCATCTCTCCCTGGTGTCACAGCCAGGATTGCTCAGCAGTGCTTTCCCTTCTTCCCATCTTCTTTCCAGCCAGTAATCTTGTAGGGGAAATGAAAAGGCTTCATTTGTGAAAAGGTTTAGGGAAGACTCCTTTTATATATGAACTGGTTGAAAATCATCAGTGTCTTCTCTTTGCACCCCTCCTGTTACTTATTTCTGATGTATGACTTCCAATTTGATTTTGTATGTGTCATAGTCATTTTTATATTCTTTTATAATGTAATGGTTCTCTAAACTGCTTTAGAGCTCTAAATAATTCAACACTATACTCACATCGTTCATCTATTATTTGTAATATGCTCTTAATACAGAGTGAATACCTCAGTGAATAGGAGATAAAAAGGAGACCTTTTAAGCAGCCCGGTATTAGTTATTCATTATGTCATTATGGTATAATGAATAACTCCTTTAAAGAACAATAGTAATTTTACTTAAAGTCCTGTGGGGAGATAGCCTGGACAAATTGGTGGAGCAAGGGATCAGATTTGATTCCTGCTCTCAGTCCTATTCATGATTTTGTCTTTTCTGTGCCTAGAATTTCTCCACCTTTAGTAGAAAGCAGCCGCATTTACCTAGGAACTGTGTAAGGATTTTTCAAGTCTATCCTTTAAAGACTGAGTTTCTTAAAGCCTTGAGGCTTCTGTAGATTTATTGCTGATATAGTGGGCAAATTAAACTTTAAAAACAGCCTTTGCAACTACAACGGAAGTATCTATTTCATCCGATACATAAAAGAAGTTTGGTTCTCAACATAAGATGAAGTATCCTTAGGTTAATAGATATCCAATGGAATAGTAAATACTCCCATTGGCTTAAGTGGAAAATACCAAGTAAACAAGAGTTTCAGCCTCCCAGTAATAAAGGAGGGTAGTTAGTAATTATTTATAGGAACCCAGAGAAAAAATTACCAGCACAGTTTCCTTTCTTCTAACTCATTTTTACTTTCTACTAGGCTTTACCTATTCAAACTAAAATAATAAGAAATGCTACACTAATTATCTGAAGACTGGGATTCTTGTCCCAGGCTTCACTCACCCACTATTGTTTTGGAATGGTTGCTTAATTTCTAAGGCTTAGTTTCTTCATTTATAAAATGAAGCTAATAACCCTCACTAGTGCTGTTTTTCATATCAATATGGAAAGTAAAATGAGAAGTGAAAAAGATGGCTTCACGCTATACAAATGTAAGGTGTTATTAACTGACATTCAAATTTAAAGGTTATGGCTAGAGAATTAAATGTGTTGATTTAGAAGCTTGGGAAGCCTGATAATGCTGGTCAAACCGTCTTTGTTAAATTAACTGAGTTTTCCACTACATAGTGGTCTCAGATGTTACAGTTTCCAGATCTTAGGTTTTTCTGCAGTTTCTATTTTGTCTATATCCCTTTTTTTTGGTAAGTATAAAAATGTTCACTGCAGAAATTTTGGAAAATATGGAAAATTAAAGAAGAAAAGAAAAATTACCATTAAGCATCAACCCTTATGCCATTTCATTTATTTTATTCTAATTTCTATTATTTACCAAGTGTGCCAAAAACATGCATACACATTTTAAGTAATATTATCTATGTATTATGTAAATACTGATGGTAACCACTTTGAACACCTCTTATAATTGCAGAAGTCAAACATCACTTGTATTCATCTTTTGTCATTGGTATATATTGAGTATTATAATTTTATAAAATTGTAATTACAATTTTAATTTTATAAAATTGTATATACAGGTTTTTCCTTTCTTAAAATGTGTACATATTTTTTGGTACCCTCTTTATATATTTCTCTTTTTTATTAAATTGAGATATGTAGAATATTGCTTTTTTCAGCTGGAAGTTAGTGATATAGGGAAATCATCATGATATATTCTGCAAAATGTTTAATGACAGCACTGTACAAATGTGTCATGATTTAAAATATTCCATAATACCAATTTTTTAATACTATGAATTCTGAACATAAATTATAAAGAACTAGGGTAACCAAGTGCTTAAAGGCCTGAACTCAGGAGCCAGACTTCCTAGATTTGAATTTCAGCTCTGAAACTTACTTAGCCTTGGTCAAGTTATCCACTATGTACCTCAATTTCCATATCTATAAAGCGGAGATAAAAATAGTACCTACCACATAGGTCATTAGCAGGATCAAATCGGTTAATTTTGGTAAAGTGCTTAGTAAAGTGCCTGGTATATACTAAATGCTTTATAGTAGTAATATTTGCATCCTTGAATATTTCTTTATGCTAAACCATAGATTCTATAAACAATGTCCACTCTTCCTTTTCAGAAGACACCATCCCACGTACACAAATAGAAAAAAGGAAAACAAGCCTATATTTTTCCAGCAAATACAACAAAGAAGGTATCCCTTTCCCAATCAGAAAATCAATTTTAAATCTATTTCAGATGTCCGTCTCTGATGCAGTGTGTTTGTTTAGCTCTTAGCCCCCCACGACGCAAAGCCTTTAAGAAGTGGACACCTCCTCGGTCTCCTTTTAATCTTGTCCAAGAAACACTTTTTCACGATCCATGGAAGCTCCTTATCGCAACTATATTTCTCAATCGGACCTCAGGTTTGTGGATTATTTTCATCTTTGCCTTAGGAAAGACAGTGTGATAAGAAAGAACATTGATTTGATTAGGAAGTCTAGGTACAAGTTTGATTTTGAGTATGTGTGACCTCAGGTAAAGACTTTTTCCCCCTTTTAGTCCTCAATCTCTTCACCTATGAGAAAAACTGGATGACATTTTAACAGCCATTGTAGGGTTTAGGAGTATATTTTTATTTATTTTCTACTTCCAAATTAGTTTTGGTCATCAACGAAAATCAGATACCTAACATCCCTCTACCCTCAGTAATGTATAAAAGCATTTTTTCATTCAATGCTTTCTTTAGTGTCATTGACACCTTTTCTTCTGTATATTTTATGCTAGTTATCTGACTATCTTATTATTTAAACACTAATATTATGCAGGACCAGGTTTCAGCATAATCTAGACTGTTAACCAAATAGGTTAATGATGTTCGGCTTTTACTCTGAAAGTGGTTGTTGGTTCAGGTAATGGCTTCTTATCATCGATTTAAAAAGAAAAGAAAAGCTCTCTATGAGATTTCTCAGGGAGAATCTAAATCAGCCCATCCAGAGGCTCATAATCACGTAGTTATCTTTACTTTCCAGGCAAAATGGCAATCCCTGTGCTTTGGGAGTTTCTAGAGAAGTATCCTTCAGCCGAGGTAGCAAGAACTGCAGACTGGAGAGATGTGTCAGAACTTCTTAAACCTCTGGGTCTCTATGAACTTCGAGCAAAAACCATCATCAAGTTCTCTGGTACTTTCCCATATACCCAAAGGACAACATATAAACTGTGCCTATTTAAGAGAGCTTAAACTTTAATGTCCTGAGATGCTACATTAATAGAGGTCCTTCACCTCAAGCACTGAAGGCATTCATAAACAGTCCACTTGCCCCAAACCACAGTCTCCCATCGACTCAGGCAATAAATATTTGCCCAGCACTGGCTCAGGCCATGCAAGCATAATTGGAGAAAGGAGTCAGTGAAGCAGAAAGCCCAGTCAGACTCAGGACATTACCTCTGTAAGTGGCAGATGAGAAGTTCAAAGAGGGATGCTTTAGGAATTCAGAAAAAAGAGCAATCACAACTGGGGTCATTAGGAAAGATTCTTTCCTGTCCCTTTCTGCTGTTCTCTCCATCCAGCTCCCCATCACCACACTTTGGTTAAAGTATCTTCCTAGAGGCTGGGCTGATATGTGGGCTGTTGTATTCTCAGATGAGTATCTGACGAAGCAGTGGAAATACCCGATTGAGCTTCATGGGATTGGCAAATACGGCAATGACTCCTACCGAATTTTTTGCATCAATGAGTGGAAGCAGGTGAGGCCCACTTGCAGCCAGAACACGTCTGGCACATTTTGTCTCTGAGATAAAATAAGTCCACCATTATGGCTAAAACTGTTTCTCGAACACATGTGCTATTACAGTCATACAGTTTTGTTCCAAGCTTTCTGGGCAGCAGGTGGCATGTGGTAATTGGCAGCAGGGAAAGGATCCAATATACTCCTAAGTCCGTAAAGATTCCTTGGTGTGGCCTCTGACTGACCTCTAGCAGTTGTCACTTGGCCCTCCTCCTGTCATCCCCATTCACATACTGCCTCTAAGCCTGATGTGGTTTCCTCCTGTTACAATCATACTAGTCTTCAAAAGTGCACCACTGAAGGAAAGCAGGCAAGTGCGAGTTTAGAATGCATGCTGTTGGGTTTCTCCTGGTAGTCTCGGACTATTTTTGTGGTAACTAGGTCCTACTTCAGCTGCCTATTCTATTGAGATTGCCCAGCACACAGGCATCTGGATGGTATCCTGGCAGCTGGTGGGCACTGCCAGGTAACCTGGTACACTGCCTTCTTAGTCTGTGACCACCCTAAAGCATTTAGCTACTAGATCTGGCCAAGCGCATCCCTGTCCCACCATTTATTGTGACCTGAAGAATACATTTAACCCTCGGGGTCTATAACCTTCTACTGGAAAGTGGCATATTAATACTTGATCATGTTATCACCACTTCATGGCCAGGTTCTCGTGAAGATCAGTACTAAATTTGAAAGTACTTTATGAACTGTCAAGGATTAGCTTAATGTACGGTATAATTTTAAACATTTGTGAATCCCATTTAGATTAAAGGTTATAATTTCCAAGTATATTATCATAATGCACTATTATCTCACCATATCTTTAAAAAGCCAATTTAAAAAA
Organism: Lyroderma lyra; assembly: GCA_004026885.1. Taxonomy (NCBI): domain Eukaryota; kingdom Metazoa; phylum Chordata; class Mammalia; order Chiroptera; family Megadermatidae; genus Lyroderma; species Lyroderma lyra. Next base: position 404,225 of record PVJL010000463.1, on the reverse strand, counting down.
TGTATTTCTTACTAAGTTACATAAGGTCTCTGTCTCCTAATTTCTTCCAGGTACACCCTGAAGACCATAAATTAAATAAATATCATGACTGGCTTTGGGAAAATCATGAAAAATTAAGTCTGTCTTAAAATTGTGAAGCTTCCAAACTTGTTTTTTTATGTGTTGCTTTGCACTTTGATTCTTCAGATCTCCATTAAGCTAACCAGCATAGATTTTAATCAGCCCAACTAGAACCTAATTATGTTTTCTTAATGTGTGTGCTACTGGTAGATCTTGGTTACTGAACACGCTTAAACATGTTTTGAGATTTTTTTATTAATAAAATGGTACTTGACAACAATCCTAAAAATGTATGTGAATTTTCCAATATTGAAATGTGATTTGAAGGTGAAAAATACTTTTCTAAACTATCAGTAATAAAAAGCAAATTTCTGTCAACCTTGTTTGAGGAAAGCTTAGACTTTCTGTTCTCTTTCTATAAAAATGATATTATGCAATTGTTATATGATGAAGCAGTCAAAGAGTTTGCAGCTAAACATGTAAAAACATATTACAGTAAGTATTAGGTAGTTAATTTAAACAATATGTTAACTAAAAATAGCTAACCTTCGTAAAAAATAAGAGTCTTTTGTCATCTTGTATTGATGTTTAGGAATTGGAGATTTGACACCAGTATCCATTTGATAACCTAATGTGAATACCTGCCTGCAACTCCGTTTCAGATTATCGGCTTCTGGCTCATATATGTTACTTTGATTCCTTTGTGAAAACTTGAGCATTTACCCATCTCTCATCTTCCAGCTGGGGGACAGGACCTTTTGTGTTGTCATTTTTATTACAGATTTATAATGTTATAGCTCAAATACTGATTTTCCTAAAAGCAAATAAACATTTGCTTTTAGGAAAAACTTACCAATCTAAAAATATCCTAAGTAAGTCTCGATGACCAAGTGCCATGTTAAGGTATAATTTGAAAATTAAATGGAGTGAATAAATGAAAAGTAAAAACCTTGTTAGGGAAACTACCTTTGTTGTAGAGTGGTGTGTGAACAGAATCAGACTGCAGTGTACTGCGTATTAGTGGTGGTTTCCATTTTAGTGAGCAAGTTTGTTTTTAGAGAGGGATGGATTTTAATCAGAGAACAGGAAAACTGGCCACACATACCCCCAAGGCACACATCTACTTCATAACTTCCCATCACATTTTTATTTAACAAGCATCAAAGTAGCATTCACTAAGTGCAAAGCTCTGTGCTGAGAGTAGCACAAAGATGAAAAGGCTCTATAGAGACCCTCACAGGGAGAGAGAAAGGCACATACAATAATGAAGGGAAACAAAGTAGTAATGTGGAAGACAAGATGCCCAAACACTACAGCTAAAAGAATAGAAGCCTCTGAAACCCTGGGCCACAGCTGTGGTTGGAGGGTAGGGCAAGCTCAACAAGCTTAGGGCATCTGGTGTGGCTGGGTAGCAAGGCCTGTCAAATCCCCTCCCCCAGCATCTCCATCAGGAGTGCCTCAGCCAGGCCTGGCTTTTCTCCTTTGCTGCAGGTGAGGTTGCCTGACCTCTGCACCTGTTTCCCCATCTCCTTAGAATATGATAATGGTGCCTACCTTACAGGGTTATTATAATTATTAAGTTATTACATATAAGTACTTAAATGGAGCCTTACATACAAAAGTGCTACATTAATGTAGCCCATAGGGATGGTTTAAGTGTCTTAACTCGGGTTGTGGAGAGGGTCACAAAGATAATGCATTTCAGTAAAAGCAGTATCTTACACAGAGTAAGCACTGAAGTGTTGGAGGTTTTTTTAAACGTATTGAGAAGGAGTTCACATAACAAAGTTCAGCATATAATCATTTTTAAAGTATACAATCCAATGGTTTTTAGCACATGCACAATATTCCACAAGCATCCTCCTTAATTCCAGAATACTTCCATTACCCCAAAAGGAAATACTGTACCTGTTAGCTGTCAAATCCAATTGCACCGCCCCCACCATCATCATGCTCTGTCTGCCTCCGGCAACCACTAGTGTGCTTTCTATGTCTATAGATTTTCCTATTTTGGGTATTTCTTATAAATGGAATTGTATAATATGCGGCCTTTTGTGTGTGACTTCTTTCACTTAGCTGCTAAATCTCAGCACAATGTTTTCAAGGTTCATCCATGTTGCAGCATTCCTTTTCATGACTAAACAATATTCCGTTGTATGGATAGACCACATTTTGTTTACCCATTCATTAGCTGAGGGACATTTCAAATGTTTATTAATACTCCACTTCTCACGTTCTGTAATGCCAAACCATGGCATGCTGTTTTACACAGGCAAAGCATACCAGAAATGCTGCCTTTAATTGGCCGGGGCTCACTTGGGTTCCTACAACCCCCTGAAAGGCTCAGGGCCTGGCTTTGGATGAGAACACTGAGATGGAAAATAGACACCTGCTGAAGATCCCACAGTTTACTGGAAAACCGGAGATTTGTTACCCCAGAATCAGGGGGTCGCTGGACCAAACTAAGAAATCCTGGCTTTCGGCCAAGCCAGGAACTCTACACCACTAGCTTTCCAGCACCTCCCCCAGGACTGGTGAAAGGAATTTGATCCGCAGGCACGCAGTCCTGGGCAAATCCTGTCCCGACACCTCCCTCACGTGGTGGCGCTCAGCCAATCAGCGCGGGGCGTCCGTAGACCGGGCAACAGGGTATTGCTACACAGCGTGTTTCAACTCTCACAAAACTTAGAATCACTGTTTTTAGGTATCTCCCCTGCGCCAGCAAGCAAGCACGCACGCGCACACGCACACGCACACATCACGGCCACGACCATGGACTATTCCCATGAAACATTCAAGGATCTGTTCCCGTCGCTGCTTGGTAAGCTCCCAGGAAGCGGCGCCACGTCCTGGAAGCCCTCAGCCCCACGCGGAAAATGACCGGGGCGAATAGCGCATTGTGCCGTCTCCCCTCGGGGTGAGGGGTTGCCAGGGAATTGGGGGCGGGTTGTGCACATTTCTCAGATTTCCATGCCCGAGCTGGAGGGAGGAGCCAAGTTACCTTGGCTTGGAACCAGGCGCCCAACCCGTGTGCTTGGGAAAGGTATCCGGGCCCTCTGTCTCTCCCCATTTCTTCACCAGAGATTAATGCGGAGAGCCATGGAGAAGATCGTCAGTCTTAAGACTTATGACAATAGCCTGCTGTGCAACAAGTCCTCATCAAAGCACTACAATGTCAGAGGTGAAGGACAGACAAATAAACGAATAATTACAGAATGAGTGAATGTTGGGTTCAGGGTGACATCCAGGAATAAGAGCACTTCTAAATATAGAGGATGGGGAGTGCCACAGTCCTGGAAGAGATCTTTACACTGGGGCTTAAATTAAGGATACAGTTAGTTCTCCAAGCCAAGAGGAGGAGAATGGCATTCAGGCCAAGGGAATAGCATGCATAGAGACATGGTGTCTTGCTGGAGATGAGAGGTGAGAGTAGTCAGAAGGGATAAGATCATGAAAGATCTTTTGAGCCAGGAGATGATGAAGCCACTGAGAATGATAGGATTGAACTGGGAGCATCAGCAAACGCAGAGACTGAAATGGCAGACTTAGAGTGTTGAGAGTGGGAGATGCTGGGAAAGGGGGGGGGGTGCCAGGCTGAAGGGGACAACAGGGATTTGGGAGCTGATCAGATGGGAAACATGTAAAGAACCATAAAAGAGAATGCTTAGGTTGTTAGTTAAGGTGACCAGGTAGATGGAAGTGCCTTTCACAAAGATAAGGAACCTACCAGGAAGACCAGATTAGGTGGGGACTGGGACATGGAGATGAGTTTAGTCATAGTTGGTTGAGTTTGAGACCCTTGTAGGCCATCCAAGTGGAGACACTTTAAGAGCAACTGTGTATAGACAATTGGAACTAATTCCATGTGATACATATTGGCATGGGTGTCCTCAGCATATATAGAAAGCCATAGAGACATGAGTGTGGAGGAGACTGAAAAAAAGAAGGGAGCCTGGGTGTAAGCCTGGAAGGCACTAACATTTAAGGGGTGGGCAAGAAAAGAGAGGCTCAAGAACAAGTGGCCAGGGAGGTAAGATGGAACTTAAGGAGCGATTTGAATCAGAGCTAAGGGAAAAGGGACCCAGACAGGACATAAGGGAGGGGCTGGGAAGGCTTCAGGGGGTGGTGATGCTTGAGCTGAGTCTGGAAGGATCAGCACAGAATAATCAAGTGAAGCAGCTGAGAGAGAAGACCCATTCCAGAGGGAGGTAAGAGCACAATTTTGGGGGCAGGGAGAGGGAACCACTGTCAGGTACAGTTTGGATACCAATACAAAGTGAGGCAGAAGAAACAAGGAGACATTAGAGAGGCTGACAGGGCTGGATGGAACAGGTGGGGTCAGGTTAAGGAGATTGAACTTTATTCTGGAGGTAGTTGGCAGCAAAGAAGGGATTTTAAGCAGGGGAGTTTTGATTTTAGAAGGAAAATGAAGGTGACAATATTTTTAATAATAATGGTATTATCCCTTCTGAATTTTAGAACACTCTCATTTATGTTATTCATTTCATCTTCATAACAGCTTCAGGAGATATCTAGAGCAGAGTTTGTATCATTTTAGACATGAAAGAATTGAGATTCAGCCAGAATTAGGTGACAGCCTGGGTAATGGCTCAGGGCAGAACTCGGAGGCCCCTCAAACTAGAGGTCATGTCCCAGCACTGCAATTAATCCACCGCGTGACCTGGGGCCTCTCTGGGCCTTAGTATCCTTCTCTGCAAAAGATGCATAACTACAGAGCCAACCTGTTAGGTCTGTTCATTTGTTATTCTCTTGTTCACCAAATATTTACTGAAGTCCCACTGTGGAGGTGCTGGGCTCCGGCAGGGAACAAGAGAGATGACGTCTCGGTTTGCAGTCTATTGAAAAAAATAAACATCAACCAAGTAATTGCACCCGGGGTTTCAAACACAAACGTCTGCCTGAACCAGGCACTTACTGGATGAACTGAGCTACACGTGAGACAACAGGGAATGATGGGGGCTGTGACAAGCTGGGGTGGGCATGCCCCAGCCTAAAGTAACTCAAATTGGAAAACTTGAAGCAAGATGTCAAACAAAACAGGACCCCAAGCTTCATTCAGTATGAGGGTGGCCAGTTTGCAACCCTCCCTTTACATACTCGTGATAAGTGGTCTGAAGGAAAAGCAGAGGTTGAATTATGCAGAGGTACCGTAAGCAGAGCCTGGAAGCTGGAAAGGTCACATTTCGTCTGAGATGTGGAGAATGAGGAGTGAGGAGGGGATGAATGGGAAAGGGAGTTTTCCTGGCAGAGGGAGCATCACGTGCAGTACCCTTAGGCAGGATGGGGTTTGGATCATTTAGGGATTATTCAAGAGAAAAATGCCAAGGCCTCTGGGACATAGGAAGGAAAGTGAGGCAAGTGATGAGGTGGGAACGGTTGGCAGAGGAGGATCACAGGACTTTATTTTGTGGGCAGTGGAGAGTTATGGAAGGGTTTCAAGATGGGTGGAAGGTGAGTATATAAAAAAAATAACAGCACACTTACTATGAACAAAGCAACTCTAAAATGGACTGATTCTAAACATCATCACTCGTAAAGGCAGGTGCCATCATTATCCCCATTTTACACATGAAACAATGAAGACACAGAAAGGGTAAGGGACTTACCCAAGATTATGCAGCCGGAAAGTGGCAGGGCCAGGACCTGGACTGGAGCATTCTGGCTCCAAAGCCTCTGCTCTTAACAGTGCTGTGCTGTCTCAGATGATCAGAGCAGAGCAGAATGGCATTTTAAAAAGATCATTCTGATTGCCAGTAAGGGGTAGTGGGGGATGAGGGGTGGATAGAGTAAGAGTAGAATCAGAGGAGATTAAATAAGAGAAAACACATAAAGCCCTTAGCATAGTGTCTGCCGTTGGGAGTGCCCAGTCGTGTTAGAGGTAGTTATCGTCATCACTATAGGGAGGCGATGAGAAAGGTGCCCAGACGACCAGCCTGGTGCTACAGCATTTTTCCTTCCTGCTTCCTTTAGTTCTCTTGCTGAAAGGAACTCACCTTTTAACCCTCTTTCCTCAAGGGCTCTGCCAGTCTAAGACCTTGGCTGAAAGTGAAAATGCCAGCAGGGACCCCGTCTTCAATCCCGAGCTGGTCATTGCCCACTGCTTCAAGCAGTTCAAGCAGGAGGACTTCCACCTGCCTCAGAGCCGCCGGCGGATCATCACCTTGCCTCAAAAGGAGGATGTGACACCCATCAGTCCCAAGTCCCAACGCCAGGCTCCCCAACAGCCCACCCCCAGCTTCAAGGCCCTGGAAGCCAGGGACGTACCAGAGCGGCAGGAGCATGTGAGGTCCTGGCTGAGCCAGAGAATGAAGTTTCGGCAGGACCTAGAGTCATTTGGCAACACAGAGAGGTGGCTGCAGAACAAGTCCAGCCTCACACCTTCAGAGGCCAAGATCTTGCACAGGATCCACAGGGAGCAGCAGGCCCAGTTACTGGCCCAGCCGACTACTCCCAGGCCTCCCAAGGTGAGCAGCCCCACCTGCCAGGTGAAGACACTGGGGGTGTTAGGGGCAGGGTGAGGACTGTTTGCCCCATTTCAGAAAGGAGCAAACAGAACTCTTCAAAGAAGGTGTATTACTTATCCATTGCTGGACCAGAAGCACCCCAAAATGACTTAAAGCAGCAAGTGCTCACTATCTGTTTCTGAGAGTCAGGAATCTAGAAGGAGTTTAGCTGGGTGGCTCTGGTTCAGTCTTATAACTTAAAATGCTGGCCCAGGCCACAGACACCTCCGAAGATTTGACTGGGGCTGTATTAAGGTAATTCTAAGTATTCCCATTCACCTGGAACTGGAGGAGCAGGAATTGGACAGAAGGAAGAAGGAGAAAGAAGGAAGGTATTCTAGGCAGAAGGCTCAGCAGCAGCCAAGTCTGGGAGATGGGAGGAGTGGGGAGCACCGACCGGTCCAGGCAGGAGCGTGTGTTTTGGTGCCCTGAGAGCCCCATGGGGTTATAATACTGACCGGTCTGGCAGGAGAGATGCGGATAAAAATGAAATTTTAGTTCTCCTATTGCCCAAGCTTCTTGTTTCTGGTGGGAAACAGGGGCCCAGAGAAGCAGAATCTCCCAGGCGGTCTGAGGCAGAACGCAGTTACCTGAATCTACGGCTCTTTGCACTCCATCCTGCTGTTTCAAGCTGCTCAGGCTCTCTCTCCCATTTCTCTCTAATCCTGGGGATCACATTCCAGTGGCCTGTCTCCCCTGAACTCTCCCCTCTTCCCCATTCTCTGGACTCTTACCAGGAAAACCTCCAACCTGTCTGCCGACGGGTGCCCCAGCTCCGACTGCCCAAGCCCTCTGCCCTGTCAGCCTTGTGCTCCCACTTGTGGAGCCGCAAGATCAAGATCCTGGACATATTTAACAAGACCAACTGGGGCAAGAACCAGAGGATCTCCAGAGAGGAGTTCATTATGTCTCTGAAGATGGTAAGTGTCTCCCGTGCTCCCTCTGAGCTGCCCTGAGTGGGGAGGGTGTCCATGCACCCCCTGCTGCGCTCACTCCAGGTCCTGGACCAACTGAGGAGACTCAGGGAACTCAAACAATCAGACTTATCATTTGGAAAGCCAGATGGAAAATGTGGCTCGGGAGTTCCCTGGTGGTGTAGTGGCTTAAGGCTTCGGCGCTGGCGCTGTCAGCACTGCGGCCTGGGTTCGATTCCCAGTCAGGGAGCTACCCACATACCAAAATGCAAAAAAAAAAAAAAAAAAAGAAAAAAAGAAAATGTGTCTCAACCTGTGGTCACATCAGACCCCTAAAACATCCCTGGCACCAGTCTGACCTTGAAAGGCTCTACCTGAGTGGAACCCCGGCAGAACCAACCCCATAACCAGCCAGCTGCCTAGAGGATCCTTGTCCTGCTCATAAGACCCCAGACAGAGACTGCTGGGTCTTCAGTCCTGCCTCTGGAAACCTATGTAGGGGTGTCCAACCTTTTGGCTTCCCTGGGCCACATTAGAAGAAGAAGAGTTGTCTTGGGCCACACAAAAATACACTAACATTAATGATAGCTGATGAGCTTAAAAAAAAAAAAAGGTCCATGCATACATAATTTTTGTAATGTTTTAAGAAAGTTTACAGATTTGTGTTGGGCCGCAAGCACCATGGGCTGCAGGTTGGACAAGCTTGTTTTAGAGCAGGTACATCCAACCTGCAGCCCAGGACGGCTTTGAATGCAGGCCAACACAAATTCTTAAAACATGATGAGATTTCTTTGCAACCTTATTTTTAGCTCATCAGCTATCCTTAGTGTATTTTATATGTGGCCCACAACAATTCTTCCATTGTGACCCAGGGAAGCCAAATGATTGGACCCGACTGTTTTAAAGCTTCTCCAATTGTCACTGGTGTGTGAATCACATAGAGGTCTTGTGAAAATGCAGCTCCTGACTAGTACCTCTGTGCAGGGCCCAAAATGCTGCATTCTAATCAACTCTCACAGTACTGGTCCATGGACCCTTCTTCCACTGGCTATTCAAAGTGTAAATTAACTAAATAAATTAAATAAATAAAATAAAAAATCCAGTTCCTCAGTCATACCAACCACATTTTGAGTTCTCAATAGTCACATGTGATGGCCAGTTCCTCTATCAAACCACACCAATGGAGAATATTTCCATCATTGCAGAAAGTTCTATTGGTCTTGCAGGGTTCTGCTAACTATACCCCAGGAGTCAAATCCAGCCCACCTCATGTTTTTGTAAATAAAGTTTTATTGAAACACAACCACACTCATTCATTTATGGATTGTGATGGCTGTTTTCATGCTACAATACCAGAGTTGAGTAGTTATGACAGAGACCATATGGCTCATGGAACCTAAAATATTTACTAAACTGGTCCTTTATAGAAAAACTTTGCTGCCCCCTGGTCTGAATGAATTAAGCTTTTATATACTTTAAATACAAGCTACCTTATAAAATAACTAGGAAGCCAACTGCCACACCTCTTATGGTTTTAAATCATCACCAGTTTTCACACCATCTTTTTATAACACGTACTTATCTGAACAACATTTCAAAGTATTAAAAACAACAGAAAGATAAATGGTCTTTAATCATCATAACCAAGAAGATAAAACTTTAAATCCTTTCTTTTTAAAATTTTTCTTTTTGAATATTAGATATTGCTGGCAAGCATTTCCAGTTCTCCTCCAAAGTTGCTCACAGTCCTTAAAAGGGTAACATGTATCATATTTCTGATCCTATTTTCCTTCAGTTAATGAAAGCTTATGTTCCTCGTGGGCAAGGATGGTAGAAATGTGAAATCCCTCTTCAAATACAGCATGGTAAAGCTGGCACTAGGGTTGGTATGATGTGGGGTGGGAACTCAGAAAAAGAAGAAACTGACTGCAAAGATGGTGGCATATCTGGACTGGGTTTTGAAGAAGGGATAGGAGTTTTTCAGGCATAGACGGAGAAACATCTGAGTACAGGCAGAGGGTGAGAAAGTGCAGGATGTGTTCAGGGCCCAAGAAAAGGCTCTGAGCTCCTGTGGCAGGGACCTTGGGCATGAGCCGAGAGTGGCTGTGGATAAAACCACGCTGGGAGGTGGGCCAGGCTGGCAGGACCTTGGCTGTCCTAGCAGGATGTTTGGAGCTTGTGCACCTTGGGGTCTTCTCTTCTCTCCTCAGGTGGGAGTCCCACTGGAAAACCAGGAAATAGAGGATATTGTGATTTATCTCAGCTCTCTGGGGAAGCACAACAGCATCACCATGGATATCCTGGCCAACATCGACAAGCAGTGGTCTTTGGCCCAGCAGGCAAAGGTGCTACCAGCTACAAGGGAATGTACGTATCCACCCCCAGCTCTGTGCCTCCACTTCCCCATTCTCTGAGTGAACATGGTAGAGGCAGCCTTGGCTCAGTTCCTGAGTGTGTTCTCTAACTTTGGCTTACTGTAGGTGGACCAAGCCTCTGGAATTTCTAGGTCCAGAGATGAATAAGGAGAACATATTCTCTTGAGTCCCCAGCTACCATGTCTGTTCAAAGATGGATGAGGCCCAGCCCTTATCTTAAAGGAGGATTCTCGAAGGGTGGTTTTAGCCCAATCTCAGCTGATAGGCTGAGAACTGACCCAAATGCCAAGTCTTTCCATTTGTGAGTCCAAGGCCTTCTTACTATTCATCTACACCAACTTTGTCCAACCTGTGGTACACATGCACCCAGAATGGCTTTGAATGTAGCCCAACACAAATTCGTAAACTTTCTTACATTATAAAAATTACGCACAGACCTTTTTTTTAGCTCATCAGCTATGGTTAGTGTTAGTGTATTTTATGTGTGGCCCAAGACAATTCTTCTTCCAATGTGGCCCAGGGAAGCCAAAAGGTTGGACATCCCTGATCTATACCCTACTGATGAGAAAATAAACTAAAATCCAGAAACCAGAATTAGCACATGTTTAGAATTTACTGGAAAGTCTACTTTGGTATTCAACTATCAGGGGTATTAGCTGGGCTGCTGTGAACAGTTGTACAGGTTGTGCACACACAGCTCAAGTTCCATTTGCCAAGCCATGTGCTTCTGGAGCCACATCTGTCCAGATGAAGCACAGAAGCAAATTCAAAATGTATTAGCGGGAGTTCCCTGGTGGTGTAGTGGCTTAGGGCTTTGGCGCTGGTGCTGTCAGTGCTGTGGCCTGGGTTCGATTCCCAGTCAGGGAGCTACCCACATACCAAAAAGAAAAAAAAACAAAACAATAAAAAAACAAAAAAAAAACAAACAAAAAAACCCAGCAAAATGTATTAGCCATAGTTCTGGATATGAATTTATTCTACAACACAAGGGTGAATCATGCTTCTTTTTTTTTTTTTTTTTTTTTTTTTTTTTTTTTTTTTTTTTTGCTTTTTGGTATGTGGGTAGCTCCCTGACTGGGAATCGAACCCAGGCTGCAGCGCTGACAGCACCAATGCTGAAGCCTTAAGCCACTACACCACCAGGGAACTCCCATCATGCTTCTTTATAGTTTAGTTGTTGTAAAAAATATATACATTGAATAACTATAGATAAAATTAAAGCCCTCCTTTTCTAGAGCTCTCCCCAAACACAACCATGTCTTTTTTTTTCTAAATGAAGCAGATCTTGCTTGCCCCACCTGCCAGGTTGACAGGAAGTTAAGTTCAGACATATTTGGAGATGAGGAGCTCCTTGTCTTCCCTAAGGTCATGTAAGAACCCTAGGGGGTGGTGGAAGGGTTTCCTTACATAGGTAAAGATTTGGGGGCAGGGTTCCTGGCCACTCCAGGGACAATGGAGGCCTGATTGGTTCTTTTGGAGGCAGCAAGCAGCGCCCTTACAGCACCTATTCTTCAGTGCCCCCCGGATCTTCACTCACAGTGCAGCGTGCAGACTTCCAACCTCTAGTCTCAACAAGCCACAGGGCAGAGGCATCCTCGCTCCCTGGCAGGGTCTCCATCCTCGCACAGCCCCAGGGAACCTGAGTGGCCCCCTCCCCAGTCTCCTCCTGCATGTCACCACCCCTGCAGTAGTAATCTCCCACAACAATTCACATCCAGTACACCTTCAGGGTTGCCTTGAGATTGGTGTGCTTTCCAACCCATGGTTTTTTTGCTATTTCATTATAAATTATCAAAGCTCATTGTTATCTGTGTAGTTGCAAGTCATTTAGCGAATGATCACAGTGTGCCATGATACATATTTGCAGCAAAGATATTTGGGACCTATTGTTTCTCAATAAACTAGGCTAACCAGACATCTTGTTTTAAATGGGACAGAAAACAATAGTGCTATCCCATTTCAAATGGTACCTATGGTCAGCTAGTCTCACTGGGCTAAATTCAAGGTGTCAGTAGGCTGACCATACATATCGTTTGAAATGGGACAGCACCGTTGTCTGGTCAGATTACAATAAACAGACTTGAAGTCAGGCAGCAAATGTTTGCTTGAACGGTACTATCTCAGCATCATTGCTGAGTTCATTTTCCCTGGAGAGTCACAGTGGGTAGAGTATAAGAATTTGGGAGTCACTTGCTTTGCCTAAAGGGACAGCAGCGTTAAGAGTTTGGGCAACCAGCTCACAAGAGAGAAGGCGTTAGCATTTAGGGAGCCCTCTGTAAGCTGGGTAGCTTTACTAGCAGCATTAGCTCAGTTTATCCTTCTAGTCCCTGGACATCTGCGCTGCTGTTCATGCTTTTCAAGGAGGAAGCTGAAGTTCAGAGAGGACAACCACCTGTTCACTCTCTCAAAACCAGAAGGTGCGGAGCCTGGATTTCGTTTCAGCCAGGGACAATGGAGGCCTGCACCCAGGCAGGAACACTGGGATGCTCTCATTCATTCGGATCTTTGTTGAACACCTTCTGTGTGCCAGGCATCTCTAGGAACTAGGAACTGGGAACACAGCAGTGAAAAAGTCAACACCCCTGCCTCCGATGAGTTTCCATGGAAACTAGTAGTGATTAATGCTTTGAAGACAATAGGACAGTAAAGGGGTGGGGGTTGAGGAAGGCCCCTCAGAAAAGCAGTCTTTGGAGCTCACACCTGAGTGACTGATGAGGAGCCAGTCTGAGACATGACACCCTAAGCAGATGAAACTGCAAAGGCAAAGGCCCTGAGGCAGGATGTCTTCAGGGGACAGAAAGAAATTAGGGTGACTGGGTGGAGTGAGTGAGGAGTGAGCAGCAGGAGATGTGTCAGGTGGATGGTTGGCTGAGGCCAAGTCCTGCAGGGCCTTGCAGACTAGGGAGAGGATTCTGGGTTTAATCTAAGTGCTGTGGGAAGCCGGGGAATGAGGTGATCTGGCTTATACTTGTTAAAGGTCCTCTTTGCTATTTGGTAGAAAGAGGATGCTAGAGGATGAGAATGGCAACAAGAGGGCTGGGGACATGGTGCACATGAGGTAGGAGGTGGCCTGCACTAGGAAGGCCGTAGTGGAGACAGAGAGAAGGGGTACCTTCAAGGTGCATCTCAGATGGCACTGACCAGACACGTGGGAAGTGAGCAGGATGACTCTGTGCCTGCTTGATGACATTGGCTAAATACTTGGATGGATTCCATGGCTGGGCACCCTCTCAATCCCTTCATCCTTTGTCTCTTCTCTCCAACCCTAGATTATAAATCTGTCAAGCACAAAGTTTCCACACAGCATCCGTCCAAGAAGCAGAAGGTGAATTTAGCCTCACAGCCTCCCAAGATGGACCTGCTGACTGTGCCCGTGGTTGATACCCGGGAGGCAAGACCCATGACCTTGGAGGAGATGGAGGATGTCGGCAAGCACTATCGAGAGAGGAAGCGGTTGTGCAAGGTACCCCCCAACCTATGAGGGAGGGCATGGGGGCAAATCCACTGCATCTGCACCACTTTCTAGCTGAGGGAACTCTTATGCACTATACACTACTGAATATATTATACAACCACATGTGCACATCCATGTCCAGGGCTGTGTACACAGAACTGCATGTGCTGACCATTCAAGTGCTCTTCAAGATAACCCTGACCATGTGTAATTTCTCTGTGAGTCACTGACTTCAGAACCTGAACTTGGGTTTCACTGTGCATTCTTTGCCATTGCCCTTCTTGGGGTCCTTATGGGGAGAGGTAAATTGTCAGCCATCAGTCCAAGAGGAAAGAGGCAAGGCAACGGGGAGTGCCAACCACTGTTCTCTTTGCAGCTCACGATCCCCTCCATCCAGTACACAGAGCGCTGCCGCCTGGTACGCAGTGGGAATAAGCACATTGACGAGCACTGCCTCCCGTCCACCATCAGTGGGGAGATGAATGAGCTCATTAACATGTCACGCAGGGACAACTTTCTGGTCTACCTGCAGTGCCAGAAGCTCTGTGAGTACTACGGGCTCCCACTGACAGAGGACATCCTCATGAAAGGTAAGGGCCTTGGTGGGTGGCCCCGGGAAGATGCCTCAAGTGGACACTGAGGTTTGTCCTTCCTCAGTGGACATGTATCCAGCCAAGCTGCTGTGGCCTTTGGTGGGGACACTGGGAAAAACAGCTTAGCCTGTTTTGCTGTTCAATGGGATTTCTAGAATCCTGGAGGTCCACAAGTTCCACAGGTCTGGAGGTCTGGGTTCCCCAACTGAACCTGATTAGCTGGCATTCTAGGGTAGGAAGCTCCAAGGACAGGAGTTCTGGGCGGGGGAGCCCTGAAGTTGAGCAAAAAGGAACGATCCTAATTTCGAAGAGGGAGATTTGATGGAAGTGACCCCTGTGCTGTGCTGGGCATTTCCAAAGCCACCTCCCTAGCCCAGACCCATTTTTTGGTTCTTTTACAACACTGAGGTAGGAATACACCAGGAGTCAGGTTCTGCTAAAGCCCTCTGCTCTCTGATCAGAAGGCAGGATGCAAAGATGAGGTTTCCGTACTGGTTCCACCCTCTACTTGAGGGAAGAATGGGTGTTTTCATACAAGCAGACCTGAACCCTCCACATCTCTGGGTAGAAGGTGTACTTCTGACAGATGGAGACAGGGAGTGCCCGCATAATACCCCTGTTGACCACAGAGCAATACGGGCATCCCAAATTTACAAATTTATAAATTTAATGGGCAGGTGTCTCTTTGTGACTTAGAAACATGATCAGCGAGCTATGTAGGGGCAGAAGTCTTCCCACAGAAACTTTGCAGGAACTGTGGCTTTCTGAGGAAGGGCACACAAAGTGGTGTGACCTATGTGAGAACAAGCGTTAACAGTCACAATTGATTATTTCCATCTTTTTTTTCCAAGAGGGAAGGAAACATGAGCTAAATGTATAGGGCCTTGGGTCTTGGATTAGAGCTGCCATAACAAAATACCCCAGATGGGGTGACTTGAACAACAGAAAATTTATTTTCTCACAGTTCTGGAGGTTTCCTCTGAGGCCTCAATCCTATGTTTACAGATGGCCGCCCTCCTGCTGCCTCTTCACATGGTCTTTTCTCTGTGCACGCATACCCCAGTGTTTCTCTGTGTGTCCAAATTTCCTCTTATAAGGACACCAATCAGATCAGATTTGGGTCAACCCTAACAGCCTCATTTTAGCTTTATCACCTCTTATAGGTCCTATTTCCAAATATAAATTCTGGGGTTCCGGGGGTTAGGGTTTCAACATATGAATTTTGAGGGGACATAATTTATCCCATACCAGGTCCATACAGGGTGATATGGCCAAGGGCCTTCAGGAACACAGGCAAACCACCCTAAATTGTCATTGCACCTGCACATGCTGCACCCCCTGACTTGGTCAGCCCGCCTGGGGTGGGAGGGTCAAGACAGGAGATCCTGTAGCTCTGGGCACTGACTTTTTACCAAATGATCCTGCCTTCCTCCTTCCTCAGGAAAGCTCATCTTCCCTGATTGTGTACATCCCCTCACCTTGTTAGTGGTGAAGCTACAGCTCTCTGTCTTCCAAAATGTAGGCAGGCTTGCCACTCACCCTGACTGCCCTTGTGGGTCATGTCTTTCCTCTGGATGTGCCTTCCTTTGTCCCTGCTAGAACACTGAGCCACAACTGATTCTCTCCACTGTTGGCTTTTGCCAGCTACGGGGCCTGTGAGCTTCCCCCGTCTGCAGGGTCTCAAATTCATGGGCATATAGGAGCATCCATGGATAGGCTTGCTTTCGCTTCTGATTGGTCTAGATTAAGCTTGTGCAGCCCATGGCCTGCAGGCTGCATGCAGTCCATGACGGCTTTGAATGCAGCCCAACACAAACTTGTAAACTTAGAACATTACAAAAACGATGCATAACCATTATTATTATTATTATTATTTTAGCTCATCAGCTATCATTAGTGTTAGTGTATTTTATGTGTGGCCCAAGACACTATTCTTCTTCTTCCAATGTGGCCCATCAAACCCAAAAGATTGGATACCCCAGGTCTACATGGAAAAGTCTTTAGTCCATCTTTGACCACTGTTCTCTATCTATTGGCTGTCTTTATGACAGAGGCTGTGCTGTGGGCAAAGAAGCATAAATATCCAGGTTTCTGTTCTAGACTAGAGATTGGTGGGCTCGGACTCCAGGCCTTGAGCTCATGGCCAAGATTTCTAGAACACAGAGGCATTTCTCCTCCCCAGTGAATACAGCTTTATCATTTTTCTCCCCCCAGTTTTATATATAATACTTGCTCAATTAATTTTTTTGAAAACAGAAATAGCCCTCCCCCTCACCGCCTGAGGAGACCACCATTAATATTTTAGTGACGGTCCTTTCACAAACTTTTCTTTTCCATTTACACAAAATTATTTATGTGAGTCATTTTTTTAAATCATGTATATATTTTAATGTAGTTTTTAAAAAGAAGCCTATATACCTTTTTAAAATGTTCATGCTGCATATCCCCTTCCCTCTCCTCCCTTCTCACCTGCACAATCCCTGCCCTCCCCCCAAATAACCAACATTAATAACCTGGAGTGTAACTTTCCACCACATTTTCTAGAACATGAGCTCTTCATGTGTTACCATCTTAAGACAAGCACTACTCCATAGTCGCAGGAAGATAGAGACCCAGGCCCAGTGTATTTTATGTTCTTCACTTCTTAGAAAAGTCTTTCAAGGTTATCTGTGAGACTAATTCCTAATTCTAAGCAAGGAGAAAACTGCCATCAACTAGGTCTAAGTTAATCTAGTGAAGGCTTCAGTGAATCCTCTCCTCCTCCTGCTGGGACTTCTGACCAGGATACCTCTTGCAGAGTAGGCTGTGGGTCCTCATGTTCCATCCTAATTGCACCCCAGACCCCATTGCCAACCTGGTTTTAAACAAGCTCCCTTGTCTCTAGCCTAGTGAGCAGTATTGTACCAACTCCATTCCCTGATTTGGCACTACAGTCACAGGCATACCTTAGTGATTTTGTGGGTTCCGTTCCAGACCACCATGATAAAGTGACTATTCCAATAAAGTGAGTTGCAATTTTTTTCTGGGGAAGGGTTTTGACTTCCATTTGTTAAAAAATGGACCATCTGTGAAGTGTAATAAAGCAAAATGCAATAAAACGAAGTATGCCTATATATGCATTTTCACCCTTAGGGGAAACTGGGTGAAGGGTCTAAGCGACCCTCTGCATTATTTTTGCAGCTTGCTGTAAATGTACAATCATTTAAAGTGTTTAAAAGCTTAAAATTGTATACAAAAAAATATTTTTAAACAAAAATGTTAATATGTTTTTAAAAAGCTTTCTGCTGCCCTTTGCCCCAAAAGGCTCAGGGCAGGGAAGGGTCTTGGGCTGACAGGCCATGTTTCTCTTGCTGCTCACAGCCCTGCTGTACCCAGGGGACAAGATCATTTTCCAGAAGGACCAGGTGCGCCCAATCCGGCAGCCGGGAGGCTACTACTCGGACGTTAAGGCCTTCAGTCCAGCCCGAGCCCTGCTCAGGTCCCTGGGCTTCGAAGGGTCTGTGGCTAAGAAGACTGACAAGCTGAGTGTCAGACCCCCTTGCCCCTTCCATTTGCCTCCTGCCCTACTGCTGTCATACTTGGAGTGTCACATCATGCCAGTGTCTCTCTCCTAACCCAGGATGTCCAACTGGGCCACCATTGCCTGGCCACTCTCCAGGGTCACAAACAGCTTCCTTGCTTTACTCCCACATAGCCACCCTCCTGACCACATCCTACATGATCTCAAGCTCTCTGGAAAAGAGGCCTTCTTAAAGAATCAGAGAGGCTACTTCACTAATTATGTGTTGGGTGTCAGGAGCCCTGCAAAGGACAGTGGTGGCGACCCCTTCCCCTGCCCTGCCTTCTCTGACAAGAAGGGGGCTTGCAGCCCTTGGGCAGAGAAAAAACTCTGCATTGGGTACCGTCCTTGACTCTCAGGTCAACCCAAGTTCTAAGAAAATATCCTTCTTTGGAAGAATGTGAAACATGGGCAGGGGATGAGCCAGCAACTGTGCATGACTGCAGATTGGGAACAAGAGGCCAGTGTGGGAGGAGGAGGGGACAGCTGACTGGATACCATGAGCAGCGAGGGGCCCAGGACCTGCCCATATTCTGGATCCCTGCTAGCTGCCTACTGGGGTGGTTTGGCCAGATGGCTGGGGTGGGATGCAGCAGAGCCAAGTGGAAATCAGACAGGCTGTGGGTTAAATGGACAACTTACTTCATTCTCTGAGCCTCAGCATCTTCATCTGTAAAGTGGGCATAACAGCTCCTACCATGCACAATGAAGATGAGAGAAGAAATGTATGTAAGCTTTCTAGTTTGGCAGATAGTTGGCACTCAAGTAATGATTGTTGTTGTTTGTCCCTGCCCCGTCAGGACATTCTTTTTTTTTTTTTTTTTTTCCTTTTTTGGCGCGGGTAGTTCCCTGACTGGGAATCGAACCCAGGCTGTGGCATTGAGAGCGCCGAAGCCCAGCCACTACACCATCAGGGAAACCCTCTGTCAGGGCATTCGTAAGTGCAAAAGTGGCCTGGGCTTGCAGGTGGGGCCCTGTCCACAACTCTCGTTGGGAAGAACTAAGCATGAGCCAAGCAGGGTGGTGGCCTACATGGCCCTTTCTGATCACTTAGTGACTGCCTTCCAGCCCCTGGATGTTGGCGCCAATTCCATGAACCTAGGAAGTAGGTGGGAAACTGAGAAAGGGATTTTTGTCCATGCTTAGGTAGGCCATAGCTATAAAGGATAAAGAGAGTCACCTAGGGCAAGGATGGACATTGGTTTCATCCTGCTACTTAAGGCTGTAATGTGAAAGATTTTGAGGCCAGATGCAGGCTTGCTGGGGTTGATTAGTGATGTCTGCCAGGCCCAAGGTTTGGGGAGTTAATTTTCACCATCCTTATCTCCCAGGCTGCCTTATCTCCAGTCCTGGCAGGGGAAGTGGGAGCCAGGGGCTCCAAAACGATTCAGATTTTTTTTGGGGGGTGGTTCCCTGGCTGGGAATTGAACCCAGGCCGCAGCATTGAGAGCACTGAAGCCTAGCCACTACACCACCAGGGAACACCCTACAATTCAGATTATTGAGCATCTCTCCTAACTATGCTGGAAGGTTTCTGTTCTGGGTATATAAGAAAGCTGAGGCTCTGAAACGGGAAGTGACTTGCCCATAGTCACCTAGCCAGCCAGTTTATGAACCCAGGTCTGGCTGACCCAAGCTCACCATATGTTCCACTGAGGCACGGGGTTGGGGTGGGGGTACACAGAGACAGGGCCTCAACCCAGGAAGAAGAAATTCTCCTTTTAAAGCTCTATTTGGACTCAGAGGTGGGCCCATCCATGTGGCCCCCAACCTACTCCCTGAGGCTCCATTAACCTGGATTTCCTATCTCCTGACAAGATACCTCTCGCTTATCCACTAGGAAACCACCAAAGACAAGCAAGAAAATGCACTTTAAGGAGTTTGAGGAATTCACCAGGTCTGTAGCAATCATCTAACTCTGGAAAGGGGGTGGGTGGGAGGACATCTAGCTTCACTTTGGAGGAGGTGCCTGGGACTCGGCATGTTTCATTGTGCTCCTAGCACAGCATCTGGGGCTCAGTGCCCAGGAGCTGAAAAGCAGTAAAACAACTTAGAGTGCCAGGCAGACACTGCTTTGGGTTTTTTCTATGTGTTAACTCATTTAGGAGTTCCCTGGTGGTGTAGTGACTTAAGGCTTTGGCGCTGGCGCTGTCAACGCTGTGACCTGGGTTCGATTCCCAGCCAGGGAGCTACCCACATACAGAAACAAAACAAAACAAAACAAAAACTCATTTAAATTCTTTCAATGACCCTATGAAGTTACTCATTTTTTTTTAAGTTACTCTTAACATACAGAAGAGGAAACCAATGTACAGAAAAGTTAATTATCTTGCTTGAAGTCATACATCTATGAAACTGGTGGCAGGGATTTGAATCCAGTTATGCTGGCTCAAGAGGCTGTTCTCTGAACACCACACTAAAATGCCTCAAGAGAACAGATGATGTACACTTAAGAGTTTGGGTTTTAGAGAAGCAGATTAGGAGTCAAGCTCTGCCACTTAGTCACTGTATTGCCTTTCTATGCACCCAGATCCTCGCTGGCAAGGTAGACATGGTAACAGAACCTCCCTCGTGGCTCTGTAGTGAAGACTGAGATACCGAAGCATTTAGCACAATGCTACACCTCAACTATGGTCACAGTTGGTTTGCTTTGCTGAGGAGCCCCAGCCCTGGCCTGTCCAATGATAACCTTCTCTGTGTCTTCTCATTTTCCAGGAAGCTGAAGGCGAAGAGGCCCAGTGGTCTGCAACAAACCCACCCCAATTTCTTCTGGCCCGGTCACCTTCTGGACAAGTTGCAGCTCTACCTGCCCAATGTGACCGTGGACCGAAGCCTGGCGCTCTTCAGTTGTGTCCAACACCAGCCTCATGCCTACTCAGCCACTTACCACCCCAACCACTGGTTGCCCATTAGGAGTGTGAACTACATGACCTGCGCCTAGTATGATGATCCCAAGGTCTACCACATCTACTAGAGTGGCCCAGCTATTGTCAGACCAGACCCAGACATCCTGGGGCTAGGGCCAGTGCAGCTAGCAGCCCAGAGCCATAGACACAGGGAGAGACAAAAGAAATCATGTCTCAGTAGGATAGCCTGGGGCCAGCTCTGTAAGAAAAGTGTCTAGGGTCTCAGAAGCAGATATGACCAGAGAAAGATGTGCAGGTCGTGAATGTTTCCCTGTCCTTTAGAAATAAACCAGGTTGGAGTTTTTCACATGTCACCTGTGATGCAGCTGATGTGATTTCTTGCTCAGAAGCTGTGGTCAGAAGGGTGTTTGGAAAGCTGGGGTCCTGAGCTTAAGGAAATACAGTAGGCACATTCCCTGGGATCTCAATGCCCAGAGGGAAGCAGCAGGCACTGTGGGGAGCCCTGTGCTCTCCTCTGTGAAACATGTCTCTCATCCCCCACAAACTGAGTCATTTTGATCATGACTTCCAAGTCTCTTGGAAACATGCTCTTGCTTCATGAGCCCTTTGCCTGATTAACCCCTTTGACCCTGTCAAGACCTTCTTTCATGACCTGTATCACGTGGGCAGCTATTAACACAGTGCTCCCATGCTCCCATCTAACTTCCCACAGCCCACAGGATAAGCAGGATTCATGAGGTGTGGTGCAGCCAGACACAACCGGGTTCTAGTCTCAACTCGTCTGTTTGCCAGCTGTGTGACCTGGGACATTTCATTTTACATTTCACTTCTCTAGGTCTCCTCAAACTCCCCTTTCCTTCACAGTCAAAATCTCATGAAGGAGTTGTCAACACTCTCCTCCTTTCTCATGTCTCATTCAGTTAACAGAACAATCCAGTTTCACTTCTGTCTCCATAGGCCCCTGGAATTACTCTTATCAAGATCACTGCTGAGATCAGTATAGTGGAGTCAAGGGGCATTTTTTTCCTCATGAAACTTGATTTTCTCACTAATCTTAAAAGCAAAAGTTAAACATAACAAACCAAGGACAACAATGAAAAACCAGGCAGTTTGCCTAATGGTTAGAAGTGTGGATTTTTGAAGTCAAATCTCCAAACTTCACTTACTACATATGTAAAATGGGGAAAATAATAGACTACCTCATAGTATTGTGTAAGGAAAGTAAATACCATTGAATGATAGCTGTTACACGTAGTCTCATTGCTATTTACTTTCCAAATTCAAGTGAGGAAATTATTAGGAAATCTCTGTTTTGTTACCTCCCGCCACTAAGAGGCGCGCTTCGGAGCAGAAGAAACGAGGGCGGAAATAATTAAAAAGCTTGGAGGCGGAAAGCGGCTTCAACTTTTGGCGGAAGTGGATCCCGCCCCCCCACCAGGTCTTAGAAGCTCAGAAAGAAATCCAAATATTCTATGTAGCCCCAAAAGCAAGTATGAATCTTTTTCAGTTCTACGTGTACATGTTAACGTCTAGGAAAACACAGGTATCCCTCGACTTTTTTTCAGTATTATTTCTCTGTAGTTTCATTTTCTTTGAAAGAGTAAGAGCTGGGCCGGACATTCTCGCCTTTTCCCTGCCAGGACACAGAGGTGGAGTCCCATCAGCCCTTGCACGCCACTCTCCTGTCTCTTCCTCGGCGCTGCCTACGGAGGTGGCACCTACACTTACTCGGTGAGTCTTAATCGTTGGTCATCGTCATCTCTACGGACTCCATCAGGCCCCGATTCCCCCCGGTGAGGAGTCTTGTCCTTCCGAGCGGTCGTCTCGGTGGATATTGTCCTTGTCGCCGGGCTGGAACGCGTACAGGAACAGCGAACGAAGTGCCCCATCCGATTATGGAGGTTCACTTAGGATTGCCGCTTGCGCTCCTATGGAGGCCTCCTGGGGTCAATCTGAGCTGTGGACAGCTTTTTTGATCCCTGCGGCGCAGGGCCTCGGTTGGGGCCAGACTAAGGGGGCTCCTGGGAGTCATGGAGCGATCTGGGGATTGCTGCCTGAGTGGTGTTGGCTCGAGTCATCAGATCACTTCGCTCAAAGATAATCTGCCCATGTGTATTCTTCTACATCTGTTGCCCTCCCCACCATCTCCTCCAGTTTCTGGCCCTGGAGTTACCGCTGCGGCGGTACTGCCAGAACCAAAACCCAAAGTCCCACGAGCTGCGAGTTGACTGGTTCAAGTTACCAGAAATTCTGATAGTGGATCAGCATCTTTGGGTATATGAAACTGTGACCTTGTTTGTTTATGAGGAAATCATGATGCCAATAGGAAAAGGCGTTGTTGCGTCCCTGCTGTGTGCGGGGCAAAGAAATTGATGGCTATAAAGAGACAAAAAAAAGTTCGCTGCAGTCGAAAAAAATGAGGGTAGCTGAGGACATCTCTAGGGAAGGTAATTTGAGCTGATCTCCAGGTGGAACAGTATGTGCAAAGGTCCAGAGACATACTAGGTCCAAGTCTGCCCAGGTTTTGTATATCTTGAGCAAATGGCAGTCTAGCAGCACTCTAGGGGAATTGCAGGTTTCTCTTTACTGAACATCTGCTTTGGTCTGGGCACTGCAAGTATTCAGTGTGCAATGTCATCTCCATTTTAGAGGTGAAAAAACAGACTCAGATTCATGGAGCTTGCTCAAGGCCCAGGTAACCAAAAGGAAATTGGACTATCTGGGAGTTAGGATACTGTCGAGTGGGATATGCTGCCCCTTGCAAACTGAGAATATTTGGGGATTCAGTTTGGTTTAAATCAACTGTTGGCATTCTTTCTTGGCTTTGAGTGGGTGAGGTGACCTTGGACCTCCCAGGATCGCGTCTGGAGAGTAGCTAATATTCTGCCAGCTTCGGAGATGGGAGGGAAAACAAGCCTGGCAGAGGTACCCATTCCATTCCCCGCTTGCTCAGTAGCTGGTGATTGGAAGACACTCTGCAACAACGCTCAAAGTTCTGGGTAGGAAAGCCTCTTGGCAGGGCTCTGTTTAATCATCTCTCCCTTTCTTGAAGGTATCATGGCTGCCCTTAGACCACTGGTGAAGCCCAAGATCCTCAAAAAGAGGACCAAGAAGTTCATCCGGCACCAGTCAGACCGATATGTCAAAATTAAGGTATGGTCCTGGGATAGAAGTGAGTTGGGGTAAAGAAAGGGGTTCCTAAGTAGGCTGTTGGATTTCTGACATCACCCAGTCAGAAGATAAGACCTTTGGCAGATGAACCAGTCAGTCTGCGCTTGGTGGATGAGCTCACTGTAGAAACCCAGATATCTGTGCTTACTGGTACTCAATCTCTTGATGTGTAAATTGAAATTTAAATGACAAGAGACACTTGTTTTGCAGTGTCTAGAGGCTGAAATTTGTATGATTCCAGGTGGCCTTATAGTAGAAGAGGTAGATTATCCTATTTTATAGATGAAAAAATTTACATACTGAGTGCAGTGTTGAAATCCATGCTCTTCATCTTACTCTGCACAATCCTCTCATATTCCATTGGTAGCAGTCTGCTTTTCCTTTGCTTAGGACTGTAGATGTGGGTCTGTTCCTGGTGGTTAAATGTAGAAGCCCCTACTATTTTCTACCAAAAAAATATATTAAAAAAGTAGTGAAATCCTGTTACCCAAAGACAACTATTTGGCATATTTCCTTTTCATTAGGTCCCCCCTTTTTCCTCCAAAAGGAAGAGTTAGTTGGCAGTCTGCACAGACACTAACCACCTGTGTATTTTCTTTCAGCGTAACTGGCGGAAACCCAGAGGCATTGACAATAGGGTACGCAGAAGATTCAAGGGCCAGATCTTGATGCCCAACATTGGTTATGGGAGTAACAAGAAAACAAAGCACATGCTGCCCAGTGGCTTTCGGAAGTTCCTGGTCCACAATGTCAAGGAGCTGGAAGTGCTGCTGATGTGCAACAAGTGAGTTTAATCCCACTTCTAGGTTCAGGTGTCAGAAGTCAGCATCTGTGAGTTTTGTTTTTTTTTTTTTCCACTACACCATCAGGGAACTCCCTCTGTGAGCATTTTTGATAGGGACTCTTGACCTTGCAGAATGCATTTGGAGGAGTTGTATATTCTCTCAGGAGCTTAGCAAATGCTTGTTGGGAACTTCAAAATGTTTCTTTGGCAGGGGTAGGGGTAAGAACTTGGCCTGAAAAGTGTAGAAACCCAAGACCTAGAAATGGAGAGACTTTGCTTGACAGTGCAAACACGGCAGTGTCCTTTTGGCAGTCATTTCCAGAACATTGCTATTTACAGGGGAAAGGGGAGATCAAATACAGCCTCAAACCTAAGGGGCAATTAAACCATGCATATCTTCAAAATGCTGTAAGAACGCAAGAGTTGCTGCTTGATTTGGAGCTCATGTGATCTGAAGTGGAGAAAAGGAGGAAGACTGGGCAGAGAGGAGGGGTTTACACAAACTTGTAGAGATGCAAGAGCTGTGGATGGGTCACAGCATCATTTTCTCATTGTTTTGAGAAAGACACTTGGTGAGCTTTGTGTGACTTTTTGGTCTGCTAGGCCTAACTAGGGCAGTGGGTTGAGAAAAGTTTCCTTGTGGGAAGTGAATTAGACACTTCACATCTGGATTAGAGGGGGAATGGTATTTTTTAGTAAAGCAGATGACAATTTATTTTCTTCCTTTCCTGTTAAACAGAAGCTAAACCCCTGCATTTTCCTAAATATATTAGAAAGGATGAGGAGAGAGGATTACTCACTTGTCATGTGTGTGTGTGTATTTACAAAGATCTTTTAGCTGTAGTGATTGTAAACACAAGTAATAAAAATGAAATTTTTTCTTTAGAAAGGATGAGCATAGGAATTAATGGTGGATGCCCTAACTGCATTAAACAGATTATAGAGAATTATGGTGGAAAGATACAATTTAGTAACTGTTATGTAGCCAAAAAATTTATTGTGGTGGAAATATAGCTGGTTACCATAAAGGTACTTTTTTAATAGCAGCTTGGCAGCTTGTATCAAGAGCCCTAGAAATATTCTGAATCTATGGTTTTTAATCCACAAGTTCCATTTCTGGACATTTATCCTTAAATAATTAAAAAGCAGGGAAACTTTATAAGGTGATCATTATATCAGTAACTGAACAATTGTAAATATAATTGGTGAATGGTGGGAGTGCAGCACAGAGTGAAATGTTATGCATACATAAAAAATTGTCATATATGGAAAATGCCCAAGCAGAGGGGAAAGTATTTATGATATGTACAGTGTGCTTATGGTTATTAAATATATGTGAGCAAGGACCTGAGTTTTTGAAAAATAAAAATGAAAAGTGCAATACAACTTAAGTCTTCTTGAAAAGAAAGATGGAAAATTTTAAAATAGCTACTTTGAGTGGATTCCTTTATATAAAACAAAATTGTTTGGATTTGCTGCTCTTGCTGTTAAGCTATTTTCCTTTAAAGTTCTTAAAACGAACTGTATATATCCACTGCCTTATTTAATCATTCCTAACAGTCTTCTCTGTCTCTCTCTCACTGCTGAAATTCCTCTAGGTGTAGATTGTCTTAATCCATCTTTGATGGCTTCCTAAATCCATCTTTGATGGCTTCCTAAATCATTTCGTTACTGAAATGTGTTCATTAGGCCACTTTGTTGCAGATTACGGCAAGGAGTAGCTGTGAGGAATGTTTAAGAATGGTTCCTGGCACACATGTGCTCAAGAAATGTTAGGTATTGTACTCACTGTGTGATGTGAGGCAGTGTTACTCTCAACTTGAATTTTGTCCATTCCAGTTGAACAAATAAAATGTGTATGGCAGGGGTGTCCAACCTTTTAGCTTCCCTGGGCCACATTAAGAGAAGAATTACCTTGAGCCACACATAAAATACACTAACACTATCCATAGTTTGTGAGCTAAAAAAAGGTCCGTGTGTAATTTTTGTAATGTTGTAAGAAAGTTTACAAATTTGTGTTGGGCTGCATTCAAAGCCATCCTGGGCCATAGGTTGGACAAGCTTGGTCTATGGGCTGGGCCAGGGAGCCCTTGGCTTAATCAGACTGTTGAAGTATGCTCTGCTACTTTGTTTCAGGAGCTAGTCCAAGCTC
Source organism: Lyroderma lyra (assembly GCA_004026885.1). Lineage (NCBI taxonomy): Eukaryota > Metazoa > Chordata > Mammalia > Chiroptera > Megadermatidae > Lyroderma > Lyroderma lyra. The sequence continues at coordinate 377,772 of PVJL010000463.1, read as the reverse complement.
CCTGAGACTTCCCTGAGTTGGGCAGATTGGCCAGAACAACAGGGAAAACCTATGAATTTGGGAGTCTGGGGCTGAGCCATTCTGGCCCTGTCCACTACTGAACATGTGATTTGGGAATTCATTTTTATCTCTGTGGACCTTGGCTTTCTTGTCTGTAAAATGGAGGTGATACCTGAATCACAAGGCTGCTGTGAGGATTAAATGGAGGAACAGTGAAGAGTGTTTTTTGTCACTGCCAGGAAACAAAAGATCTTGCTAGCACCATGGAATTTTGGGAGTTGGTATTTGGGAGCATGCAGGTGTTAACTCAGCAGCCTCTTCTCAGTGCTGTGGCTCTGGAGGTGAAGTGACCAAAGCCTTTGTCTTTCTGTTGGAACACACAAGTGTGTTCAAGGCTGGCTTGCTCATTAATTCTCTTATGGGTTCTTTTCCAGATCTTACTGTGCTGAGATTGCTCACAACGTCTCCTCAAAGAACCGCAAAGCCATTGTGGAAAGAGCAGCCCAGCTGGCCATCAGAGTCACCAATCCCAATGCCAGGCTGCGCAGTGAAGAAAATGAATAGACAGCTTGTGTGCAAATTTTGTTTTAATAAAACCATAAAATTCTGCCATCTGGCTTTTCTGCCCTTGGTTTTACTCTTCAGTTTCTTTGACAGCTTGTCGCAGTTTGTTCTTTTGCCTGTTAATGCTCTGGAATCTTCCATTTGGAGGGGGGTGGTAAAGGACACTTGATGCTTCACAGGGTGCAGGCCTCTTAGATGCTGAGACCAGCCTTGGTCAGCTCCAGCTGGAGGTGGGGAAGACTTGGCCCTCAGACTTAAGGCAGGTTCCAAGACCCCTGATTGAAGGACTATACAGCTCAGAGCAAGAAGTCGTTCTTGGCCTCACTTTTGTAAAGTAGGACCGTTACTCTTTGGTTCTTGTGAAGATTGAGAAAATGTGCATGAAAGGTTCCAGATGACTTTCTTACTCCCTTAAATTGTTGTTGGTACCGAAATAGCACCCTAGAGCTTCTGTCTAAAAATACACAACAGGATGGGCACATCCATTCCTCTGCTATACACGATCAGCCTTGGTGATAATGAAGATTGCTTTCAATCTCACAACCTCCCCCACTTCCTGCTTCAAGTATAATTTAGCAGCAGTTTCTTGGGGGTGTAGGATCCTTAACTGGTGATAATGGGGCCTCTTAGGACTCAGAATAACCCTCAAACCTCTTTTTCAACTATAACCCTAAACCTTAGGCAATAGTAGCTAGAATTCAGCTGTTTTTAATCTAAGGTTATGCCCCAAGAAATGGAATTATGTGGCACTATAGGTCACATGGGATATGGTATGTGGTACTCTAGTGCAAGACATGCTTATAGGGTGTTTTTTTTCCCCCACAATCCTGATTAACCAAGCAGAAATACTACACTGGTTATAATTTTCTTGGTGTGCTAGCCATGACAAATGCCCTTAGTTCAGAAGGTAAATGTTTTTCTTACAGGTCGACTGCCTCCTGTTCAAAACCTAGTCTGAAACATTTGTTAAATAATAAACTCGTGGTCATTTTCATGATTTTAAATTGATTTGGGACATAACACCAATAGTGGTGTGACTCCTGAGTAAAGGAATTGTGCAGAGAAAATAGTTATAATTTAGGATGTCTTTTATTAACCTGGGATAGCACAGACAATTCTTAGTTATGTCCTCGATACTAAAAACCACGTTCAAAGCCCTCAGCAGGACACAACCCAACTGCTATGCCTAGGTGGGGTGACCTGAAAGATGGCTTGTTCTTTGGTACTTTTCCTTTTTCCAGGTTTGCTACATAAATTTTGAAATTAGAAAAAACATGAGCTCAATTCTCTACCCACCCTCACTAGAAAACATTTCTGATTGATTGCTGCCAATTAGAAATAAAGCATTTTTCTGAATTTTAGTGTGAATAACTCAGAAGTATCTTGAATTTTTAAGATGTCCAGCCAAAACACTGACTTGGCATATCAGATTTAAGTGAACTGAAAAAATGGGAGTGGTGTGAGGGACAAATCTGGGACACTATTCAGAAGGAAAGCCAGCCAGCTGCCTCCTAACCTCTCATAGCTGTGAGCACAAGAACATATCTAAATAGTATTTCGTGAGACAAGGACATCAGCTTGAAGCAACCAGACAGACCAGTGTGAAGTCACATCAGTCTTTGGAAGGCTTGGAAGATCACACCCTGTTGCTTTGACTGTCCTGAGGTAAAAGGCCAACTGGTGGCAGCCTTGCAGTTTCAGCTTGGGGCCTGTGAGTTGGGGTCCCTAGAGAAGGCACTGTGAGCCCTGAACAGGAGCAGGAGGGTACCCAGGGAGAAGGTTAGAAGTAAAGGCCTGTGGCCTCTGGTGAGAGGGTGAGACCTCAGGCTTGGGTGGGCCCCCTTCTCCTGAGGAAGGGCCCATCTGGGGGCTGCAGGAACACTAGCTCAGCTCCATTGAGTCTGTGCTGGGGGTTGAAGTCGAATCCTTCTGGATGCTTTCAAAGAGGGCAGCAAGTTCGGGGTTGGATCTGATTTGGGAAGAGAAATCAGCCATGATGGGGCTTTTCCCCACTTCTGGGATGGTCAGCAAGGCGGCCACTGCCCTCATGGCAGAGCGCTTCAGTTCATCTTGCTTCTCAAACTCCTGCTTCACGGAGCCAGCTTTGACCTAAAGTGGGAAACAACAGTGAGCCAAACTTTACTGAACCTGGCCTTGCGCCACAGCCTCCTACCAACTACTTATAATCTTCCTAAGTTTAAATATGATCACACGCTCTCCTGCTTTATAATCTGTGGTTTTAGCCTCCTGATGGTTTCTTCCTCCTCTGGACTTTTACACTGGTTGGTTTCTTAAAAGGGTGGTTCTTTGTCATTCAGATCAGTTTCAAAGTCACCTAAAGGGCCTCTGACCAGCCGATCTAAATTACTTTTGGTAATTTGATGGTGACAATTGCTGTAAAGTGTTCACTTAATTTCCTTACCCTGACAAAAAGTATCGGGCTATCTTTATCTTTACTGTGCTTAAAATGTACTCTTGGTACCACAGGACTTAACTGAATGAACAGATTACTATGACAGTCTTCTTGCAGGTCATGTGCAGTTCATTCTGCAGATGCAGCAGAAGAGGAAACATCCCAAACTGCCTTCCTTGCCTGCTTTCTGTTTCCTCATCCCCCCATCCTCTCCCATCCAACTCAGAGAATCTCAGGAACTCCCCCAATGCTTACGGAATAATGGCCCTCTGTGATTTGACCCAGGAAACACTAGGCTCTTCCCCCTAAAGAATCTGTGGTGGTTAAGAGCCTAGTATTGGGGTTAGGCAGTACTGGGTTTAAATGGCTCTGCCCTGTGAGAGCTGTGACTTCAGGTTTTGCCCTTCACTTCCCCAACTATAAATAAGAGCCTCCTCTTCCTAGGGCTGCTACGAAGTTTAAGTAACAACACAAGTCCACACCCCCTTCCCTGAAACCCTTGAGGCCAGATGCACTTTTAGGGGATTTCAGAAAGGTAGTAATGTGCAGATAACATAGATCTGTAATCAAATACACTAATACTCCCCCGCTAAATATATGGAAAAATAAAAGAATACTATGACTATCATAGTGCAGTTCAAGTTAAGTTTTTTTTTGCCAAACAAGTCACTAAAAAACTTTTAGTTTCCAGAGCCTTGTAGGTTTCAGAATTGCTGGTCAGGGACTGTGGATGTGACTGTGACAAGGTGTTATCGCAGTGCCCAATAAAGAGCATCCTCTGAGCAGCCAGACTGAGTGGCTCTCGTGCAGGTCTCAGATCAAAGCGAGTGAAGGGTGTCCTGATGCTACACTACTTGCAGCTCCTTCCTGTGAATCAGGATCTTTCTCCATCCCATACAGTTCAAAGAAAACCAGAAACAATTTAGCCACTGAGACTGTCAAAACAGTTCAGTGGCCCTATAGCCGGGCTGGGCAAGACATCCATCGTGGTCCACCAGTGGACAGTCAAGAAATTTTGGGGTGACCTGGTACCTGAACTGAGAAAGAAGTGTTGTAGCAGACACCACACACAACAGGGCCTACTGACTAGGCAGCTATACATAAATACATTTTCGCACATACATGTGTACAGCTATTAGGGGCGAGAATCAGCTCTTCAAAATGGAGGCGGCTGTATGTACTTGAGCAAATTACCATAACTAGCTAGTGGACCGCGACACTTGGAGAAAATTAGAGGTAGCCCTTACCCTGAAAAAGTCTGCCCAGACCTGCCCTATAGAACCACTGTTTTCTTCTACTTCATATTAAGCATATGTTAAAAATGAAAACTTACAAGGTAAGTTTCTATTAATCAATTACCAATTTTATCTTATCCACCTAAGACTTCATTTTTTGAGGAGAAGGTTTTGCTGGTTGAAAATTACTGCTCTATGGGTATCTCTTTTCTTTAAGCTCCAACCTATTAAAGTACTCTGCCCTCTTTTTGATCTTACCAAAACCTAAATTAGTTCTTTCATTCAATAGTTAGGTACTGGGTCCCCCGCTAGGTGTGCCAGGCTCTGTTCCCAACACTGCAGCTTTCCATGAGGCCTTCAGCCCCAGATCGTTCCTCTGGGCCCTGAGGCACTCCAGGCTAGCAGCAACTGCACCCATATCAATCAGTCAATGATTTCTATATAAGAGCCTGACTCAGTTTCCCAATTAGGATGTGAGAGGAGGGAGCCCATCACATTCAATGTTGTATCCCTAGTACCTTGCATAAAGCCTAGCACCCAGGAAATACTTAATGAATGAAAGACAGAGCTGAGTTTGAACCCCAGCTCTGCAATTTACTAGCTGTGTAGCCTCAGTCAGCAACCTCACCTCGCAACCTTTGTTCCTTTGTGTACACAAAGGTAAGAATGAGAATAATAAGTACTTTATAGGATGACAATGATGATTAAGGGAAGCACATCCTACACCATCTGTACCACTGGAAGTTCTCAGGTCTGGGCAGGGGGCTTACCTTGGCAGTGCAGGTGGCCCTGAGTGGCTCTATGAGCCGGTCCACCCTCTGTAGGACTGGTGCAGGACAGAGGGTAGCCAATCGTGCAAGCATGATGAAGGTCAACATCTGCCCAGGAGGAAGGAGACAAGGTTCTTGGTTTAATGGCCCAGGACCAAAAGGAGAAGGCCCTAAGGAAGAGCAGAGGCTCTGGACCCAAGTCCAAACTCTAGCACTAATTCCCGCCTGGGTCCCTGCCAGAGTCTCTCCCTCTCTGGGCCTTGGTTTCCTCATCTGCATAGTGTAAATGGTATGTCAAATATGCCAACTACACATGGACAATCAGATCAGAAGAGGTACCAGGGAGGGGGCAATCCTCAAACTTAGATGCCCGCAGAGCCAGGTGGATTTGCTGTTTGTTGTCCATGAGTGAAGGGGCCCAGATGGGAACTGGGAAGGAGTAAGGAGTCCACATTTCAGACAACAGCTACTCAGTGTCAGCCTATTGTAGCTAGGTGGGAATGTGGCCAGGATGACAGACTGTTTTCAAAAGACATCCCAATGTTCATGTAAAGTCTGTCAATTTTTTTTTTGTTGTTGTCAATTTTTAAATGTTGGCACCTACTTAAAAAACAAAACAAACAAAAAAACTGTGTCTACAAGCCTGGATTCAGCCTGCAGGAAAATAATGGTAAAGTCCCTACGAATGATAAACAGTATGTAGGGTGGTTGTTTGCCCTCCCTCCTCCATCCCCACCAGCTATCTACCCTGCCCTGATCCTCACATGCCCCAGAGCAAAGGAGGAAGACTGGGACAGAGCAGCAAAGAGCTTGGCATTAGACATCATGAGCTACGAGTATGACCCAGGGCTCCTCCACTTCCTGCCTTAAACCCTGAACTAGCCAAGTATCTGGTTTCTCCCCTGTAAACTAAGCATAAACTCACTCTCCAAACGTTAATGTGAAGGCTTGATGAGATAACCGTAAGTTGCTCAAAAGAGATCATACCTACTCTCAGCACCAAAAGGGGGCCCAAAGGTTGCACTGATGCCTAGGCCTAGTCCTCTACGCTCCCTGGAGGGCAGGCAGGCAGGGCATGTGGCCAGAGAAGGAGAGAAAAACAGAAAGACTTGGCCAAGAATGGGGAAAAAACCCATGAAAACAACTTGCCTTTATCACTCAGTGGGTCTTGGCCATCTTTCCACATCTTACACAGAGACCTGGCTCATTCTTTTTAATGCTGCTAGGATTACATGACTGGAGGTGCCCAGTTTATTGAGCCAGTTCTCCATAAGTGGACATTTAGGTAGCTGCCAACTTTTCCCAATTCCCAGAAATCTGTGAAGAACCACCTTGAACATAAAACTCTGAATGTGTGCAGGAGTCAGTCCAGAGGCTCTGTTCATGGAGATGGAATTGGTGGGACAAAGGGTTTGTGAGAATTACAAATTTTTCTAGTTCTTGCCAACCAGCCTCCAAAGAGCTTGCCAGTGCAGACTCCCACCAAATGTATTTGAGACATGGGTTCTTTTCCTTACCGGAAAAGAACAATATAGCTATTGTCATTGGAAGGGGACAAACAAACAGCGGGCCCAGTGGTGCCTGGCGATCCCCTTGGTATGCAGTGGCCATGGGTCTGGTAGGGGGCTCCTCCTACCCGGATATCATAGTGGTCCTTCAGGCCATCCTCCACGTGGTTCAGGAACTCACAGATGTCCAGCTGGCCCAGGCAGCTCTCGAGCAGCGAGTACATGCACTCAAAGGCCGCCTTCCGCACATCCAGCCCATCGTCCACTGTGTGCTTAAAGGGCCCCATCTCCACCTGCAGGAGAGGGTGACAAAAGGTTAGTGGATGTGGCTCCAGAGTGTAAGAGCACCTCCCCTAGTTCCTGCTGTACACCCCACACCTCTGTTGTTCAGTAATGTGTCTTCTTGTCCCCCAATCATGCTTTATACTTTCAAGTGTCCATGCCTTTGCTCAGCCTGCGATGCCCTTTGATAATGGTAACACTAACAACAGTTATCATTATTATAATCTACTGAGCAGTTATAATGTGCCAGGCTCTGTGCTGAGTGCTTGACAGATGACATTTTACTCAAGCATCACAACAGCCTGAGGAGGCGAGTGTTACTATTAACTCATATAACATATGAGGAAACTAAGGCTCAGAGAGGTTAATTAACTCATCCAAGGACACACAGCTAATAAGTGGCTGAACTAGAATTGAAATCCCAGGTCTCTCTGAAGCTTTTAACAATGAGGCTCTGCTCTTACTGGCAAGTTGCTTTTCACTTCTCCAAGCTCAGCTCAAATGCTCCCCTCTTTTGGGGAACTTTTGTAACTCTTCTAAACAGTTACTTTCTCCTCAGTGATGCCAAGTGGTTCACACTTTTTAAATCTCTACTCCTTAAACCCTTACTTCTCCATTTGGGCTCTAAGTGAGTTAAATAATCAGCAAAGTGGGAACCTCTCCTTCAGGAGGCCATGTGCTCCCTGGTACAGAAACCATGTCTGGTCCAGCTCTGAATCCTGGCACTCAGACAAAGAGCTAGCACAAACATGCGCTGAATGCTGAGTGATGACAAGAGTGACCAACATTTACTGAGTGCCGACCACGTGCCAGGAGTAGCTCGGAGGACCCACAGGACTTAACTTGTGGAATCCTCTCAATAGCACTATGATGCAGACACGATTGTTTTGCTCATTTTGCCTGTGAGGAAAAACAGGCTCACAGTGGATTAGGTTGCCCTGACAAGGTCACACGGCTGGGAAGTGAAGGGGCAGGGCTTGACCTACGTCATGGGGCCTGGTCATCTGATGAGCTGGAGCCTAATTTTTACCACAGCTCCACCAGTCAGGCCCAAGGGCTCCCGCTCAGTTGTCCCCAGGCCTTACCTCTCGGATGAGGTCCCGGCGGACCTTTGTCTCCTGGTAGAGGAGGGGCAGGATGTCACCTAGCCGGTCCCGGACCAACGAGGGCTTGTTGTGCACGGCTGAGTTGAAAAAAGCCAGAGTGGCCCTGCGCACATTCAGGTCTGGATCCTGCAAGCTATCCATGAACTCTCCTGGTGGAAAGATGAGAGGGGGTGTGAGGGACAGCACAGCTGAGACATAGACCACCAACCACCAGCACCTAGGTTATCTGGTTCATGAGAGTTGTGCAGACCTGGATGAATGGGGGTGAGCATGTTCTGAGCATCTATTTTGTATCATGTGCAAGCCTTCAAAGTTCACATAAGAATGTGGACTTAAGGCTGGTCTGGGTTCAAATTCAGGTTCTACCACTTCCTAACTCTGGGACCTTGGAGATCATCAATGTACTCATCTATAAAATGGGGTTAAGAGCAGTACCTATACTGTACAGCTGTTTTATGCTTTAAAATGTACTAATGTCTATAAAACACAGAGGACCTGGCACAGAGCAAAGATCCTACAAACGTCAACTTGATTATTATTATAGATGAGGATCCTAAAGATCAGAGAGATGAAGAAAATTACAGAAAGTCACAAAACACTTCTCCAAGTATACCTTTTTGTATAGTTTAGACTTCTTAATAACTATGCTGTTATATATATTCAACAAATAAATAAAATCAAGAATGAGGTAATCCCTAAAAAAGAAAACCTAACTGTATTTCAAATAATTAACATAATCACCTAGGTTGTGATGGAGAAACAACTCACCCAAGTAACTTTCAGACAAATAATTTTTATTACATGCCCTCAGGCTTAAGACAAAAGAACTACAAACAAATATTGACTTTTCACAGCGATAAAGGTTAGGATTCCCATACTACTTTCTGTGTATTCCAAAATTAAGTGAATAATTATCTTGTAGATAATAAGAGTTGGATTTCTCCCTGTAAGAGAAGGGTATAAGGGAGAAGGCAAGAATGACCCAAGGGGTGTTGGGCTAGAATAGGAGGTAATACATGGATATATGTGTGTCTTGTCTGTATAGATACATTCATACATACATATACTTCCTGGTATGTACTGTCTGCTGACAGGGCCAAGAAGCAATGACACCCCAGTAGCAATGAGCACATCTAGTGTCCAGATCTAAAATTCTAAATCATTCTCCACTAACAGGAATCAAAAGAGATCTTTGGAGAAATGGCTGATTCCAAGGCTGGGGCAGGAAAGACAAGACTGGAGCATCTCGTGCCAAAAAGTAAGGATATGCTCAAAGAATGATGGAAACATGTCAATGAATATAAGAACCAGCTTTAAAAGGCTCCCGTGTGCTAAAACTGAGACAATCTTGAGAATCAAAATAAATAAAAACAAAAATAGAGTATAGCCCACTGAATGAAATAGGATTCCATGAGTCTATAATGATATGAATAAATGGGAGAGAAGAAAAAGTTCTTCCTGAGAATAGAATGCAAACTAATTAATAAATATGGAAGGAATGCTGGAATTCAAAAGTTACCATTTGGCAACTGTCAGTAATCACTGATTTAGGCAAGAAACCTTCACTCTGGATGTAAAATGTAGTGGGCAAAAATTTGAGGAGGAAGAGGATATTTTGATAGACTAAAAAAATATTAATACGCATTCCAATGAAAAAAGAGTAACTTTACAGTAAAGAAACCAGGAAGGCTCTACCTGAACCAGGTGATCAGAGTTACCATCACCAGACACGGGACAAACTGCCATCAAGTGCCTCCCAATGTGAGGCAATGGGAAGAACAATGTCTCCCAGAAGAGAGGGATTCCAACCCAGGGCTGGCAGTTCTGGCCCTTCAACTGTGCCATGCTGGCTCCCAGGTTCCCCACTCGCTGTATAAACACAGCTGTGGGGAACCAGCAAGACCTGACTGAGTGCAAATCTACTCTCTGAGCCTTAGTTTCCTCATCTATAAAGGAGGGCCAGTCTTACTTTTCATCCAGGGGGTGTGATGAGATATACTAAAGTGCCTAGCATGGCACCTGATCACAGTGAGAGCTCAAAAACTGTGGTTCAAACATACAAAAACCAAACACTCAAGACGGTGCCAGCCATGGGCAGCTAAGGCAAGATTGAGGAAATCAGGGATAGGGCAGTGTGTGCCCTCTGGGTCAGGACACAGGATAAAGTCACTGCTGATGATATTGCTATGGTTTCTGGACCTGTTCTCCAATTCAGAGTGTGAGTATATCTGCTGACCCCCTGGTTTCATACAACGGTGCCCAGCAGGTGGAGGTCAGCACTCCTATTTCATGGCAGGGGTAAGATGATCCATCCATGCTCACACAGTCAGGGAGTGGCAGAGCCAGGATTTGAACTCAAGGTTGGCAGACTCTAGAACCTCTGCATAGTCCACTAGGCTACCCTGCCTGGACGAGGAGGGCCAGACTCCTGTGTGGTCCAGTTAAAGGCCCACAGGCTTGGAGTTCTGAGGAAGTAAGCCTGGTCCTGCAGAGCCCCAAAGAGAGGAGGGCTCAGCCTCCTCCCAATGAAGCTTGCTTGGGCTCCCCAGGCCAGAAGGCCCCTCGGATAGAGAGCCACTCTCTCCTGCCCCAGTGCAGCCCTGCCCAGTTTGGTGCCCACTAAATCCAATGCATGTGAGAGGCTGGTTTCACACTTCTAAGAACCTGTGTGTTCATGGAGCACTTTCCCCCTCAATAACCCATGGGATCTCAAAACAACCTTGCAAATAAGGGTTTCTTATCCCCATTTTACAGAGGAGGAAACTGAGGTTCAGAGGTGAGAATGGGCATGCTGAGCCCACCCACAACTCAGTGCCAGTGCAAGGATTTGAACCCAGGACACATTGCTGTCATGGGGGTGAGGTGGCCTCCGAGGTCTTCAACTCCCCTCAGTTAATGTGTAAGAAAAAGCAGCCCAAGCTCAAGGGCTACGGAGGGAACTGAATGGGGCTGTGGGCAGAGGGGATGCTCTGCTCACCAATGAAGCTCTTCAGGAGGGGGTCGATGGGATGGGGCTGGTCCGAGATGAGGAACTTGACCGCTGTGATGACAGTACTCCGGGTGTGCGGCCGACCTGCAGGGCAAGAGGCAGTGGTGTGGTGAGGGGCAGGGCCAATTCCAGATACCCACAGGTCAGAAGGTGCCAAGACTCTCCTCTGCTTCCATGGGAGACAGAACTATACCCCCTCCCCACTTCACACCCCACCCACTCTATCTTTGGGGAAGTAGATGCTATCATTTCCCTTGGTAATCTAGAACCTCCCCTGAATTCCTCCTGCTGTGGCTGAGAGAGTAAAACTATCAGTTCTGAGGTACCCCTGTGGTAGTATATAAAGAGAACCAAGAACCCAAGACAATAGTCAACCCAAAGAAAGATCTCTGCTCAGGCCTTGGGACTGCATTCTATTTTTCAACACATTATTTCAATTAATCATCAGGATGGTCCTATTAACTGGTTGATAATAAAGAATACAGAACTAAAATAATGAATAAAATTATTAATCTCTATTTTACAGATGAGGGAAGAGAGACCCAGAAAGGTTAAGTTCATGTTTAAGGTCACACAGCAGATCCAAAATTCAAAAGCTGATTTTGAGCCTCAACTGGGTCTTCTTCCTCAGCCCGGCATTCTCCAAGCAAGGGTACGTGTACTTCAGGCAGGCTGAAGGCCAATGGGATTCCAACAGAACTCAGAGCATCTCCAAAGCTTGAGAATAAAAACTCAATTGTGCTTTTCTGCTTGCTTTCTTAGTAGGGAAGCTGAAGAAAGGGAGGGAAATACATTTCCCAATGGGTGAAAGGTAAATCAGTCGCTGCCCTAGTGCTTCTCAATTCCTCTCTAAACTGTTCACATGCTAATGGCATTTTTTACAGAAATAGAAAAAAAACCCAAAAAAACAATCCTAAAGCTTGCATGGAACCACAGAGGACTCCAAATGGGCAAAACCATCCAGAGAAAGAACAGAGCAGGAGGCATCACGCTTCCTGATTTCAAGCTATTATTATAAAGCTATGGTCATCAAAACACTATGGCATAAAAACAGACACATATGACAATGGAACAGACTGAGAGCCCAGATATAAACCCAGGCATACATGATCAACTAGTATTAGACAAAGGAGCCAAGAATACTCAGTGGGGAAAAGACAGTTTACGCAATATATGGTGCCTGGAAGACTGGATATATTCACATGCAAAAATTAAACTGGACCCCTATCTTACACCACTCACAAACTTCTTAACTCAAAATGGATTAAAGACTTAACTGTAAGACCTGAAACCATAAAACTCCTAGAAGAAAACATAGGAATTAAGCTCCTCGACATACGTCTTGGTAATGCTTTTTTGGATATGACACCTAAAACACATGCAAAAAAATAAAAAATAAACAAGTAGGACTACATCAAACTAAAAACCTTCTGCACAACAAAAGTAACTATCAACAAAGTGAAAAGACAACATGTGGAATGGGAAAAAATATTTGCAAACCACGCTAAGAGGTTGATATCCAAAATATATAAAGAATTCATAAAAGTGAATAGCAAAACAAATAACCCAATTTAAAAAATGGGGAAAGGACCCAAACAGACTTTTTTTGAAAGATACTTGAAAGGCCAACAGGTACATGAAAAGGCGCTCAATATCACTAACCATCAGAGAAATGCAAATCAAAGCCACCTCACATCTGTTAAAATGGCTGTCATCAGAAAGAAATAAATGTTGGTGAGGGCGTGGAAAAAAGGGAACCCTGTGTACTCTTGATGGAATGGTAAACTGATGCAGCCACTGTAGAAAACAGTATGAAGGTTTCTCAAAAAGTTAAAAATTGAACTACCGTATGATCCAGCAATCCCATTCTGGATATACGAGGGCTGTCTGGAAGAACTCCAGCCATAAATGCCTCTATTTTTCTGGACAGTCCTTGTACATCCTTCAGATACAAACTGAAGAAAACGAAATTACTGTTTTACAGAGACAGCTGCACTCTCATGTTCACGGCAGCATTATTTACAATAACCAAGACATGTAAACAACCTATGTGTCCATCAATAGATGAGTGGATAAAGAAAATGTCACACACACACACACACACACACACAGAAATATTATTCAGTCACACAAAGGGAAGGAAATCCTACCACTTGCCACAACATGGATGGATCTTGAAGGCATTATGCTATGTGAAGTAAGTCAGACAGAGAAAGACAAATACCATTTGATCTCACTTATATGTGGAATCTAAAAAACCAAACTCATAGAAACAGAGGTCAGATTTGTGGTTGCCAGAGATGGGGGTGCAGGGTAGGCAAAATGGGTGAAGGTGGTCAAAAGGTATAAAACTTCCACGTGTAAGATAATTTCTGCTAATGTAATATATAATATAATGATTGGAGTTCCCTGATGGTGTAGTGGCTTAAGGCTTTGGCGCTGGCGCTGTCAACACTGTGGCCTGGGTTCGATTCCCAGTCAGGGAGCTACCCACATACCAAAAAATAATAATAATAATAATGATAATAATAATAATAATAATATAATGATTATAGCTAACGATACTTTTATATATTTAAAAGTTGCTAAGAGTAGATCTTAAAAGTTCTCATTACAAGGAAAGAATTTGTAACTGTGAGAGGTAATGGAAGTTAACTAAACTTATGGTAGTAATCATTTTGCAATATATACATATATCAAATCATTGTTGTACTCCTTAAACTAATATGGCATTATATGTCAATTATATCGCAATACAACCAGAAGAAAAACAAATAAATAAACAAATTACTTGCTTCTCTGCACCTCCCACCACCACCTATCATGTAACAGTAAATGGGTTAAGGCTGCTTCTGCTACATAGACTTTACATTTTGAGACTCAGGAGAAAGTTCACAACAGGTGACAGGGTATTGTGTGCAAGTTACTGAACTCGGACTTCATTTTTTTCTTTCTCTTTCCATCCTCTCTGGCTCCTAAGAAGATTCAGGGTGGCTGAGGAAGGTCTGCACAACAGAACAGGATTAAGTGAATTTAAAGAAAAACAAGGACAAAGCAGGGACGTGAGATGGAGGCTGGAGTCGGAGGAGTGCATGGAGAGGCAACTGGGAAGTCCCATGAACTCTCTCTAGAAGCAGGCCACTAATTTGGCTCTAAGCTACCTTCCCAGGAGGCAGCAGTAAAGAGGACATGTGACCAACTAGTTAGCTGGTTAAATAGCATGCACGAGACAGGAACAAATCAGAGCTCAGAAAAGGCAAGGGTGGAGTTCCCTGGTGGTGTAGTGGCTAAGGCTTCGGCGCTGTCAACACTGCGGCCTGGGTTCACTTCCCGGCCAGGGAACTACCCACATAACAAACAAACAAACAAAAAAAAAAAAAAAAAAAAGAAGAAGAAGAAGAGAAAAAGGCAAGGGTGCTCCTCATCCTGATACTCGCCTCTCTAGGGTCCTGGTGAAAAGCCCATGTCCTCAGGGAATCATCTTCCTGTCCACGCAGGGGTGAGAGCCACAGAGCTGTTTCTTATAAACCAAGCAACCCAGCAAGAACTGAATGTAATCACCAACAAAGCAACGACAGCAGTTTCTCAGAGTTAATTAGGTACCACTATAGTAAGCACTCTGCCTGCATTATGTGAACTGGATACATCCAATGACCCTATCAGGGTACCAGCAACCAGTAGAGGCCTGGAGGCCTTTCTTTTTCAGGGGTCCAAATAACCCCACAGGTATACCTGCCTGCTTTCTTCCTCCCTGAGCTGCAGAACACCCTGATGTGCCCTGATCTGACCACACAAAACCTGCCCTCTGGTTCCTGCCCAGCCCTCCAGTGCTAGTCTACATTTCCATCTGCTCCTGGCTCAAGCCAGCCTAAGACAGCTGCATTCTGCAGGCTGCAGTTTCTGGTCTCTCAGGAAACTGCTTTTATCAACCTTTGCATAGGTCCTGGAGCATAAGGCTGCTGTCCACACCAAGGATTACAAAAGCGGCATCGTGAAAACTTTATTTGTTGAAGGGATGTATCAAGGATTCTGTCTCCTCCATCCCAGGGAGTCCCAAAGCAGGGAGGAAGCCTGTAGGTCTCAGGAAATAGTTTTAAATGGCTCCTTTGCCTTTGCCTTATACACACTAATACTCTCAGACCCAGTCACCTGAACTAGCTCACTTGGTATGGGCCACTCTTGACATTTAGGGACAAACTGCCCACCTCCAATCTGGGTCACCTCTGCCCACACCTGTGCCCCTACCTGCAGCAAGTTGCTTCTGAAATCGGGGCAGAAGGAATGGAGGGTTCATGAGGACCAGCTTCCCGATGCATTCGGCCACCACTCCCCGGGTGCCCTCCTCAGCGCCCTCACAACGCTGGAACAGCAGGGACCAGATATCCTCAACGTAGGGCTTCAGGCTGTCGGGCTGGGCGGCCCCCAGGGCCTCCCTGAGTGAATGCAGCAGTAGGTATTGCCGCCGGGGCTCGGCCTTGATCTGCTCCAGCAAGAAGGGTAGGAAGTCGGATAGATTCCCGGCACCCACGCGGCCCAGAGCGTAGGAGGCAGCTGCTCTCACGTCCTCACTGGGTGACCCCAAGGCTTCCAGAAGCACTGCCTTCAGCTCCCGCTGGGGGCCTGGCCCAGCCACCTGGCCCACCTCGGCCAGTGACAAGAACGCCAGGACCTTAACCCCTGTGCTGGAATGGGGTGATCTGGCATCGCAGACCAGACGGTTTGCTGTGCCTGCCGCCTCCTGGGGACAGGCAGCTGCGAGGGCTGCCACACACCGAGCCAGTGAGTGAAACACCTGCTTGTGGAGGCCTGGCCCGCCGTCCGCAGCCTGGTCATAAACAGGTGCAGTGAGCAGGCTGATGAGCTTGGTGTAGTCCACACATGGGGGCCGGGTCCCCACCAGAGCCTGCAGAAAGCCTTCGGTGGCCACCAGCACACCTGCTGGGAGCAGAGGTGAACGCAGCAACCGCAGCAGCTCTGAGAGCACGGGGCCGCTGACCTCAGCCAAAGAGGCCGGCTGGACCTGGGTCACTGTGGCAAGAAAGTCCACAGCCAGCTGGGCCACATGCATGTCACTCTCGTTGACCAGGGGAGGCAGCTCAGCCAGCACGGCCCGCACAGCAGATGGAGGGAGGCTGAGTCCCTGGCTCTGGGCCAGGGCATCCAGGGCAGCCAGTGTGGCCAGCCGCAGCGCCCGCTGGTTCTTGCGTAGGAACGAGGCCAGAATGGGCAGTGCCTCGGCCAGGATGGGCTTCAGGTCAAGTCGCAGCGGGGACATAGCCACCAGCCTCAGTGCCTTGACAGCAGGCAGCCGGGTGATCTCATTCCGCAGGCGGTCCAGAAGGAGCAATAACGATGGCTCTAGGTCGTCCCCCAGCCGGTCACCCAGGTGGGCCACAAGGTGGCTCATGCAGGAGATGGCTCGCTCCTTCACCTCCTGGTCCAGGTCGGTGGCACGGAGCCGTGCCAGGGTGGCTGCAGACATCTCTCTAATGTATGGCTCGGGGTCCAGCATCCGAGGCCTGTCCAGGGGCCACAGGGCCCGTACCAGCTCCTGTAGCACCAGCAGGGCCTCAGCCGCGATCTTGTAGAAAGGGTCAGACACACAGGCCATCACAGGTGGCAGGAGGGTGGGCAGGTGTGGGTGGAAGGCCTCGGCTGGCTCCGTGCCCAGCAGCCCCTGCAGGAAGGCTAGTGCATCCATCCGGATGGTGGAGGAGCTCGAGCGGTCTGCCAGTGAGAAGACGATGCCTGTGGGGTGGGTGCAAAGGTTATGGACGATGGACCCCGACCCGACACAGCCTTCCCGGGGTGTAGGGGTGGAACACCCACAGACACCTGGACTCTTATGCAGCAGATTCCAAGAGGTCAGGGCTGGGCCAGGGAACCAGTCTGAAAGTGGGATGCAGAATAGCACCCCAGCCTTGTTCTTACTGCTGGTAATGGGGAGCCACCACAGGTTGCTGAACAGAGGCACCCTCGAGGATTGGGGGTTGGGGGCCAGGCTCTGGAGAGGCACAGGACAGCAAATCCCAGGTTCCAGTCCATCCTACCTGCTATCAGCACAGGCATGTGCTCTGCCAGGCTGCCAGGGAGTACGCCCGCCAGCTCAGTGAGGAGACTGAAGCAGCCCTGGCGGGCCCTGATGCTCCGATCTTTAAGCTGCCGCTGCAGGGCCTTCATCACAAGGGGCACCTGTGTGCAGGTGGGGTTGGTTAGTGACCATCCAGGGAACCTCCACACCACACCTACTCCTGGGGAACTTTGGTCAGGCATGTGCCCACAAAGGACCCCAGCATGGAGGGGATGACTCCATCCCAAGCTTTCTTTGTTCCGTACCAGGCACTTAGTTCTATACTCAGACCCTCTGAAGTAGGCACTACTCCTAGGCCCACTTTACCAATGGGAAAATAGGTACAGAGAGATCAACTTGCTCAAAATGACACAGGCAGTCTGGCTCTTACCCTTATACCCCAAGCCAGGAAGCGGTGAGCCTGCTCCCTTCCCCAGCTGGGTTTTCCTCAGCTAGGGAAGTCATCCACTCCCCCAAGCTTCATTCAGATGCCAGCACAGGAATGACTCTCGATCTACAACGCCCATACCAGATTTGAGTGCTGATGGCCCGCCTGACATTTCCACTCTGACATCCAAACATCCAGAACAGAACCCTAAACCGTCACCTCTCCACACCCTGCCACCTCACGGAACTGCACTCCATGCTTCAGCCAGAGCCTGCAACTCACATGACACCTCCCTGTCCCTCCCTCCATACGCAATCCATCAGCAAGACCCAAAAACTGTGTGGTAAAGGGGCAAGGGCTTCCTCCGTCTTGTTCCCCGCTGTGCCCTAGCACCTGATACACAGGGCTGGGCATATAGTAGGTGCTCAATACGCACACCTCAGTGGATGGACAGATGGCAGGGTGGGTGGATGGATGGGAAGATGGGTGGATGAAAGGGCTGAGAGCAGAAGGAAGGTCAGTCATGAGGGCATGGAGGGATGGGCGAGAGGTGAAGGCATGCCCACCTCTCCTCGCAGCATGTGGAGGACGCTGCTGGTTTGGGTGGGCTCCTCAACAGCCGCAAGCCATGCCTTTGAGGGCCTTGTTTGCCGCAGCAGCACGATGTAAGCTCCGAAGATGTCGGCCTTGACGTTCTCCTCACGTTCCTTGAAGCGGCAGATGAGGGCAGGTGCCAAAGTGCAGTGGAAGTCGGGCAGTAGGTCCGGCCGGGAGCTGACCAAAGCTGCCATGCATTTAGCCGCTGCCCGGCGCACCTTCCAGCTCATGTCATCATCATCACTGTACTCATCCTCACTCTCTGGGGCAGGAGAGAAACACCCATGGAGCCCTGCACTCTGTAGCAGATGGACAGAGCCACTTGCCCCACCCAGGTGGTCTCTTTCTCTCAGGTAAGAGAAGTGAGGGGTCAGGGAGGAGGGAGCTGACCCTGTGCTTCACCTTCTGATAATCAGTATTTATACCCTATTAGGAACGACACCTACTGTGTGCTGGGGATGGCACTAAGCACTTCAATTCCACAAACTCCTTTTAGCCTCACAGCGACCTTGCGACACAGGGATTACTTCCCCACTGTAGAGATGAGGAAACTGGGGCTCAGAGGGATTCACCCCAAGTAACACAAACAAGAGAAATACTTGGGAGTTAAACCAGGGTCCTCCCTCTGCCTCTAAACCCTTCGTTGTTTTGAGTAGGCTAGAGGGAAAACTAACTTCTAAGTCTTTAGTAAGGAGCCAGAGAATCCATTTGGGGCCTAAAACCCATCCCTTGGTTTCAGGACTGTGTGATGTTTCATTTTTTGGGACTCCAGAGAGGAGAGGCAATAGGGCCTCCCTTTGGCAATGCCCCCACCATCCTGCCCCAAACCCCAGCTTTCAGTTTCCAAATTTTTTTTTCAGTTTCCTGATTTCAGTTTCCAAATAGGAAATGCTGTTAGTGTGGCTTTCCACTCTCCAAGCTGCCCCAAGAGGCCAGAGCTCACAAAGTGCTTTGAGTCCCATTTTACAGATGACTAGAATAAGGATCAGAGATGGTAAGAGGCTCCCCTGAGGGCACACAGTTAGAGAACAGGAGAGCTGAGATTCAGGCCCATGGGGTCCACCTGTATCACCTGGGAGACAAATGAGGCTCAGAGGGGGTTGGTCCTAACTAAGGACACCCCAGACACAGGCCCAGAAGTCTGCGTGTTCCTACCCACACTGCTCTGTGGATGACTCAGATTCTCAAAGCCGGCATCTGGACAAGTCACAGTGGGCCACATGGATGGTCCCATGGAAGCATCCTGTCAGCTTAGTAGATGTTACCTCTGATATACCATTATTTATCACCTCTACTCTATGCCACCTACAAAGAAATGTCCAGAGCTCCCTGTCATTGACAAGAAAATGCCTGGCTTGGCATCTGAGGCCCCAACATGCCTGTCCAATCTCGTCTCCTACCATCCCATCTCATTCCATGTACCCCATCAGACCCTAAGTCCCTTGCCTCCATCAATGCCCTGCCTTTAGGACCCAGGGGCATCCATCTGAGTGACAGACAGGACTGTAGGCACAGAAGGAAGCCATTGAATCCATTCCCTATCCAGATTATCTCTCATCAGTGCCCATCATTCCACCTTTAGAACCTCACTCTCCTGGGTTAAAGCATTGTCTCTTGCAAGTCATGACTAAAAGGGTACAGACATGGCAGCAAAGAGTTAGGGAGTCTGACAGACATGGCTCTACTTCCCAGATATGCTACTTCCTAGCTGTGTTATCTCGGGAAAGTCGCTTCTCTAAGTCTCAGTTTCCTTGTCTGAAATATGGGGGTAATGACAAATACCTGGTTTTCTAGGCTTATGGTAAGGAACATGAAATAAGAGAGTGCTTAGGATACCAGCAGTTGCTCAATAAATGTCAGTGATTACCACTATCATTACTGTGCAGTCAGAAAGGATGGGGATATTGGGGAATCCGGATTATAGAAGGCAGGGCTGAAAACTGAGGAATAATGGGATCAGGATAAGGGTACTAAATGTGGCCCTGTCTTTGGCTGAGGGGAAAGGGGAGGTCCCAGTAAAGCACTCATTTCTCCTCTCCACTGACAAGTTGGCCACCCACCTTGCTCACTGAGTTCACTATCTTCTGTCTCCATCTGCTCCTCATCCCCATCACTGTCGTAGTTGTAGTTAGGATCATGTTTCATGTACTGGAGGCATAGGCTGGTTACGTTGGACACATATGGGCCCATCTCCTTGGGGCACCTGTGGAATGGGATGAGGAGGCTCTGGTGGACCAGGCAGAACAAGGTAGGGAGTAGGGCCCAGTGGTGAGTCCTGAGATCTTACTGCTCTGAGGCCAGCATACTGCCCTCAACCCCATCCCCACCAACTCCCCAAAGAAACTCTAGGGCTCCCATCTTCCGGCATCCCACTGCACCTACTTCCTCAGGAAGGCCTCAAAGGCCTGGAGGCACGACTCCCGGAGCTCATCGTCATCCAGGTTGCAGAACTCCTCCACCAGGGGCACCAAGCGGTCCAGGTGAGCCCCTGCAGGGCCAGGTGAGTCACTAAGGACACCCCTCTCCCAGGTTCCCCTAGCCCACAGTGCTCAGTGTGTCCCTGCACCCACAGCCCTGAACACTGCAAATTCAACTCAAAGAGGCTTCACAGACAAGCCGATATGGGTTCTAACTCTGCCACCTGTGAGCTCTGGGATCCTGGACATGTCACAATACTTCTCTGACCTCAGTCTACTTATCTTCACAGTAGGGATAACAATGCCAACCAGATAGAGATTCTGTGAAAATTAATGATGTAATGCAGATAAAGAACTTCACCCAAGTCCTGGCACAGAGTAGGCACTCAGTAAGTAGCACTGGTTATTGAAACTATTATTCATGTCTTTGCCTTATTTCCTGTACTAGGTTGTAGCCCTGGATAGAGAAAGGGGAGAAATAGGTACTGCCCTTGTAGACCAGGCAAAAAGGACCCCTGTCTGATGCCTAGGCTTTAGAGGGTTCTGCCTTAGCCTCTCTCCAGTCACATCCACCCTCACTTTCCTGCCTAATTCACCCTGAACCTTCATCTGGGTTCTGTGCAAGCCTCTTTCCTGGGTCCATACTCCCACGAGTAGCCAAGTGGCTGCTGTTTGGCATGTGTTGTGGGTGGGAGGAAGAAGGTAGACAGAACGTGGACTGCAGGCTGGGGTCCCCATGTGTACTTGTAAGGTCTCTTGCAGTGAGAAAGACAGAGGGAAGGGAGGGGCAGACCATAGCCAACTCTACCCACACTGCATTGTTCTAGCCTGGAATGCTAAGTTTTGAAAATAAATTCAAAATTGACTGAAAGATTCCATTTCTATAAAATTAATATATGGTCACAGAAAGCAGATATGTGGTTGCCTGGGGTGGGGCAGAAGGAGGGACGGGCTACAAAGGGGCACAAGGAAAGTTTTGGTCACAATGGAAATTTTCTGCATCTTGATTGTGGTAGTTTCATGGGTGTATGCAAAGGCCAATACACACTGAATTGTACACTTTAAACAGTGTGGTTTATTGTACGTACATTATCTCCCAATAAAAACTTTAAAAAATTAAACCCAGCTTACAGGTTGTTATTAGGGTATATTTGTCAGGGTAGGAGGATAGACATATTTTATTTAAGTTTGGTAGAATAATTTATAAGGGCTCAGAAGCAGTTGGCGCTCAGGGTCCTCCCTGTCCTTCCAGGTACTTAAGCCCTGCACTCTTAGCTAGAGGTGGCCAGGGCCCCCACCCCCGACCCCAACCCTTTCCCCAGCATGTCCTCGCCTCGACCCCGCCTCCTTGGCCAGGGGTCCCTCTTTCTTACCCAGGCGGTGGCCTGCCTGGCGTCCGACACTGCCCAAACACTGAATCAGGGTGCGGATGGCGGCGGGGCTGGAGGGTGAACACGGTTTGGTCAGCCGGTCCAGCAGGTGGTCGGCGAGCTCGATGAAGAGGTCAGTGCTGCAGGCGGCCGCCAGGTGGCCGAGCGCCCCGACCGCTCGCTTGCGCACAGCCAGGCGCGGGCTACTCAGCTGCGGCAGGAGGCAGTGCAGGAGGGTGGCATGGAAGGCACCCAATGGGACGCCCAGCCTGTGGAGCCGGAGGAGGCATCAGATGGGCCTACCAGGCGGGCACCCTGGGCCAGGCACCTCCCATCTCCCCATCCTCTCCTGGACTCCTCCCTGAAATTACTACAACCCAATGGTCCTTGGTAAATGCAAAGGAGCCCTGTAACTTGTGGGGTAATTATTTATTCTTACATGAAAGAAAGCAGAGAGGGGAAGGGACTTTCTCAAGGCCACCCAGCCAAGAAATACAAGGCCAGAACTTGAACCCAGGTGTCCAGGCTCCCAGCCTGGGGAGAATGCCAGTGGGGCTGTCCTGATTTCCTGGGAGTCGGGGCCTTGCCTCAATGTACACCCCCCTCTCACTGAGACCTGAGTGGTATAAATTCTACCTCTGATCTGGTTGTTCCTCTGCTCAACTCTTTCAGTCTCCTTCAGTGGCTCACCAGTGCCCTTTGGATAAGGTTCTGCACAGGTAGAAGGCAGCCCCTGCCTGCCTCATTAGTTTCTACCCTCACCTTCAGACCAGGCCTGTGCATTTTCTGTCCCACACATGGCCCTAAGACCTTTTCTTCTCTCTACTCCACACAAACACATTGACCTCACCTTCACAAATCTCTCCAGCCAGCCCAGACCTCTCTTCCAGGTTTCATTTATATGTGTTTACCTACTATGTGACGGGGCCTGTGCTGGGAGATTGGGTAAACAAGATAGACTCTGGCCTTGGAACCTACCCTCATGGAGTTTTCAGTTGAGTGGGGGCTTCCGAGGCATCTCAAATTCAACATGCCCCTGGCTGAATCCATCACCCTGCTCCCCACACCTGCTCCCACTCCCAGAGAGCACCCCACCATAGCAATGGCCCTGTGTCTATGCTTCCTGTTAGTAAAGCCAGACCCCTGGGTATTATCCTTGAGTCTCTGCCCCTGTCACTCACTCCAAGTCCTATGGAGTCTATCCCCAAAAGACAACCTCAATTCACCAGCTTGCAGAAGCCCCCAAGCCAGCCTCCCTGCCCGTTCTAACCCCCTCCCATCTACTATGGCCATTGCAGATAGGAAAATTGGTCTAAAACACACAAATATGTACACAGCACTCGTCAGCCCTTGCCAAAAACCCCTTCCATGGGCTTCTCACACCTTCAGTATAATTGTTAGTCACCTACTCTTGCAGGCTCCTGCCCAGCCTTTGGGCCTCATCTCTCCAGAATAGCCCCACTACACCCCAGCCATGACTGCCTTGCACAATCCCAGTGTCTTCTCCAGCCTCTATGCTCTGGGCCAAAAGCAGTTCCTCCTCCAGTGTCTTTCTTATGCCTGCCCATGCCTGGCCTACCTGTCAATCCTTGGAGGTTGAGCTAGCAGGATCCTCTCTAGGAAGGGTCCCCATCCCCCAGTTGACTTAGGGCTCCTTCTCTGAGCTCCTACAGGCCCCGATCTCTTGTCCTTATTCCAGTCACAGTTCACGTGTCTGTGAGCTCCCCCACTAGGAGCAATCAAGATTAAGCCACTCTATATTCCCAGCACTAGTCCAGCATCTGACATTTCTCTGGTCACAAAGTAGGTGCTCAAATCTCGGGAGGTTGAATGAATGAATGAATACTTTAAAAATGTGCAATGCAAAGTAAAACAAAGACCCAACTATATTAGCTCAAAAGAAGAAAGAGAGAAAGAAGGGGATAAGGGAGAGGATGAACGCACCTGGGCTTCAGCTATGGTGAGACCTGCGTTCTAATCCTAGGTTCTGCCACTTATTGACAGTGCGACTTCAGACAAGTCACATCACAGCCTACAAGACTGTGACAAATGAGTTCTGCTTTGTAGGGCTGCTGGGATGAATAAGGAGCCCCAAGCATAGGGCCTAGTATATAGTAGGTACTGACTCTGTAGATTTAGTCCTTCCATGTCCCCTTTGCTCCCCCTCCCACCTGGGTCCTCCTTGCTGGAGGTGGCCTCCCGCACCTGCTCAGCATGTCAGAGAGGATGTCCAGGGCTTCCAGCTGGACGGCCACATCCTCCTGCTGGGCGATGGCACTAGTGAGCTGGCCGGTGATCTTCCGGCACACATTAGTGGCCAGGCCAGAGCCTGCATAGAGCACAAGATGGGCACAGTGAGGTACAGGGCTGGCCACCACCTCTGGTTATGTTCCTTAGCCCACTTCCCTGAGAATCCCTTTAACCCAGGGAAGCCAGGGCTCAACTGGTCCCAGGTTTGACCCCAAAGCTCAGCCAAACCAAAAAAAAACAGCTTGGGGATTTGAAAAAATGAGCCGAGCTGCTGGCCAGCTTGCTCCCTATATGACCCCTCCTTCCTTCCACCATCCATTAGAGAGGTGGGAAAAGTACTTCCTTTTCTGGACTCCCTTGCTGCTAGGAAGGGCCAGGTGACCCTGTTCTGGCCAGTGAGATACCGGTCAAAGTCTTCTGGGGGCCTCTGGGGAAATCCGTGCTTTTCTTATAAAGGGCAAGCGACCAGGGCAGAGACTCGACCCCATCCTAACTGAGCTACTAAATGAATTGCTGCAAAAATGGAGTGGCTGATCCTTCCACAATTATGTAAGAAAAGCAACACCCTCCTTCTTCAAGGTGTCATTAGTTAGATTTTGTTACTTGAAGCTAAAAACATTCCTGACACTGAGCCATGTAAGTAGATCTGGGTCTAAATTCTCCGCCACTGACTAGCTGGTTGACCTCTGGTAAGTCCTTTCACCTCTCTGAGCCTCAGTTTCTTTAACCATAAAGTAGGACAAATAATAATAGCACCTAGTCCCTGGGACCTGGGTACCTGTGGCTGCAGGAGGAAGCTCCGACAAGACGGTCTTGAGGCCGATGCCAGCGATGTCTCTGAGCTGCTCCTTGTCTGATCGCATGTTGGCACAGAGAGCGTCCACAATGGTCTCTACCTGGTACTCCTTCACTTTGCCCACCAGAGGACCCAGGCTAAGCAGGGAGACAGGGAGGCAGGGAGGGGGTCCAAAAGCCCCAGACTCAGTCTGAATCAGGCTGCCCCTTCTGTCCCCTCATGTCCCTGGGGCCATATGTGCTGAGGAAAAGGCCCCAGGTCAACAGGGGACTCCTGTTTTGCCAGGAGAGGTACCTTCTAACTATGCCAGTGTCACTCCTGGCACCTCCCAAACCTGCATCTCCTCCTGGGTTTTGCATCTCAGTATATGACCAAACCATCGAACCCAGTAACCTCAGCTGGAAACCAAGGAGCCCAAGAGTGGCTGTTCTCAAACTGGACCGTGTATCAGAATCCGATGGAGGACTTGTTAAAATACAGACCTCTGGGCCCCACCCCAGATTTTCAGATTCAGGAGGTCTGGGTGGGGCCTAAACATTTGCATTTCTAGCACATTCCCAACAGATGCTGAGCCA
Source organism: Lyroderma lyra (assembly GCA_004026885.1). Taxonomy (NCBI): domain Eukaryota; kingdom Metazoa; phylum Chordata; class Mammalia; order Chiroptera; family Megadermatidae; genus Lyroderma; species Lyroderma lyra. The sequence goes on along the minus strand of PVJL010000463.1, from coordinate 352,442 downwards.
GGAATCCAAAGACCACACTTTGAGAATCTCTGCCTCAACGCCTTGCTTCTCAGAGTGTGGTCATAGATCAGCATCATCAGCATTACCTTGAACTTGTCAGAAATGCACTCAGCTACTGAACCAGAAGCTATAGTTCAACAAATTCCCATGTGATTCCACTGCACATTAACACGCCCTTTGTCTCAGCCTTCACCATGCACTGCCATCACCTGGGGCCTTTAAAAAGCTGTTACCTGGGTGCCAACCCCAGAGTCTGAATTAACTGCTTGCAGGTGTGGCCTAGATAATTGGAGTTGTTTACATTCCCCAGTTGATTCTAACATGCAGTCAAGGTGTGCATGAGAATGTAGATTCTCCCAGGCTAACCTGAGCCCACTCCTCCCATCCCTCCCTGTCTGGAATCTGAATCCCTGGGTGGGGCATACATAGTTTTAACAAGGGTCCCAGGTGACTCCAATGCATGCCAGTTTGCAAACCTTGGCTCTCCTGACTGCTTTCTCCATCACCTCTTCCATCTAAGTAATCACAGGGTCCTCCCCATTCTACCTCCTACAGCACTGGTTCACAGTCGGGGTAATACTGCCCCAAGGGGAGTTTTGGAAATTTATGTGTGTGTGTGTGTGTGTGGGGGGGGGGGTTGGTCATCATAACTAATGAGATGGCACTTCCAGCTTTTATGGAGATGGGGGGAGGTAGCCAAGAATGGTAAAAGACAGGACTGCAAAACAAAGCACATTCCAAGCCCTGCTGGAGTTTCTAACATCCTGCTGGGCATTCCTATAGGTAAAAAGCCTTTCTATAATGAGTCCAGAACCTAATTAAATTTTACATATAAACACAAGTACTTTTTGCACTATTTTAATATACCCTAAAATTTCCAAGAATGTAATTATCAGGTAAATTGAAGGAAGCCTATACTGTTTTTTGGGAAACTACAAGGAGATGGTCACCATTTCAGAAAAAATCTCATCACTAAGAGCAATGATATTTGTGGTATCTGAGTCCCCAACATTCACACCTGTCCCCACCTGCTACTGCCCTGGCACTCAGAGGGAGTCTACACTGAGTTGCAGGCTTCTTGTGACCTCATTATCACTCTGCTGTCAACAAGCCTGAGCACTTACATACTGAAACACTGTTTTAATGTGAACCATCTTCCTTCTGCTTCTCCTTTATGTTACAGTAGAGGGCATTATACACATCACTTTGTAATTGTATAGAGGCAGGTTATATTACATATGAATTTCATTTCATGAGACAAAAAAGGCTTTTCAGGCTACATGTTGTAAAAAGGGGATACTGGTTGTGCTAGTGGGAAACCAGGCCGCCCTATCTCTACTCCATGGCCACAGTTGCTCCCAGACCACACACTTGACCATGTCATGTCCCTCCATAAAACCCTTTACTGAAATCCCTCTACTCTTAGGGTCAAGTTGAACATGGCCCAGAATGCCTGAGCCCAGCTCACAGAGGACTGTTAAAGAGGCAATGCCCCAATTCTCTGTTGACTATTAACCCCTGCCATTCCTCAATGCCCTGCCTACCCCTCCACATATCCCACCACATGCATACATGTATGCATGCACACTCGCATACTCCATCTTGCTTTTTCAGATCTGGAGGTAAGTAGCCAAGGTGTCAGAACCACAACCTCATGAGGCCTAGGGCAAAGACTTTTGATCCACCTCACCCCAACCCTTTCAACTCTCACCACTCTGGTGCATGCCAGCCTGACCTTTCAGCTACCAGCACCTGTGCCTGTGGGCTCATCCTCCAAACTATCCCTGAAGCAGCCCTCAGCCAAGGAGCTGGCAGGTAGAAGCACTCTAAGGGGTGTCCCACAGGTCCCCAGTAGGGAAGCTCTGCTTGTCCACAGCAGTAAATTGCTTGATAATGCAGGCTTTATTGGCTCTCTTCCTTTCCCTGCCTCACTTCCCTGTTCCCATACTGGAGTTTCCTGGGATCACCTCCCAAATAAACTTACAAGTAAATCCTTGTTGCCAGGTCTGCTTCTGGAGAAACCCAGACCAAGGCACTGTCTAACTCTACTGGGGCTTCAAGTGCTGCTCAGCAGTTCTTCTCTCAGAGGCTGTACCCTAAAGGGGCAGAGACCCCTGGGGATCTCCCACATTAGGCAGGCACCCTCCCTGTCCCACCGAGGCTGACACTCACCACTTGACCGCCAGGTTCTGTACTTCACCGTTCTTGTCCTCCAGGAGTCTAAGCAGCATCCTTACCACCTTACGCTCACTGTCCTCATCCAGCTGGATGGAGTCCTTCTGCAGCTCTGACATCAGGTCACTAGTGGCCATGAACCTGGGCAGTTAGGGTAGAGGAGGCTTGCTGAGTGGCTCCTGGGCCTTGATAATTTGGGGAGTATCTTACAGTTTCCCCAGAAGCAGACCTTGATACAAAGATTCAAGGGCAAGAAGATTATCTGGGCTGTGGCACAGTCCAGCTACCACGAGGAGACCGTCGTGTGAGAGACACCAATGAGCACATCGTGGCCAACTAGGAGTGGCACAGCAAACAGGCTAAATGCTTAGGGTTTCGAAGGTGGTTCTTGCTTCTGCCACTTACGCAAATGTGAACTTGGGAAAATCACTTCATGTCACTGAGCCTTAGTTTTTATCTGTCTGAAAAATGGGAGTGAGAATAGTACCTGCCTCCTAGGGTTGTATGGAAGATAAAATGAGATAATGCATGTGATGTGCTTAGGATACAGTGGGCACACAGTACATAAACAATCAGTAAGTGGCACTGCCATTATTATAATGGCAAGGTACATCATTCACACCTCATTCACGCTAGAACGAGCTTATCCAACCCGCAGCCTGCAGGCCACATGCAGCCCAGGACAGCTTTGAACACGGCCAAACACAAATTCATAAGCTTTCTTAAAACATGATGAGCTTTTTTGCCTTTTTTTTATTTTTTTTTTTAGCTCATCAGCTATCGTTAGTGTCAGAGTATTTCATGAGTGGCCCAAGACAATTCTTCTTTTAATGTGGCTCAGGGAAGCCAAAAGGTTAGACACCCCTGTGCTAGAAGGTTGAGGAGATACCTTGTAACCAACTCAGGTGTCAGCAGGAAGTCTCTCTACACAACAGGTGGAGAGGGCTTGCCCTGCCCACTTTTGTTTCAGAGAATCAACTCAGCCCCTGCCTTTTGACCAGTGGTTCTCAAACACTAGCCAGCATGAGAATCACCTAGTTAAATGCTGCTGGGCCCTACCCTCAAGGTTTCTGCATCAGTAGGTCTAAGCTGGGGCATTTCTAACAAGTTTCTGGATGATGCTCAGGGGCAGGGACCACACTCTGAGAACCACTGTTCTAGGCCATGATCATGGACCATAGGCATATCTTGGGCATGTTTTAGACACTGGCGTCAACAGCTGATGAGTCCCCATCTGTGGCTCCCTGACCCAGGGCGGGAATCAGAGTCAAAGGCTGCCCACCCTGAGGTGGGCAGATCTGTGTGGCCTAATGCCCTGTCCAGGGCATCTGAAGGTGCAGTGGCAGTCTGAGCTGGAAGGTCATGGAGAGTTGGGGGGCAGTGGGGAGCACCATTCCTGCCAAGATCCAGAGGGAAGAACAGAGTCTTAAACTGACAGCTCTCAATTGTGTCCCCCTTATAAATATTTTTTGAAAGTTTGAATTATTTATCAATATTTGAAAACTGGGAGAGCTGACATAAAAGTATTGAATTCCAGAGTCTCTTGAAAACAGAGTTTTTGAATACACCTATAGACCTTGGTGACAATAACTGGCTGTAATCAAGTTGTGGCTGCCCTCTTCAGGTGGGACACACTCCCCAGTTCACCAGGTTCCCACTAGGCCCACTCCACCTGTTCACCAGCTCGTGTGGGCCCTTGAGAGTGGAGACTTGAGGAGAAGGCAGGACAAAGCAGCGAGGAGAGATGCTGTGAAGCTGGGACCAAGAGGGGCAGCGCTAGGAAGCCTCCAGCTTTTGCTGATCCCCCAGGCCACCCTGCCTCCTCATAGCAACCTTGCTTTGTGGCTTGAGCCAGTCAACCCAGAGCCATACCTCCAAGCCCCTTGTGGCAAAATCGGTCACAGTTGGCCTCATCTTTGCAGACTCAGGCCTGCTGCTAAAATTCAGGGCCACCCACAGCACCCTGTTACAAGGAGGGCACTTTGCGATGTCATCGCTGCTTTTTTTGTTTGTATGTGGGTAGTTCCCTGGCTGGGATCCGAACCCAGGTCACAGCGTTGACAGCGCCAAAGCCTTAGCCACTACACCACCAGGGAACTCCCTCGCTGCTTATTTTTAACGGCTGGGATAAGCCTCAAGCTTCTGAGAGAGGAAGGAGGCTGGACTGGAGGTAAGGAGGGAGTGGCAGGGCTAACTGTGCCCACCTCTGGGCCTGATCATCGCATGAGAAGCAGCCAAAGTAAGGTGAAGGAAGGTTTGGATCTGAGCCAGGCCAAGGCCTGGGGTAGGCAAACACACTCCTAGGTCTGTCCAGCAGAGGGGGCATTCTGAAAAGGCAGGCAGGGTCTCCAAGCTGCATTTCTGCTGCACTTCACAGAGATCCAGCTCAGCCTGGAAATCCAAGGGATGGGCTCCTTTGCCCAAGATGGGCCTCCTGCCCACCCTCTTTCAACAGGTGGAGAACCTGTTGAATACCTACCTATTCACCTGTCAAGGGCCCAACTCAAATGTCCCATGCTCAGGGATGACGCCTCTGACCACCCTGCCCTAGCCCCCACCTACACCCCTCTAAGCACACTTGGTTCCTCTGGACAGGACCCTCTCAGAGCACTCTGTACCCCTTCATCATAGCACTTCTCACACAAGCTTGGGCACCAGTGTATCTCCCTCATTAAACTGTGAACTCACAGAGGCCTGTCAATTTCCTCTGTGGGACTCCAGGCCCAACAAAGAACAGGTCCAAAGAGGATCTGAGGGACAGGGAGAGGGCAGGAAGGGGGTAGCCTCTAACAGGGCTCAGAGTCAAATAGTTGTGTGAAAGCCAGCACTCAGAAACCCGCCCTTCTAAAATATGCATTTTAGACACCCCCAAGCTCCTGTACTCAGCTCTTTGCAAAAGAAAGCCCTATTGTGTATATGTGTGTGGTGGTGGTAGGGGGAAGTGTACAGGAAAGTGTACAGTTTGGTAAATAAGAGATTGAGCACCAAAGTTTGACTTTAAGTAAATATAATGGTCTTGCCCCTTATCAACTGAGTGACCTTGAGCAACTGACTCATCTTTGAGCCTCACCTTTTCCACCTGTAAGTGGGAATTTTCATAACATCCTTGGGAAGTTTCAATAGGACAATGAGTTCTTAGCATGTGGCAGATGAGGAGACTAGGATCAGAGAGGTTGCAGGAACTGCCCAAGGTCACACAGCAAGTCAGGAAGCAAATCAGCCCACTAGTCAGATCTCCTGGCTCTGTAAACAATACCATTGTGCTTTCAAGAAATGATGGTGGAATTCTTCAGACCCCCTCTCCCCCAAGTTTACTCATTTCACTGTTGGAGTCTAAGTGGGAATATAGCAGTCTCCGGCCCACCGAGTCAGGGTTCAGGAATAAGAGGGAACAAAGGCTTCCCCCACCCTGCCTCGGACCTCCATTTGCAGTCACTGCTTGCCTCCAGGAGCCAGAGGACAGTCTGTCTCAGTTTCATTCCGGAGAAACCTTAGAGGCAACTCAACCGAAACACTCAGCCATACAGGGGCCTGGACAGCTGGTCAGCAGCACCCAGCTCCGCTGGTATTTAGACTTTAAAAATAGACACCATCCTCATATGCTTGGGTAGTTTAAATGTTCCAGGGCCACTGGCTGAGCAGGCTACAAAGCCTTCTCAAGTTCTAGGTGGCAGGGCCTTAGGTCTAGTCTCCTTCTAGACCTAAGGCCCTAGAGACAGTAGTGCAAATCCCCTCTGCCACTGGCCAGCTGTGTGACCTTGGGAGAGTCACATCACCTCTCCAAGCCTAAGGAGAAGAGGAAGAACAATCCAGGCTGGCACGTGGACTGAATGAGATTACACTGGACAGCACAGCAGGGAGCTTGGCGCGTAGAAAATATTCACTGAGCACCTACTGTGTACCCAGAACAGGCTCTGGGACTCAAAAAGGAAGCACACGGTCCGGTGGTCCAGGAGCCTTGGGTCTCTCAAGGCTAAGAAGTGACGCAGCAAAAATGGGCAGGAGAGGTGTGGGGGGGCTCAGAGGAGGTGCCTAACCTTGCCTGGGTATCAGGAGGCATCTCAAACACGTGACAACTGAGTAGGAGCCAGCCAAGTGAAGGGGGGGAATCAAAGGAGGGGGGCACAGAACTTCCAGGTAAAGGCCCAGAGTGGGGAAAGGACATGGTAGATTTCGGATTGCACAGAATCATGACAATGCCCATTTGTTAAGTGGTTACCTGGCGGCAGCCATTAATCTAAACATTCCACATAGCTCACTTCATCCTCACACCAACCCTCCAAGGTGAGTTCTGTCATTATAATCACCTTATAGAAACAGAGCTGGAGCCCATGAGGGGTTAAGCAGCCTGTCCACAGGTTAACCAGCCAGTAAGTGGGTGGGGCCAGGATGGGAATCCAGGACTGTGGCTCAAAGGATCTGCGGATGGAATACTCAGGCCCTTCCTGACAGTACCGTGGAATGGGTTTCAGGAGGACACAGAGAGGTCAGTCTCCATCCGTCAGGTGGGTGGGACCAGATGGCCTTGCTAAGGCCTCGGTCTGTGTTACACTGACCTGGATTTGGACCCCAGGTCCTCCACTTCCCAGCTCTTATGCACCTGGGCCCCTCATGCTGCTGAGCCTCTGTATTCCTATCCGTAAAATGGGGATAAACTGATAGACTGTTCAATAAACGGATGCAGCTATGTTGGTCTCTGTCCACTCCTTTCAACTCAGAGGGACTGGAACTGGCTGTGTGACCAAGGGCCAATCCCTTCACCTCCCTGGGCCTCAGTTACCCGCTGAGGATAAGGGGGTTGGACCAGAGGTTTCCTCCATTCTTTTCAGCCCTGTTCCTGTGAGGCTCAGTGATGCTGGGGCAAGGAGAAAGAAAAAGGGGAGTGGCACACAACACCTAGAACCCCCTACCGCAACCATCACCTACCCACGCCTGCAAAGCCACTCAGCCCAGCCCCCTCCTCCAGGCTGTGTCAAATCAAACTCGGGAGGGGAGTGGATGGGGGAGGGTGCTCTGATGTGCAGAAAGGAGGCCTGGGGTGATTTTGAAGAGAAGATGGAGGAGGGGAGGGTGCTGAGGATATCAATGAAAAAGTCAACCCCACGGTTGTGGTCCTGGGAAGGTTCTCGTTTTCAATGCGGGGGGGGGGGGGGCGGAAAGAGGCAGCTCTGGGGGCCCTCAGGAGAGGCGGAGGGTTTCACTGGGGCAAGACAAGAACTGGGCATAAATGAAGACAGATGAGGCATAGGAAGCGTGCAGAAGGGCGTCGCTGGGGCTTTGAAGGGGGACAGCAGGCAAGTGCTTAAGTTTGCACGGCTGGGATTAGAGTCACCGACAGCGCAGGATTGCAATCCGGAGAGAAGCGGAGCCGAACCTCCCGTGGGGGCGTTGAGGCGGGGGGTGGGGGGTGCGGAAGAGGGCGGGGCTTAACGCGCGGAGAAGTCGGGGGCTGAACGGTCCTTGAGGTCGGCCGGCGCCTGGGGAGGGCATGAAGACCAGGGGTTTCAATGGAAGCGGGGAGGCGGGGCCGGGCCGCGGGACGCACCTGAAGTCCTTGTCACTGGACGTCATCTTCTCCAGGAGGCTGGAGATGTGGAAGGCGGCGGTGCTCATGGTGGCTGCGCGCCGCGGACCGGCCGGCGGGAAGGAATATGGCGGCGCTGGCGCCCCCTGCCCCGCCTCACCGAGCGGGCTGCGATCACCAGACAGAAATAGCAGCCCCCGCCCCGCCCAGCGGGCGCCGCGCTCCAGCGCCGCCGCCAACGCGGGAGGCGGAAGGGGGCCTGCGAGGGGCTTCGCGGTCTTGGCGGGGTGTCTGGCCCTGCCTATGGACTGCCAAACAACAGCTTGCACACTCCCAGAGACGGGGAGCTCACCACTTTCACTGCACAACTCCTCCCTATGATGCCTGTGGGTCCACGGCTCTGCCCTCTGCACCCCTCGGCTCGCAGGGCGTGGGCGTGGTATCAGTCTTAGGCTCAAATCCCAACTCCTCCAGTTCCCTTGCTGTGTAGCGTTGGCCAAGTTATTTTACCTCTCTGAGACTCAGCTTTCTCAGGCCTTCAAGAAATAGCTGCTATTGTAGGTCAAACCAACCAAAGCACTTCCACCTCCACCCCACTCCGCATGCTGGCTTGTCCCACAACCAGACAGGACCTGAAGAGTGTATGTACCTAGTCATACTAGGCCCTTAACCTGCCATCCCGAACCCTCAGGCACAGTTTCTCTCTCTCTCTCTCTCTCTCTCTCTCACCCCCCCTCTCTCTCCCTCTCCCCGCCCCCACCCCTTTCTCTCACACATTTTATATTAGTTTCAGGTGTACAGCATAGTAGTTAGACATTTATAGGATTGAAGACATGATCCCCTGACCAGTACCAACCTGGCACTAAACATAGTTATTGCCATATTATTGACTGTATTCCCTGTGCTTTACTTTACGTCCCCATGACTATTTTGTAACTACCAATTTGTGCTTCCTAGTCCCTTCCCCTTTTTTACCCACCCTCAAACCTTCCATCTCGCAACCTTCAAAATGTTCTCTGTATCTATGAGTTTGTTTGTTTTGTGTGTTTATTTTGTTCTTTAGATTCCACATACAAGGTCTGACAATTCGTGAACTTATCCTAGAAAAAGTGCTGCATAGCTCATTGCTGAACATCACTACAGTCACCTTTGAAGTACTCTTCTTGGGAATCTACGCACCAACACCAGCACCTAGTGGACCCTTCAAAGCAATTTTGAAACTGTTTTTCTGTAATGGGCATCAGAGCTGTTGTCGTATGATCTTTGATGTCCTAAATGTAATAAAAATGTCTTCCTTTTAGTATGTCCTGTATCTTTGGGTAAAGAAAAAAGTCAATGGGGGCCATATCAGGTGATTAGGGAGAGGGTTCCAATAACAGTGATTTGTTTACTGGCTAAGAACTCCCTCACAGACAGTGCCGTGCGAACTGGTGCATTGTTGTGATGCAAGAGTCATGAGTTGTTGACAAAAATTCAGGTCATTTTTCATCTAACTTTTCACATAGCCTTTTCAGCACTTCCAAGTAGTAAACTTGGTTGGCTGTCCAGTTGGTACAAATTCATAATGAACAATCCTGATATCATAAAAAGATTAGCAACATCGTTTTGACTCTTGATTTGGACTGATGAAATTTTTCTGGTGGTGGAGAATTGACTGACTTCCATTGTTCACTTTGACACTTTGTTTCAAGGTTGATTGGTACACCCATGTTTCATCACCAGTGATAACATGGCCCAAAACACCATTTGGCCTCTCCAAAAGGTCTTGGCAAACTCTTGACTCTCCTTTGCTTTTGTTCATCGGTGAGCTCTTTCAAGACCATTTTTGCCCACACCTTTCTCATGCCGAGATTTTCAGTTAAGATTTTCCTAACATTTCTCTACCACTGTTTACTTGGTCTGCTATGCTTCTCACAGTCAGCCGACGATTCTGATGCACAATTCGATGAATTTTTGCAATGTTTTCATTAGTCTGCTTGTTACTGGCTGCCCTGAACTCTCTTCATCAGTGATGCTTTTTCTCCCTTCAGAAAAATGTTTAATCCATTTGTAGACTGCCATTTTCTTCCTAGCATTATCCCCATAAACTTGGACTAACGTGTCCTTTATATCACTTACACTCTTGCCAAGTTTAACAAGAGCCCCATGTTACTTTTAATTGTCATCTCTTTTTGGTCTCTTCCAATCTGTGACTATTCCTCCTTCTTAACTTGTTTTTCATTACCTTGACTGTTTCAAAGAAAATTGATCAGTTATTCTACAGAATGCCCCTCAATTTGGGGTTTCTCATGATTAGATTGAGGTTCTGCAGTTTTTTGGCAAGGATATGACAGAAGTGGTGATGTTATGATCTTTTCAGTGCATCATATCATGGCCTTCATGATGTCAGTAAGTCTTCTGACTGGTGATGTTAAGCTTGGTCAATTGGTTAAACTGTGTCTTGGTTAAGCTGGTGTTTCTCCACTATAATATTATTGTGTTTCTCTTTGTAATTAGTACATTTATAATTTTGTAAATTTGTATTTGAATTTCATTTATTTAAAATTAAATTTATAAAATTTTTTACATTGTATTTCAAAAATATCTCAAGGGAGATCATTTGAAACTATGCAAATATCCTGTCTTTCCTCAAACTTGCACCCACTGATTTTAGCATTTGTTGGTGGATCTTTCTGTTATGTTTATTGTTGCCAAATGGTAATTTTCTATTTCCCTCTTTTCTTTTACATTTATTAATTGGTATTCTTCTGAAAGAAAGACATCGCTCTTCTCCCTCACTTATTTTTTCCAATTATTTATTTATGTCCATAGCATACTTTGGGTTATAATCCAATGCTAATGCTATGTATTTTGTTGCTCAAATTGTCTCACGTTCAGCCATTGGAAGCTCCTCCAGGTTAATTCCTGTGTTCTTTTGATGAGCCCCCATCCTTTTCTAAGTACTTTCTTTTTTCCTCACACCAAACAGTGTCTATGGCTCATCTTGTATCTTCCTTGTTCCAACCCTATATCCATCTACTTTTTCAAGAAGTACTGGTTCCTTTTACTGGAGAATGGTGCTTGGAAACCAAGATCTGGGTACTGGGTGTGCCTTTTGCTACTGGGATGTCATTCTTCTAGGCCCTCTCAGCAGACAGGGCTGCAAAATATGTATATATATTTTATATATATGTATATGCTCATATGTATATGTATGTGTATATATATTCATATGTATATAATACATTATATATAATATATATGTATATATACTAACTTTCATATACATACATCTATATCCATGTGCTATGATTTGGATGTCTGCGCCTGCCTAAATCATATGTTGAAATTCTAACCCCCTAGGTGACAGTATTAGGAAATGGGGGCCCTTCACAAGGTGATTAGGTCATGAGAGTGGAGCCCTTATGAATGAGATTAATGCCCTTATAAAAAAAGACCCCAGAGGGAGTTCCCTGGTGGTGTAATGGCTTAAGGCTTTGGTGCTGTCACTGTCAACACTGTGGCATGGGTTCAATTCCCAGCCAGGGAACTACCCACATACTACAAAAAAAAAAAAAAAAAAAAAAAAAAGACCCCAGAGAGATCTCTTCCCTCTTCTACCATGTGAGGACACAGAAAAGGTGGCTGTCCCTGAACCAGAAATCAGACCCTCACCAGGCACTGAATCTGCTGGCACCTTGATCCTGGATTTCTCAGCCTCCAGAACTGTGAGAAATAAATTTCCATTGTTTATAAACCACTCAGTGTATGGTATTTTGTTATAGCAACACTAACAGACTAGGATACTGTATCTATAATAAAAACCACCAGTTCATATTAATACATTTGATTTCAATCCAACACCACAGGGTTCATTTTAGCCTTCCCCCTTTTCTTATTTGTAACTTCTTTCTTTAACAGGGATAAATGTTGCTCTCATTATTTACAATATGTTTACTCATACGTTCAATCCTAGCATTCTAAGTATTGAGAGTTTCCCTATTCAAAACGATTCTACCAAATATGTTTTGCCTCACACCAAGCATTCTGACACTAATTACCCATAGTTATCATGGACCCCAAAGGTTAAGGGCTTATTTCCATGATGCTACCACCACATCAGATGCCAATTGCAAGTCTGGGCCTCCCACACTTCTGACTGACCGACTACAAGTTGTGGGTTCCCACAACCTCCTTCTCAGGTTTAATAATTAGCTAGGATGGCTCACAAAACTTAGGAAAATGTTTACTTAACATTTACTGGTTTATTATACAGATATAAAGGATATAGATGAACAGCCAGATGAAGAGGTACATAGGGTGAGGTCTGGAAGGGCCCCAAGCACAAGAGCTTCTGTCTCCATGGAGTTGGAATGTGCCACCTTCCGGAAACATGGATGTGTTCACCAACCTGGAAGCTCTATAAACCCTGTAGCTTAGGGATTGTTATGGAAGCATAATCACATAGGCATGATCAAATACTAACTCAATCTCCAGCCTCTCTCCTCTTCTCACAGGCTGAAAGTCCCAAACGTCTAATCATCATGGCTTGGTCTTTCTGGTGACCAGCCTCCATCCTGGAGCTATCCAAAAGTTACCTCATTAGATGTTTCTGTCACCCAGACCAAAAGATGTTTCTATCACCCAGGAAATTTCAAGGTATTTAGGAACTCTGTGTAAGATGATCCTATCACAGCCATTAAATAAGGAAATGACAAGGGTTTTAGGAGCCCTTTGTCAGGAACTGGGTGCTCATAGTAGGTGCACATTCTTTCCCTACTACACCTACAGGATTCTCAGACCCAAGAAGTTGCCGGGGCGTTCTCATCAGCCTGAGGCCTCATCACCAGAATGCCAAGGCATTGTGAGAGTTCTCCGTGCACACTGCTCTGAGCACTTTATACAAATAATCTCACCATGGATAGGGGCTGCCTTCTCCCATTCTTATGGACATGGAGACTGAGGCTGAACTGTCTGTTGTTCCCAGAGTGCGCATGCTTGCTGAGTCAGGTGGGGCCCAGGCTGGCAGTTCTGGAATCCAGGAAAGCCAGATCCCATGCTTAGCTGCTGAGCTGGCTCCCCTGAGCTGTCAGCTGTGCCCACAGAACAGTGGGAGGTTGTCTCATGAATCACCCCACCCCCACAAACACACACAGGTAGTGAGGTCACCTCAGGATGGAACTGAGCTGGGGCCTTCCTTACACCTCTAGCAGCTGTGTCATGGCCCTGGAGATCTGCCCATGGCAGAAAGATAGGAAATGCCCTGAGGCTGTGCCTCCATCCTGTGCCAAGTTCACCTACAACCACGTGCTGCAGTAGGTAAACTTTTCATCTGCTCAGAAAGAGGACGTACCTTAACCTGAGACTAGGAAACAAATAGAAGGTAGTGGCTGATTTCTTTTGAGCACCTATGTGCTAGTCAAGGAAGCCTTTATAGTTGGATGTATTATTTAGTCAGTGGTTCTTAAACTTAAGCAGGCATCAGAATCGCCTCAGGGTTGTTACAATACAACTTGTAGGTCCCACTTCCAGAGTTTCGGATTCAGTAGGACTGGGGTGGGACCTGAGCGATCGCAGGTCTAAAAAGTGATTGATGGTGCTGCTGCTGGTCCAGAGACCACATATGGGAATAGCTAATTCCTTCAACTTCCCTTCCCCTGCTTAATGGTGGTCTTCAAGTTTCTTCTGCCATACCTCCAGGACAAAGGTCTCATTGCCTATTCTGTCAACCTATTTCTAGATAGTTCCTACTGTGAAGATTTGAATTTTTTGTGTGAACTTGTGTTGAGATAAAAACGAACTTTTCAGCTCATCCATTCTTTTTTATTTTTAATTTATTTGTATTGTTAGACTTATTGGTTGTTCATTCTTTCTGCCTCTGGACTATATGCTCTTGTCCCAAAGGAGCAACTGGGGGGGGGGGAAGGAAGACTTGCAATGAGAATGAGGACCTGTCTCACCCCTACAAGCCCTGTCCATTCTATCCTCGAAATCAGTGCTGTCCAATAGAAATATACTGTGAGCTCTATGTACCTATGAAAAGATTTTAATTTTCCAGTAACTATGTTAAAAATAGCAAAAAGGAGCAGGTAAAACTAATTTTAATAAATTTTATTTAACTCAACATATTCAAAATATTATGTTTTTAAAAGGCAATCAATGAAAAACTTCTTAATGAAATATTGCAAATACTTTTTTTTCTTTTCTTCATACCAAGTCTTGAAAATCCAGTGTGTATTTTACACTTACATCGCAGTTCTGACTAGCTACCTTTCAAAGGGTCCATAACTACCTGTGACTGACGGTGACTGTTCTGACAGTGCAGTGACCCTGACCCTAGTCCTTATCTCTCCTGGATGCCTGCCCCTCACAGCTTCCCTACCAATCCACAACATGGCAGCCAAATTCTTGTCAAATGTAAATTTTTTTCCAAACGTAAATGTGATTATGTCCCTCTTGAGTGGCTCCCCATCCCTCTCAGGACAACGTGAAGCCTTCTTGGTCTGGATTCTGAGACCCTGCCTTTCTAGTTTTCCCCCCTCCCTTCCTCTAGCCTCTAAGGACCCCACTTTCCCGGTATACTGAATTGTTCGCAAATCCTCGGCACAGTAGTGCCTCTTATCACCAAGCCTTTGCACACACAGTTCCCTCTGTCTAGAATGCTCTTGGAATGCTTCTTGGGCTAACCTTTCAGGTCATTCATTTTTGTTCAACAAAATTTATTGAACACCTACTATGTCAAAAACACTGTCCTGGATCCTGGAGCAAAAAATACATAACAAGGGAATACACATAACAAGAAAAGATATAGTGTGCCAGGTGGTGAACAATAGGCAGGATGAAAGGCAAAGGTGGTGCTGGAGGTTACTACTTTATACAGGGTGCTCAGGAAAGGCTTCTTGGAGAAGGTGACATTTGAATAGAGACCTGAAGAAGTGGGAAAAGGAGCCAAGTGGCTGTCTGGGGAAAAGCACTGCAGGTAGAGCAAGCAGCCAGTGCAAAGGCCCATTCCAGTGTGGCTGGGGCAGATTGAGAGAGGAAGTCATAGCAATTAAGGACAGAGAGAGAGAACGAGGTGGGTGGCAGATTGTGCAGGGCTGTGTAAAAGCTTACGTTCTATGCTGAGTGAGGTGGGAGCTCCAGGAGGGTGCTGAGTGGAGGAAGGACAGGAGCTGAGCTGACTTTTATTTTTTGTTTTGTTTTGTTTTGTTTTTGTTTTTTTTTTTGCTTTTTGGTATGTGGGTAACCCAGGCCGCAGTGCTGACAGCGCCAGCGCTGAAGCCCCAAGCCACTGCACCATCAGGGAACTCCCTGAGCTGACTTTTAACTGGACCCTTTTGGTTGCTGTGATGACAACAGACAGGGGGACTAGGGCAGGAGCATAAAGACTAGTGATCATGTTGTCTGGACCAGGGTGGTTGCCATGAAGATGGAGTGAAGGGACCAAATTCAAGATATATTGAAGGCGGGTCAGATACAGAGTATGAAAGAGCAGAGTCAGGATTACTCCAAGGTTTTGGCCTGAGTTTAGGATCTAGATGATTCTTCTTTCAGAAACTCTCCTGGAAAGACACAGCTTCCACAACCTTGCCCTCCTGAGGCCTATTGGCCTGTCTCCCTCTGGCCTAGGTACACTCCAGGGTGATGTAGGACTTGCTTACTGTCAGGCTTCCAGAGTATTTGATAAGTGAGTGAGAGGCAGAGGCAGGCTGCGCTGGTGTTACCCCTGGCCTCAGCTGTGAGACATCAGTCTCCACCCCTCAAGACTTGCATTTTATCATCTGCACAAGCCAGTGGATGTTCTAGCCTTTACCCGGTTTCTTCACCAGGAGAGGGCACTGCAAGTCGGCTCACAGGAGTCCGCCAGCCCCTGGAGCCTCAACCCCTCCTACTGTCTGCCCAACCTCACCCTTCCCAGTAGTATCCGGTTAGCCCACATGGCTGGGTCCTGAGTCAGCCTTACCAATTCGGGTGGAACGGGGATTGGGACATGCCTCACCTCCCCCTGCCCAGAGCCTGACACGGCTGAAGATGGTGCAGCTGACCCGCACATCACTTCCCCCTGGAGACTGAGAGCATGGCCGTGGCCCAGGGGGCAGGTCTGGAGGTACTGTTGCCCCATCTGCTATTCCTGGGGTGTCATAGGGAAGAGTCTAGTCAGACAGCATTGCCTGGGGCCGACAGCACTGGCAGGAAGCAATGCCACTCGAATGAGTGGATGAGCGTGAGAAGTGGGGCCCAGGGACAAGTCATGCCCCGCCCCCATCCCGTCACGGGGGTGTGGCCGGGCCTCTCCCACAGCCCTCTTCCCCTGCCCAGCCTGCCTGGCATCGGCACAGTCCACACACAGCTCGCCTTGCACCTGACAGACCTCCGGACCGCAGGTAATGGGCCATGGGGCAGGGCGCGTGAGGGCTAAGTTTTAAGAGAATTGGCTCTTCAATAGGCCTGATGTTTTGTGGTTCCTAGGTGGACCTGGGTTTGAATCCCAACCCTTTGTCTTTCCAGCTGGGTGAGTACCTCAGTCTCCATCTCTGGAAAAATCAGGAAAGGATGACAAATATTCTCTTCCTTGGGTTGTTTTGAAGCTTCAGTGAGGCATAGCAGGTGGCCAACTCTTGCTTGACCTCTTGACCTCTCTGAGCCTCAATTTCCCCACTTGTAAAATAAAGTGTTCAAGGGAGTTCCCTGGTGGTGTAGTGGCTTAAGGCTTCGGTGCTGGCTCTGTCAATGCTGTGACCTGGGTTCGATTCCCAGCCAGGGAGCTACCCACATACTACAAAAATAATAATATAAATAAATAAATAAATAAAGTGTTCCATCTCTGAAGGCTTCCCCCACTCTGCCCTTGTGGGGGTGAGGGTGTGTCCTCTCAAACTTCCCAGCCCCTGTGCTTTGACCAGCAAGTGAGGCAGCTACCCTGCTGTCCTCCCCTTCGAGAGCCAGGCCTATTAGATGTGGGGAGGACAAGGCCAATTACCTCCTCTGTTTCAGGCTCAGAGGCACCTTTGGGCCAAAAATGCTGAACCGAGAGAGCTGGGCCTTGGGGGAGGTGTCCCTACTGCCTGTTAGAGGCTCACCCAGGTGGTGTGTCCTGTAGGGGAGCCCCCAGCCACCCCAGTCCAAGCACCACCCTGCCTGCCAACACCCAAGCTGTCATCCTAGATCAGGGGAGCCAGCCTTTGGGCCATGAGCCCATCCATTTTCCTTTAAGGGGGGACAGCAAATATTATAAATGGTCTTGTGCCTGTTATTTTATTCTGTTTTGTTTAGAAACTGCCAGAAAAAGTTGAGTCAGGAGCATGTGTTAGGGGGAATTGTATTGAGTGAAGTGTGGGGTATGCTGTTTAGGGTCCAAAATAAGCAGGTCTATAAATAAGGAGACTCCCTCCTGGCTCTAAAATTCCTAGAATTCAGACTAGCATAAATTAGTCTAAAACACCAGGGTGCCTGCACCGTGCAATCCTCGAACCACCACACTGGCTACGTTCCAGGGCCCACGCTGGGCATTGCCCTACTGGAGGCCCTATGTTACTTTCTTAACAATCCTGTGTGGGCAGTCCTCTTTTTTTTTTTTAATTCAATTTATGGGGGTGACATGGTTGGTAAAATTATACAGGTTTCAAGTGACAATTCTGTAATACATTATCTAGATACTGCATTGTGTGTTCACCACCCAGAGTCAGTTCTCCTGCCATCTGAGATGTCATTCACAGGTCAAAAAATTCACTCTTTAAAAGTATACAATTCCATGGCTTTTAATATATTCACAGAGTAGTGCAACCGTCATTACTATCTAATTTAGAGCATTTTTATCATCCCAAAATAAACCCTGTACCCTTTAGCAGTCACTCCCCACTTCACCTTGCCCCTGACAAGCACTAATCTGCTTTCTGTCTCTATGAATTTGCTTATTCTAGACCTTTCATATAAATGGAATCGTATAATAGGTGATCCTTTCTGACTGGCTTCTTTCGCTGAGAATAATGTTTTCAAGGTTCATACATGTCATGGTACATGTCAGAACTCCTTCCTCTTTATGGCTGAATAATACTGTATTGTATGATTGTGACATTTCGGGGAACTGTTAGACCGTTTCCTAAAGTGGCTGTACCATTTTACAATCCTATCAACTTTGCACATCATTACCAACATTTGTTACTGTCTGTATTTCTTAACTTAGCCATCCTCGTGGCTGTGAAGTGGTATCTCATTGTTGTTTTGATTTGTATTTCCCTAATGACTAACGATGTCAAGCATCTTTCCATGTATTATTGGTCGTTCACGTATCTTCTTCAGAGAAATGTCTATTCAAATCCTTTGACTCCTGTGAGTTCCCTGCTGGTGTAGTGGCTTAAGGCTTCAGCGGTGGTGTTGTCAGCGTTTCGTCCTGGGTTCGATTCCCAGCCAGGGAGCTACCCACATACCAAAAAGCAAAAAAAAAAAACAAAACAAAAAAAAAAAACAAAAGAAAACAAACAAAAAAACAAATCCTTTGACTCTTAAAATTGGGTTACTTGTCATTTTATTGTTGAGTTGTAGGCGTGCCCATTTTTCCGGAGGAGAATTCTGAGGCTCTAAGAATGGATATTACTTTATTGAGTAATATCTTCACAGTCAGTGATGGGTAGAGGTAGGAACTGAATCCAGGTCTGTCTGACATTCAAGAGCCAGCAAGCTCTTTCTCTGCACTGAATGCCTATTTTCTGGTTTATATTGCTGCCAATTTCAAGTGTGCGCACATGTGTGCATGCAAGAGAGAGAAGAGTGGGGAGAGAGAGAGAGAGAACAGAAAGACAGAAACTTAGATGAGAGGGTGAGAAATAGGAGACTAGACTGGCTCTGTTTAAATCGGCACCCACCTTGGAGAGACAGAGCCAGGAAAACCCTTACAAGAATTTTTGGTTTCTTCCCATTAATTTTCAAATATTTGAGGCACCTCAAACAAATTTTGGGAGACAATGCACTGTAGAATTGTACACCTGGATCCTATGTAATTTTTGCTAACAATGTCACCCCAGTAAGTCTAACAATAAAAAAGTTTTGCGGAGTTCCCTGGTGGTGTAATGGCTAAGGCTTCAGCGCTGTCAACGCTGCGGCCTGGGTTTGATTCCCAGCTGGGGAAGTACCCACATTAAAAAAAAGAAGAAGAAAAAAGTTTTGGGGGAGCACACTCCTGCCCAGTTTTTCTTGGTCCCTAAGGCTAGAGCAGTGCTTGTCACACTTTGTGATTGTACACTCTTCTCCAGAAAAATGCTTTAGGTACTCCCAACATATATAATATTTTTCTATTTAGAAATTATATGCAAGTATTGTGACCATTAGCTAATGTCTCAAAGCCCAATCAATATACGCGCACAGTGAATTTCCTTACCAATGCTAGTGGATGGAAGTCCACCCTTCACACAGTTTTCTTCTTATTTCAGTAGGCA
This sequence comes from Lyroderma lyra, assembly GCA_004026885.1. Classification (NCBI taxonomy): domain Eukaryota; kingdom Metazoa; phylum Chordata; class Mammalia; order Chiroptera; family Megadermatidae; genus Lyroderma; species Lyroderma lyra. The sequence continues at coordinate 333,332 of PVJL010000463.1, read as the reverse complement.
ATTCTGTGTGTGTGAGATCCCATTCATTGTTGTTTTCAATGTGGTAATGTGGTTGATGACAAACGAACTAGGAGTGGGGGCTGGTTAGTCTTGCACATTTCCTGCTGCTTCCTTGTCCTTCCTAGATTAGAGTTATCTCCATTCGTGGTTCCTTTGCAGGGACTCTTTGAAGCCACTTGTCCATGCTATAGGGCTGATGCAATTAAAGCTGTATTGTTTGATCCTCAAATCCACTCAACCCAGCACCAGTACACCACAATATGTCGCAACAAGCTGAATGTAAGAAATAGAAAACGTGGCCATAGCCAACTGGTCTGTATTGTTGGGCTCTCTACTGGCACCTGGGGACCCCTCTTAGTGGACATTTGTTATCTGACATACAACTGAGGGTGCACTTCACAGTTGAACTCCGCATATATACTATTAACTATTTTCAGTTAAAAGTTAAGTAGAAATGGTAAACTATTATTTTCCTCCTATACTTTAGAGATTATTATTTAAGAGACTAACAGGTTCTGCGTTAAGGACATTTAAGCCAACCCCTGCCATTCTTCAGCTTGCCACCTATCATGGTAGGCATCCCAAAATAGATGTCACTTTAAGAAATTTCTTTTATATGTTGAGCTGACATCTGTCTTGGTGGTTCCCCAAGGTTCCCTCCCTCTGGACTCCCTCACAGCCCACCTGTCCCCCCTGTGCTGGAGTAGTCCTGCATAGACTTGGGGAGAGTGACCAGGTCTGTCCATGCAGTATTAATCCCGAGGCTGAATACCCTACTCCACCAGCCACTTCTTTGGGTGGTCTCTGTACCCAACATATCCTCTGGGTTCTCTTGGTTTGTCCTGGGAAGGACCTAGGGTTGAACTCAGGTTAACGGATGGTGTGGGATGTGGGGCACCTTCCTTACTGCAGACTCTGTGCTTCTATTAATATGACCTAAGGCTGTGTTAGCTTTGCTTTATAGCTCTATCACCTTGTTGACTTATATTGAACTTTAACAAACATTGATTGTGTACCAACTATGTGCTCGGCGCTAAGTTAGATGCTTGTGTTAACAATTACTTACCTTAAAAAAACAAAAAAACAAAAAAACAAACAAACAAAAAAAACAATTACTTACCTTTCTGAGTATCTTTTAACAATCCTAGGTCTTTCTGTATGAAGAGCTTCCAAGCTGAGCCCATCCATCCTCTTTCTGCACAAACTTCATTTTGTCCCTTTGCACCTTCTTGTTTCAGCCTAAGTGTCACTCTGCACTCCTCAAGGACAACCTCAGGCCCTGGCTATGTCCTTGGTTGTACTGTGGTCACAAGGTTCACCCCAGTTTGTGACAGGTCCATCTAGCTCGTGGTCAGCTGGCTGGGCAGTATGGATTATTATTCCACCATTAAGCTGCCTGAACAGACTTGGGACGAAACAGTGGAGGAGGTATAGACTGTGGCATCTTCCTTCTTTCCCTCGTGCTTGGACTTCAGCTTCAGATCTGAGTTCATTTCCAAGCTCCTTGCTGTGTGGCCTTGGGCAAGTCTCTTTTCCTTTCTCAGGCTCAGTTTTGATCTCCTGGCTGCATCTCTGTAGAATTCTAGCTTGGGGAGAGGGAGAGACCACAAACCTGGGAAGCTGGTGCGGGGAGACGAGGTAAGGTGAGCCTGGAGCGGGAAGGAGGAGGGTGCTGAAGAAGGAGAAGGGGCATGAACAAGTACAAGATCTTCTAAAGGGAAGTTGGAGATGCTGAAGAAACGGCCAGCGTAACATTATTTCTCTAAGCTCTTAAATGCAACACTTTGTGACTTCTTTTTTGTGAAGCACTTTAAATAAGCCAGGGGCTAGAAAATAGGAGAGAGCAAGAAAGCAGGATCCCTATTCCCGGGGAGCTCAGAATCGCGGTCCTTTTGATCTGAATCCTCACAACAACCCTTCAAGATAGTCACACTACCCTCATTTTACAGACAAAGAAACTGAGGCTCAGAGAGGTGAAGCGATATGCCCAAAGTCACAGAGCTGAGAGGTAAAGTGATGAAGCACAGCTTGAAGTGGGTTCTGTCAGACCCCATGACTGGAGTGACTTAATCTAGATACCTCTCAGAACAGCATGTTGACTCAGAGCATTATTTTACTACATGCTTTTCTATTCACAAGCCCATTTGGGCACCAAAACTCTAAGTGAGTGATGTTATTCCTCGTTTTGTAGATGAGGAAAAGGACCTAGAGGAGGGACATGATGTGCGCAAGGGCCTGGGTGGGTTGGTGGCAGGGCCAGGGCCAGGCCCTCACTCTTATAACGGCTGACTGAGTTTTCTCCCCCAGCCCTTACCCAGCCCCTGCCCTGAGCGAGTGGGAGGATTCACTACCCACACCTCAGGACCCTAAAGTTGTTTCAGGTCCCTGGGTTCCCAGGCTCTGTTTCCGATTCACTGCCCTCCCCCTAGATGTCCCCAGATGGAGGGATGAAAGAGCTCTGGAACCAGGAGGTTGGCACTGCCCAAAGCAGATAGGGAGAGTGCTCAGGCCTGGATTTTGGATGGAGAGGCTGACCTCAGGCACATCGGGGACTGAAGCAGATGACATTTCTCAAAACTGTGCTGAAAGACATTGAACCACATTCAGGGAAAAAGCACTGCGCTCTCGCATAGTATTAGGAAGGACTGGATTTCATCATGAAAGAATCTTCTCTCCCACAGGCCATCTCAGAGCCTTTAATACACAATTACACACTGTGGAGCTCCAGAGGGGGAAATATGGAAAGCAGTGCTGCCCAACGTTATTTGAACACAAAATCCCCTTTTATTCTTGGAGCATGTCAAGAGACTACTGTTCCATACAAGCTACTATAGATACATGCTGTTCTGGGCCCTCTTGCAGGCCCCATCAACAGTGAGTCCCAGCGTTCTTTGCTGAGTGAGTGGATGAATCTTAAAGGTTTTAAGTAGAAGGGAGTATTGGTATTCTAGAATGTCAGAGCTGGAAGAATCTTGAAGAGTGCAGCCAACTTCTACATATGGGGAAACTGAAGCTCAGGGCAATCCAGCAGTGTGTGAGGAGGTGGGAGGCCAGAAGCAGGCAAGCCTGTCGGGAGACTATTGTCTGAGCATAACACTCGTGGGAGAGATTCAGGGGGTCTGAGTGGACCACACTCTACCTAGCATGTGGTGCCCTTGTTAACGACAGAAATTTCCCTGAACCACATCGTAACCCTAACCTTGCTCCTAACACCAGACCCTCTCATTGAGAACTTTCAGGGGAGAGAGTCCTGGGAATTTGCACTGTCAACAGTGCTCCTGGGTAGGGAGTTCCCTGATGGTGTAGTGGCTTAAGGCTGCTGCGCTGGCGCTGTCAGCACTGCGGCCTGGGTTCGTTTCCCAGTCAGGGAGCTACCCACATACCAAAAAGCAAAAAAAAAACAAAACAAAAACAAAACAAAAAAAAAAAACAGTGCTCCTGGGGAACTCTGGTCATGAGCCAAATTTAAGTGACATTGGGGAGGGGAAGCTCATGTTAATTAAGTGCCAGTATTGTCAGCTTGTTACAGGCACAATATCGTTCTATCCCTACAATACTCTGGGGGATAGATATTAATATCCCATTTTATAGATAGGAAACTGAGGCTGAGAGGAGCCAGGCAGCTAAGGGGCAGGGATAAGGACACACTTATGACCAGCTCCAGAGCCTTCACTAGTCTTATAAGGTCTCATAAGAAGGAAGCAGTGGATTCAATATAGTCCTGGAAGTTCCAGTCAGAGTCATCAGGCAAGAGAAAGGAATAAAGGCATCCAAATTGGGAGAGAAGTTAAACTGTCACTTTTTGCAGATGACATGGTTCTTTATATAGAAAATTCTAAAGACTCCACCAAAAAACTATTAGAAATAATAAATACGGTAACGTTGCAGGATATAAAATCAATTTCATTTCTATGTACCAACAATGAAACTTCGCAACAAAAAGAATAAAATACCAAGGAATAAACTTAACAAAGAACATGAAGGACTTATATACTGAAAACTGTAAGACACTACTAAAAGAAATTGAAGAAGACACAAAGAAATGGAAAGATATTCCATGTTCATTGATTGGAAGACTCAATATAGTTAAAATGCCATATTACCCAAAGCAATTTACAGATTTAATGAAACTCCCATCAAAATCCCATAAACATCCTTTCAAGAAATAGATAAAAAAAATAATCAGATTTGTATGGAACCACAAAAGACCCCGAATAACCAAAGCAATCCTACATGAAAAGAATATGGCTGGAGGCATCACACTTCCCCATTTCAATCTATACTACAAAGTGTTAATAATCAAGCTTGGTATTGGCAGAAAAACAGGCACACAGACCAATGGAACAGAATAAAAAACCCAGAAATAAAATCACAAATATATGGATAGATAATTTTTGATAAAGGAGTGAAAAAATATACAATGCAGAAAAGAAAGCCTCTTCAGTAAATGGTGCTGGGAAAATTGGAAAACCATGTGCAAAAGAATGAATCTGAACTACAAACTGTCACTGTATACCAAATTAACTCAAAATGGATTAAAGACCTCCACGTAAGACCTGAAACAATAAACTCTATACAAGAAAACATTGGTATTAAACTTACAGCTCTTGGATTTAGGGAGGACTTTATGAATGTGACCTCAAAGGCAAGGGATGTAAAAGCAAATATAAATGAATGAGACTATATCAAACTAAAAAGCTTCTGCACAGCAAAAGAAACCATCAACAAAGCAAACCGGATGGGAGAAAATATTTGCAAACAATGCCTCTGATAAGGGGCTAATATCTAAAATCTATAAAGAACTTGTGTATTAATCAAAATTGTTTCAGTCACAAACACCAAAAATCCTGACTGTAGAGGCTTAAACAAAATGAGGTTTAGTTTTCTCAAATAACAAGAAGTTTCCGTCAAGGGCTCAGCAGCCCAACAACATCTCTGCATTTGCTTTGGCTTTTCCTCAAGGTCACAAGACGGCCACTCTAGCTCCTGCCATCATGTTGGAAGAAGGAAGGAGAGGCAAGACACAGCACTAGCTCTGTTGGCCTCTTTTGTCAGGAGAAGAAAAACGCTTCCTGAACCCGGCTGACTTCTGCTCACTTGTCATTAGCTAAAACTAGGTCACATGGCCACACCCAACTACAAGAAAGCCTGGAAAAACAAGTATCTAATTGGAGCTGGAAGAACAAAATTGCAATTTTGTTCGCAAGGAAGAAGTCCAGGGTGGTGAAGGGAGGAGGGTTATGGAGTGGGGGTCAGAGGAAGGGTACTGTTTAGGCAACTAGCATAGCACTTCATGAACGAGGTAGTATTTGAGCCGTGCCTAGGTCAGATACAATGTTCACAATAAGAAAAAATGGTCTAGGTGGAAGTCCGGAGACCTGAAAATTTGTGTGACCAGGGCCTGCCAAGTGGCTGCGACAGCTAGAGCAGGAAAAAGATAGGACCAGGTTGGTGAACTTTTGGTGTGTTTGGCATCAACCAGAAGCTGTCTTTGTCCCATATGACTCTAAATCTCTTCTTCCACTCCACCCGAAATTCCACCATTAGAGGTGATTCAGCCAATGAACACATACTGGATACCTGCTATGAGTCCTTTTCAAAATATAAATATGCTCTAGAGGCTTATGGTCATCAGTCATTCATACCTTAACATAGTTTTATTAGCTAGTGACCTCCTAATGCTTAGCTGAATTCTACCATAAGAAATGGGCATTTTTATTCTGGAAAGAAGGTAATAGAGCCTGGGGCCTAGGAGGTAGAGGATGGGCCGGGCTGGGGCTGGACACCAAAGGTCTGCCTGTAGTAGGAGGCCTGTAGAAGAGGGAGCTCACATTTATTTTCTGAGCCCTCTAAGGGCGGCCACTTGCCATCGTTCTCTCTAAAGCTCTGCCATCACCAGTTCACAACTGAGGTAACTAACGCTTAGAAAAGGGGACTTGAGAGTTCCCTGGTGGTGCAGTGGCTAAGGCTTCAGCGCTGTCAACGCTGCGGCCTGGGTTCGATTCCCAGCCAGGGAACTACCCACATTAAAAAAAAAAGAAGAGGGAGTTCCCTGTTGGTGTAGTGGTTTAAGGCTTCGGCGCTGGCGCTGTCAGTGCTGCGGCCTGGGTTCGATTCCCAGCCAGGGAGCTACCCACATACCAAAAAGGAAAAAAAAAAAAAAAGAAAAAGGGTCAGCCCTGCCTATGGTCATCCCCTGCTCAGGTGACATAAGTAGAATTGGACATTAGTCAGTCTGGCCCCAAAGCACATGATCTTGCCACTATACAAACTGTCTTGTTTCCCTACCTCCAGCTTCATCACAATAATGATCATCATCTCAGCTGGCATTTATTCAGTATTTGCTCGTGCCAAGCATTGTTCTCAGTGCTTCAGGTGTTTTAATTCATGCCGTTTTCACAACAGTGCTATGAGGTAAGCACTATTATTGTCCCCGTTTTACAGATGAGGAAACTGAGGCAGGGCAAGAGGTTCAGAAACGTGCCCAGCTGTCACAGCTGGAAGTGTCAGGTAGGATTCAAATCCAGTTGGTCTGGCTCCGAGACACAGGGAAAGATACTGCCTTGCCAAGGTTTTGTGGTGAAGAGTAGATTCTTCACTAAAACAAAAACAACCAGCACTCATAGATACAGAGAATAGACAGGTGGTGGCCAGAGGTGGGGTGGGTGGGGGGACAAAATGGATGAAGGAGTAACTTCCAGTTACAAAATAAGTAAGTTCTGGGCATATAATGTACAACATGGTGACTATCATTAATAATAGTGTATTGTATATTTGAAAGTTACTAATACAATAGCTCTTAAAAGTTCTCATCACAAGAAAAAACAATGTTTTGTAACTATATACGGTGACGGATGTTAACTTATTGTGGCGATCCTTTTGCAATGTATACAAATATTGCATCACTGTGTTGCATACCTGAAACTAATACAACGTTATATGCCAGTTATACCTCAATTAAAAAAATATTTTTTAAACACACACACACACACACACACACACACGCACACATGCACACTTATTATTGTACAGTTCTGGGGATCAAAGTCCAAAAGCAGGACTGAGCTCCCTCCAGTGAATCTGGAAGAGAATCTGTTTCCAGGCCTTTGCCATCTTCTTATCTAAAGCTACATTCCTTGCATTCTTGGCTCCTGGCCCTTTCCTCCAACTTCAAAGCCTGCAGGGTAGCATCTTGCTTCAATCATATTGCCTATTCTTCTGTCAAAATTTTTTTTCTAATAGATTAAAAACATATTAAAGAGCAGATTGTCTGGACCAGTGGTTCTTAAGTGGGTGTGATCTTTGTCCCCAGGGGACATTCAGCATGCCATTCTGGAGGGGCTTGACTCCATGTGGCCTCTTGAGCAGTTTTGTGCCCCAGACCAACATTTTGGGGTGCATGAAATAGAATATGGGTTCTGGAGTTCCAGCTTGTACAAGTCACTTCATCTCTTAGAGCCTCAGTTTCCTCCTCTGTAAAATGGGCCTAATAAAACTTTGCAGGGTTATTGTATGTCTCAAATGAGACAATCTTTTGGGAAGTTTTGTTGCCTACAAACTACAGTCTAAATGTGAGGAGTAATTAATCCCATGTCCTACCTGACTGGTTTGTGATAGGACTCAGATGGAATTATAGACAAATAACCCTTTGTAAATCCACTGTTAGATGATATAAGGTGGCATGTTACATTTTTAAGTAATGAAAAATTATTGGCTATTTTATTATAACAAAAGCAAAATGTTAAAAATTTGGAAAATGCAAATTAAAAATACCCATAATACCACCACCTGGAGAGAACTATTATTTATATTTTGACATAGCTCCAACAACTATTAACTAATGATATCAGGTTTGTTTACTTGGCACCCCAGCTATGCCCTCCAACTCCCCAATAACATTATTTTGAAACAAGTCCCAGACATCACATAATTTTATCATAAATATTTTAGTATTTATCTCTAAATTTAGGATACTTTAAGTAAATATAACCTCAGTATAAGTATCACATCAAAAAAAAATACTCTGGTGGAAGATGTTCATATGGGAGAAGCTATGCATATTTGGGTAGAAGAGGTATATGGGAAATCTCTGCACCTTTCATTTACTTTTGCTGTGAGCCTAAAACTGCTCTAAAACTAGTCAATTTTTGAAAAATAAATAAGTTCTTAATATTGTCAAAAGATGATCATTATTTAAACTTCCCTAATTGTGTATTTCTTTTTATGCAAATTATTCTTATAAAATTGGGTGCTTTTCCTTCTTTATTTATTTGCCAAGCTTTTTATACAGGGTCCAGCAGAAGTAACACCCTTTTTAAAGTAGTTAAAATATTGTTATGTTGCAGAATTACATGCTTATGATTTTGTAATAAAAGATTTGGTAGAGATTGCCAGCTCATAAAAAAGGGTGTTACTTTTGCCAAACCCTGTATATTAAGGCTATTAAGTAAGGTGATAACCTACTACTTACTATTGTTATTCCTGCAGGGAAGGCCATGGAGACTTCTGGATGCTCCTCCCAGACTCAAGACCACAGCAGAGTCCACAGAGAAGTAGAAGATCTAGACTGTATGTTTGCTTTCTCTAACCCTCTGAGCAAAACCACACAGGAAGTGGAGTCTAGCAATGGGTAGAACAGAAGATCCTGCTTAGCTCATGTGGCACAATGGCTCAAGTCACAGTTGGGATCCCTAGAGAAGTAGTGATTTTATACACTTGCACACATATGTATGTGCTTGGTCCAGTCTGTCCCCCTAGACTGGACCCTCAATTGCTCCCTAAATCTCTAGGAGGCTCCGGGGGGCTTGGGCTGGCTCTAGCTCTAAGGAGGATCCCAGAGGACAGGAAGGGTTAGGGCTTGATCAGATCCTGCCTGCCCTGTAATTTACAGGGATTCCAAGGTTGGCAACTGCTTATAGTCTAGAGGTCTCTGAGCACTGGACGCCCCTCTCTGGGCTCCATATTCAAAGAAATTTCTGCCTTGGGACTTCCTAGAGCCTTTGGGGCCTCTGACACCCCTGGACTTCTGAACCTTCCATTTGCCCTAGGGGTTTGGGAAGAGTATCCTGGAGAAACCATCCCCTTCTGGCCTTCGGCTTCCTAAGTCTAGGTAGACCTATGGGGGGCCTTGGTGGTCTCTGGGGTGGAAAGGGTGGGGAACACTCACCCTTGTTTATGTGTGTCTCCCAGATGGAGAGACAGATTTCCACAAGCAAGACAGGAAGGCCGGACCCTTCTCTCAAGAACAATATGAAAGAGACAAGTCTTCTTCTTCCTCCTCTTCCTCCTCCTCCTCCTCTTCCTCCTCCTCTTCATCCTCCTCTTCCTCTGCCTCAGGTATAGCAAAGATTTAACACTATATATATATATATTCTTATACTATTATTTAAGAAAAATGTTTATGTGGAAAAACCATCCCCCACAACCTCCCACCTTGATACTTCCATTCTGTCTTTCCACAGCCCCTGCCTATCTGTACATGTAACTAGCACACAGCTATAACTGATCATATAGACACTTTTGTCCTTAGTTTAATATTTTGTGCCATCTTCTACACATTTTGCTGTGGTATTCTGTAATATCTTTGCAGCTATTCTTCCTGGCTCCCGAATAACCCCTCAGGTAGCTACATCCCATGCAAAGTAACTGTTAGGTTTCCCAAGGGCACTCTGGTGCCAAGTCAGTGCCTCTGTCTGTTCAAGCAGCCTGCCTGGGTTCAAATCCTTTCTTTGCCACTAGTGAGCTGTGTGTCCTGGGTGAATTGCTTAACCCTGTATGCCTCCAGGTCCTCTCTAAGATGATGATAACAAAAGTGATTACCTCATAGGATCCTTGTGAGGATAGCATTCTCTACACATGTAAAGTCTTAGCACCTAGCATGTAGTAAAAAGCTCAAAAATAGAAGTTAATGTTAAGATGCCACCCCTGCCCCTGCTCTGACCTCACCACCAGTTTAATCATTCTCAGGAGCATCCTTGCTCAAAAGCTTTTGCTTTTTGAATTTTTTTGTACAATTCGGGTCCTGAGTATCCTTTTCCCATAAGTACTTTAGTGGGGTTAGAGGGATGAGTGTCCCTAGTTGGGTCTTGACTACAAATTGGCACATTATTCTATAATAAAAAGCAGAATGTTCTTTTACTTTTATTAATTTGATTCAAAATATGAAGCTAAATTTATAGCAGCAACAGCAACGTCATAGATAGCATTTACTGAGCGATTACTACATGCCACCTACTGTCCTGAGTACTGTAATAACCCAGTTAATTCTCATAGCAACCCATTGAGGAAGGTACTATTATTATTCCCATTTTACAGGTGAGGAAACTGAGGCACAGAGAGGCTAACTGACCTGCTGTAAGAGGGCTCAGTGACCAACCTGGGATTTCCTGGAGGTCTTTCTATGACTGGGAAACCTAAGAGTTGACTCTGATCTCCTTCTCAACAAGACCTCCTGAACTATGAACATTTGACATGGTGAGCCTGGGCCCGAGATTTTATTTGATTAAAGCAATCTCAGGCGAAATTTAAAAAACTGCTTGTGAAGCCCTGGCACTCTGGCCTCCTGTCCTCACATTGCAAATGGTGAGACTGAGGCTCAAAGCCACAAAAATCCATGCTTATTTCAGCAGACAGTGGAGGGAGAGTAGTTACTGGGTCTAATGGCTGTGTGTGTAGCCATTCTCCTCATGGGACTAGAAAGGAAGCCACCATCCTTATTAAAAATTATACAGGGAGTTCCCTGATGGTGTAGTGGCTTAAGGCTTCGGCGCTGGCGCTATCAGCGCTGCGGCCTGGGTTCGTTTCCCAGCCAGGGAGCTACTCACATACCAAAAAGCAAAAAAAAAAAAAAAAAAATAGCTAAAATGAAAAGACAAAATATTTAAAAAAAAAAAAAAAATTATACAAACCCAACGCCTGAGAGGTTTAGCCAGGTGCAGGGGGACTATTGCTGTCCCTTTGTTTCTCCTCCCAGGTAGGAGGGGACATTGTCTTTTGATTCTGGATGACCCATAGGGGTTGCTGCTCCTCTGCAAATGTTCTCCCCCAAGTGTGGCCATAAGCCACTTTCCTCTTGTCTCCACAGCACGCCTGAGACTGGCTGTAGTTAGTGGGCCTGAACTCGTGAGAGAAAGCAACAGGAAAATAAATGCAGAAGCAATGACAGACTGATACTCAGAAGCCGGGTGTCAGATCCACAATGGCTGGCCTGCCGCTGGGACTCAGACCATGCCCATTCTCAGACGGTGACCACAAGACCCCAATCCTGGGTGCCTCAGTGCATCCCCCAGCCTTCCTCCACATGTAGGACCCTAACTCACAGTCAGGCGTCCAGCACTGCTCTCCCTACATCTTTTTGTTCTTAATGAATTCAATTTTTAAATTAAAACTTCATTTATTGTGAAAGATTACACATAGGCACATTGTAGAAAATATGGAATATGTAAAGAAGTGGAAAAGAAGGGGGGAAATCTGCTCTGTCAGCCAGAGATAACCACTAAACACATACTTCCTTACATTTATCCAATAAATATTTGCTGAGTACCAGACTCTGTGATGGACACTGGGGATACTAGCAACAAACTGTGACTCCTTCTGCCAGCGTGAATTTTTTAAATAATTAAATTGGAAAGCACATGTAAAAATTGTCCTTATTTTGCACAGTACATAATTCTATATAATACCTTTATTAAAAATTATGTATTGTGAAATAATGTTCATTGGTATATTGATACAGGGTGTCTCTCTCTGGCTGACAGAATTTGGGGTAAATTTTGCTTTCACGATTTTCTGCACTGTTTGATATTTTGCGAAATTCAATGAAAAAGTTTTTGTGTGGTTTTTTTTTGGCATGGATTAATATTTTTAAAATACAGAAAAGAAGAAAATCCTAACTCCTGAGATAAACACCGCTGTTATTATCTTGAGGTACTTCCTGATACCTCTTTCTCTGTATCTAGCTGAGATCACATATGCACTGATTTGTAAGCACAGTTAACCTGGTTTTTCTGGAATTTTAAAATTTATCCATTGAGGAAGAGGTCCTCAGACACGTGGAGGGACATCAGCCTTTGCTGGCCATGTTGGTCATGAGGAAATGGAGTCCTCCAGACCCAGGGCCAGAAACTCCCAGACCTGAATTTCTGGAAGGCTGACTGTTCCATGAGTGCAAACGACACCATCATTCTCTAAGTCTTGATCAGGATTCTGCTCCGCGCTGGGCCCCCCTGGAGAGTGAGGGCCCAGCCTTGTCCTTTGGAAATCCAGGATGGAGATTCAAGCACCACAACCACTAACCCTCATGCCCACTGTGTCAAACAGTTGGCTGATGCTAGAGAAACCCCGGATATGGGAAGGCGAGATGAGTGAGCTGGGGCAGTTGGAAAAGCTTTTCTATAGGAGATGTGACATCAGTTTAACCTGCAGAATAAGGGAGACAACGGGAAGAGCATTCCAGGTGGGAGACAGCTGAGCAAACAGTCAGCAGGGCTTTGCAGAGATAGGAAGACGACACAGCCCAGCCCTTGATGGGAGGGAAACTACCTCAGTAATGTGATACCTCCTACGAACTTGTTTTGTTATGAAGAAAGCCTTATGAAAGCAACAATGGGACTGTTAAGTGACTTGTCCTTGGTCACACAGAAAGTTTGTGGCAGACCTCCTATTCCTCAACCCCCAAAGCAAAGCTCTTTCTTCCTCACTCTTCACATAAAATAAATTCTGAGAATGAACACCATAATGAGCACATTCCAGGCTGAGGTTCTACTACAGCTTGTGTTTGTTCTCTGCAGAGAGCAGTGATGAGGACCAGCCCCCCAGAGAAACCAGAAAACGTCAGCAGAGCCAGGGGGCGGGACACCCCCACAGGGGCGGCTCACCCGGTAGGCAATGGGCCTTACCATTTCTCCTTTGCCCACTAAGCTCACAGTTGAGGTTCTCAATGGGGCTGAGCATGTCTGTGTGATGTTCCTTCCAGCATTGTTTATATTAATAGTAGGGCACCAGTGGGAAACAACCCTAATGTCCAACAACAGCAAAATAGATCAATGAATCGACGCCTGTCCTGGTTAGAGCTCTGTTCTTCTTATCTCTCTGAAGTGAAAATGAAAAATGTCAAATTATATAACTCATCTGATCTCATATACACTATGTAAAAATTCACATGTATATGGCTAGAAACAAGACTGGAAGGAAAAACATCCCAATGATACCGTGGTTATCTCTGGGTAGTTAAATTACGAATAATTTTCTCTTTTTTTGAACTATCCTATAGTATAAATATTTTACAATGAGCATGTTTTATTTTTACAACCAGAAGAAAATTTTTGCAGAAACAAAACAAAACAAGCAATGATTAATATCAGCTCAAACAGATCATGGGAAAACAGCATGCGGGAAAGAACCTGGATTAATGCCTGGATTAATACCAACACACATGAGGTGTTTAATAAATGATGCCCTTGAAGTTCAAGTTGCATTCTGGAATCTATTTCTGGACATATAAATGATTAGGATTGCAGGCTTTGGAGACAGACCTGGGTTTGAACTCTGGAGTTGTCACTTAACTTGTTGTGTGAACTTCAGGGAATAATGCACTTTGTGAGCTTCAGTTTCCTTATCTGTAAAATGGGGGAGAAAGAGGTACTAATACCTTCTTCGTAAGATTTCCAAGAAAATCTAATGAAATAGTAAATATAAATTGCTTCATACCACGTTGGCACATATTATTAATAAGTACTCAGTAAATGGCAGCTACTGTTACTGACTTTAAATGAAGTCCAGCTTTCTCAGGCCCCTGATTCTTTCTTACTAAACTGAGAGCTCCAGGTGTACTGGGGGGAGTCCGACAGAGTAGAGGGAAAGCACTTGTAAGGCTGTCTTGCCTCTTCAAGACCACCCAGGTCACCCCCCAGCACAAGAACTGTGTGACTTTTTAAGGTTTCAGGCAGGTGGGAACTGGAAGCTGCTGTGGGGTGCTGTGTCCATGGAGAGCTGACTAATGGGGTTTGCTTCTACCCAGGTGCTGAGCATGAAGAGCCTGACCTTTTGAAGGATGAGCTTCAGCTCTATGGAGGTAATTGTTTGTCCAGCATTAGACAAAGGACTTGAGGACTTAGGGACTTCTTGGGCAGAAATGAGATCATAAGTGTATTCCGTGAGCTGAAAAGTTGGAGTAAATATAGGAGATGAGGCTAAGTGAGTGCTTATAACTGGGGCAGATGGGCATGAGGGCAAGCATTTCGCACCATGGTGAGACTGTCCTGGGTTCTCCTTTGAACTCTAACCTTGACTTGCAGGGTGGCCTTGACCAATCACCCAACTTTTCTGGGCCTCAGATTCCCAACTAGCAAAATTGGACATGATCAGTGCCCATTCTTTTGGAATACCGTGCTGTTTAAAAGCCTGCAAAAGAAAATTAAGCATCTTATCTCTGTAAAACATAGTATGGAATAATTGTCCCCAAGCATCGTGATTATTATACCAAGGAGATCTAAATATTATGGCCCTTTGCCTTGTAACATTCTGATGAAACGGGGGAGAATTTGTAAGAATAAACCAGTTTGCCAAAAAGCCTGACCAATGTACAAGGCCAGATTAGAAAACCTGTTTAACTTTGTTCAATCTAATATTTCCATATTCTACTTAGTCTCCTAACTCCTCCAAGAAAAAGAACAGGAAACATTTATATATACATTTGAAGAGATGTAAATGAAATATTTTGATGTTCTCCATCAAGATATTACCAGTGGCTACCTCTGGGTGGTAGCATTGTGGGTAATCTTTATGTTGTTTTATTTGCTTATCTGAACTTTTCTAATTTTCTCCCCTTCCTGCCTGCCTTTCTTCCTTCCTTCTTTCTTCCCTTCCTTCCTCTCTCTGTGTCTTTCTTTTACAAAAACAAGTATTACTTCATTTAGAAAAAATGCTTTTAATTACTCAAGTATGAAAGAAAACTTTCATTGTGTGTAAAATGAAAGAGAAACTATGATGTTTACATATATTTAAAAATGTTTTTCTTATCGTAAAAGTAATCTATATTTACTGTAGGAAATGTAGATCTTGTCACACATTTGTGAATTACTTTCTCCCCACACCCCCACTCCCAAGGCGTTGAAGGGGTTTAGTAGATTACACAATTGGAGTCTCCTTTCATGCTGTTCTCTGTACCCTCAGTACTGGTCACTCTCTGGTCACTTGCAGATGGTGTTCCTATTTGTGTATTAGCCCTGCAGGTAGTTGAATGTGCTGAATGTTTATTGTGGGGGGCTGAGTGCCCTCTTCTGGTGTTCCCGTCCTGGAGCTGACCTAAAGGACGGGAAGTGTACAGGCATCCTGGGGCTCCTGGTGGTGAGGGGTGGTTGCAAGGTGTCTGCTTACCCTTGAGGGGAGGGAGTTGACAGGCTAGGAGAGGGGTCACCAAGAACTAGAATAGGCACCAAAAACCAGCAGGTGATTGGGGTGAGGGGCCACCCCAGACCAGGTTACTAGGGACGCTACAGTTTAGGGCAGGTATACAGGTCTTGCTCTTGTCACCACTCAGCCTAACTCAGATCAAATGGAAACTCTCTGAGAGAGACCCACCTTCCTTGTAGTGTAATTTCTCCCCACCCCAGAGGATGATAGATCTGTGATCACTGATTTTCCTTCTGTGCAGGTACCCAAGGGGAAATGGTGACCTCTGGAGAAGCAGGTGAGTGTCCAGTTAGGGGAGAGGGGTTATCAGGGTTGATGTTGAATGAGGTTCTGAGCATTGTCTTTCCTCTGAGACAGCCAGCTACTGTCAGAGTTTATGGCTGTGAGTCCATTTGGGGGCCTGGGGCTCTGACCTGGGCTCAGCAAGCAAGTAGAACTGGCTGCGGCGTAAAGCAGAGAGCCAGTGCAGATTAAAAATGGGCTCTGGGGAAGCTAAATATAAGGTGATGGAAAGAGAAGTCACATTAGGTGGTGAAATTATTATACAACAAGTTGACAATGCACTGTAGAATTGTATGCCTGAAACCTATGTAATCCTTGCTAACAGATGTTACCCCAATAAGTCTAACAATAAAAATGAATAAAAATGGGCTCTGGGCAAGAGGCAAAGGGATTACAACCAGCATTGGATAGCTAGAAAGATCCCTTGGGACTTGGAGAATTTGACAGAATATTTTCATAGGTCACCTATGGTCTCCCCCAGGGTAGAGGCAGCTGTTAAGGCCCTAGTTGGCCTGGGCACTAATATTGAGTTACTAATTTCCAGGACTCCGAAGGAGAGGTTCAGACCGAGCAAATGGTAAGTACACAAGCTCCAAGAAGAGAGCAGGAGGTGGCCTGGATTCCAGGGGTGTGAGATGGGACCACAGCCAACCTGGGAGGGGAGGTTAGTCCCAGCAGGGACGCCATCCACAGCCAATATCAACGTGATTCAGTAAAGGGATCTCCAAGCTAAGCTCAGGGGAAATGGAACACACAGCACAGGCTCAGGCCTGGAGAGGGAAGAGCAGGGGAGTTGGGGGATCCCAGTGATAGCCACCCCCACCTGCATAGTTTTGCCCTGACAAGTCCTTCAGGGAGTACCCTCTGACCCAGGAAAAAAAAAACCCAGGAGAGCCATTCTCAGTGAGGCAGGGAAGAGAAAAATCCTACCTGCCGTCTCACATTCAAGTTAAACGCGTGTCTCTCACTTGTTCCTCAGGAGAAGTGGAAGCCTCTCAGCTAAGAAGACTAAATATAAAGAAAGACGGTAAGGGAATCGGTGTCCGAGAGCTGTCTCCACCTGCCCGGCCCAGATTTCTATGAGTAGAGAGTCAGCTGGTGGCCCACAACCACAGTAATTGTAGCCCACCTCTGCCGTCTGCCCTGCAGTTTACAAACTCCTCAGCTTAGGACCATCTTGAGAAGGCAGTACAATGACTCTCATTTTGCAGATATGGAAACTGAAACTCAAGGATGGACAGTGGCCTTAGAGAGAATGAGCAGCACAGCCTGGGCTTAAACCCTGGTCTTGTGCCCTTTCTGCCATGTATGGAGTCCCTAGGACAGTGATTCTCAACCTTCCCAAAGCCACGACCCTTTAATACAGTTCCTCATGTTGTGGTGACCCCCATAAAATTATTGTTGTTGCTACTTCATAACTGTAATGTTGCTACTGTTATGAATCGTAATGTAAATATCTGATATGTGTTTTCCCATGGTCTTAGGCTGCCCTAGGATGACAAATGCCTTCCAGGCCTATGGCCAAGATGGGAGATGGAAATACCCGGGCTGAGGAAGCCATTAGGTTAGCTTAGAGTAGACTCTAGAGGAGGAGGGACGATAACCAAAGAGACCTCCTTCACTCCAGGCCTGGAATCTATGGGGTCTTGGAGGAGGTGGGAAAGGAGACCACGGTTTTTGATTAAACAAATAGCACCTGTTCTAGAAACATTTTGAGTTGTGGCAAAAGCCCACCTTCAGAGAGCGGGCTAGAAAATGAGCATCATCAAACGAAAACTGAGGCTCCCAGTGCAGACCAAGTCCAGGTTGCTTCAGGACATGGCTTTAGAGCCCAAAGTGAGAAAGTGAGTCCTCTTTCTTGGTGCATAGTCTCAGTTCAGAGCCCCCATGCCTTTAATGCCACCCTGACCCTGGTTCATTGCTCTTCAGACAGAGCAAGATTCTCCTATGAGCAGGCAGTGGGGCTAGCTAGAACTTTACCATCTTGCATTGTATGCTTTGTTTTTATTTTTTATTTCCTATATTCTTAGCAAAATCTGGCAATTGGGGCATTTTGAACTGTCTGTTCAAAGAACGACAGTTCTACAAAATAAAATATTATTATTTGCCTTATGTTTGTTTTGACATTTTTGATGAAATAATAACTAGTTTTTAGGAATGAAAAATACTGCTGTTTTGCTCTTTTCTTTAGAGGAGCAGAGCTTTATGTATATTTGGTAACATTTATGTTTAATTTTAAGATGTCCCTGACTTTCTGAATGAAAATTTAGGTGTTCATCTTTTTTTTAAGTCTAGATATAATTGACCTACAACATTATATTAGTTTCAGGTGTACAACATAATGATTTGATATTTGTCTACATTGCAAAATGATCACCACAATAAGTCTAGTTGACATGGGTCACCATACATAGTTACAGAAGTTTTTTCTTATAATAAGAACTTTTCATTTGAGACAGGGTATCCTAGTTTTTCACTTACTGTTGTGACATAAAGTTTCCTTTTAATGTAACTCTATTTAAGGGGAAAAAAAAGGGAATCTGTTTAAAGAAAAATAAGTATTGCGCAGATGGGCCTGGCATTAGCATGAAGTTGTGAAGACGGTAAGCAGAGGTATGTAGAAAGGTGGTGTGTGGATGCTGAAATCCTGAAAAACCAGATAAGAATGATCCCCCACGGCCCCCTGCGCTGGAACATAACCTTGGAGTCCTTATCCTGGCCTGATCACTTTAGCCTCCCAAACTCCTTGTTTCCTACAGCCCCTCCATTCACCTGATTGAACCACCCTTCACTATCCTGGGTCTTGGTCCCACCTCCTTCCCTTGTCTCATGCTGTGCCTCTCAAAGAGCAATACTCACGCACACAGACATGTCCTTCCCTCTCATTCAAGTCCTACTGCCTTGACTGTCTCTTATTCTTCCATGAAGACTACCTGGACTGCCCCAGCCAAGATGACTCTTGAATTGTTTTTTTGTTTTGTTTTGTTTTTGTTTTTTGTTTGTTTGTTTTGGTATGTGGGTAGCTCCCTGGCTGGGAATTGAACCCAGGCCACAGCGCTGACAGTGCCAGCGCCGAAGCCTTAAGCCACTACACCACCAGGGAACTCCCTTGAATTGTTATCTTAACAAACTGCATAAAATTCCACAGTATAGGTACATTATGATGTGCTCATCATTGCTCACTTGATAGACATTTAAGTCGTTTCTGATTTTTTTCCTTTTTCAAACGAAGTCATCTTACCCATCCAGCCCTCTCTTTGATCTGCATTTTGTTAATATCCCTCTCCAATCTGTCAAAAACTTGTATTTTCTAAATATTTATTCATAAGAAAACTGAAAATAAGGTTCGGGGAGAACTGCTCTGTTATGAACTCATTTTATGTTCCTGAAAGAGTGGGTGAGGAAGAGGGAAGGGAAGAGTTCTCTAATTCACCTCACCCCCAGGTTTTCACTTTTTGGAGAGACCTAAGCCTGATACTTACACATTAAGTCCATTTCTACATAATATACGTTTTTTTCCTAAAGGGTAAACTGATTCAGAGCCAAGAATGTTCTAGAAATACTCATTTTAGTATTTTCCCCCCATGGTGGGGAACAAGAAATACTTCCTCACCTTTCATTCATTTGCCTTCAAAATGCCCCTCAACAGCAGTGATGTGCAGTATCACACCACCTTTTAACATTTATGAAGCACTTGCCCATCCAAGACCACCATCCATCCCCTCAGTGGCATAAGCATTGCTCTCCTGAATTTATCAGTGAGAACGCTGAGACTCAGAGGAGTCAGGACACTTGCCCAAAGCTTCACTGCATATCAGTGGCTGAACTGGGCTAACTAAGACATTCCCAGCAGCCTCGCCACCCACTCAGGGAGCCTGCTGCACTCCAGGGAATCATCACTGAATTGTCCTCTTTGCTCTTCTTCTTCCTTTCTTCTTGAAATCTTCCTTTGTATCTCTTCTAATCACAACCCCTTGACTGAGTAGAGGCCCCTGTGTCCTCTCCCCTGATGACTCCCACAGGTCTGGCAAAGTGCAGGGACCTTCTTTCTCAGATCACCCCTAAATTCCTGCCTAACACATGGACCCTGCCTCTCACCTCCTCTATCTCTGTTAACTACATTCTGTTCATTACATTCCAAGCCTGCAATTCTACTACTAGGTATTGGGCCCACAGAAATACCTGCACAAATGCAGAGATTCATGTGTAGTAGTGTTTGGTGCAGGACTGGTGGTAACAGCAAATATCTGACTCCAATAGGTTCATCAGTGGGGGACTAGTTAAATTATCTAGGGTAACTTTATACCATGGAACACTACGCAGCCATCAAAAAGAACAGAGCCAATCTATGTATGTTCTGAGATGGAAAGATGGCTCCAATCTATCACCAAGAGGAAAAAAGCAATTATAGAGCAGCAAGTATACAAATAGATCCTGCTTTTGTTTCCAAAAATGTGTATGTATATACGTGTCTGGAAAGGTTTTGCCAAATCACCACTTGATTATAAGGCATGGGATTACGGAGGGAGAATGGGGCACTGTGAAACTTTTCAACTTGATACATTTTCATGTTTTACAACTGTATTTAACATTCTACAAATAAAGTATAAGGCACTTTTGCAGGCCTGGCACTGCTTTCATCGCCAGGCAAAATCCCCACCCACCATCCTATTGAAGGGGACAGAGAATAAACACAGAAATGAAAATATAACCAGTAGAGTGGTGATAAGTGTTAGAAAAATGATAAAGTGAGATAAAGGCTGGAAAGGAGTGGGGCTTGGGGGTGCTTGTAGTTGGGCTGGTCAGGAGCGGTGTCTCCGACGTTTCGGCAAACACGGGAATACTTTCAGTAATTAAGAGAGCGGGGGAAAGAAGCAGATGGTAAATTCCCCACATCCTGTCTTTGCAGATGAGTTCTTCCACTTCGTCCTCCTCTGCTTTGCCATCGGGGCCTTGCTGGTGTGCTATCACTATTACGCTGGTGAGTGGGAGGCTGTGGGAACGGGGGCTGAGAGGGGAGGGGTGCAGGTCTGCAGCCTAACCATTGTCTCTCCCTGGCTGCCCTTGCAGACTGGTTTATGTCCCTTGGGGTTGGCTTGCTCACCTTTGCCTCCCTGGAGACCGTCGGCATCTACTTCGGTTTGGGTAAGCCCTCACCCACCCCCGGCCCCCAGCAACTCTTGGAAGCTGGTGGCTGGATCAACCACAGATCCAGGGCCAGAAAGCCATGACCTAAACACTTTCTAAAGATTTCTTTATGCTCGTGTTTTCTTCCTGACCACTTTGAAGGTCAATGTGAGGTTATTGGCAACACCCCATGGAAAAAATGGGCAGCTCCATAAAAAATGCAACAAAAACAGTTGAAAGTGGCAAACAAACAGAATTAGACAGATACTGAAAACAAGTTAGTTAATGGGGTTGGGTATTGCATTCGACATTTCCTGGCACTGTTATGGCTATTCGTGGCTGTTGTTTTTAATAATAACTCTAGTACTATTAGCTAAGCTTAACCTGCTGCTTAAAATCCCACCATTAGAGCCTTGTTTGTGTGAGTTAGACTTTGCTGCAAGGGTGGGCAGGAGGTCTGACCCGGGATCCCTTGAGGAGGCACAAAGCTCAGTCACCTTTCTCTTTGTCTCTGAGCAGTGTACCGGATCCACAGCGTCCTGCACGGCTTCATCCCCCTTTTCCAGAAGTTCAGACTAATGGGTAACTTTTACATTCTTCCTATGTTCACTTTCTCTCTTTCTGTCAGGCTCTTCTGTTGCCAACGAGGCTTAGCAAACGAGGAAAGAGCACCAGGCCTGGAGTTGGGGCCTGGGTTCAAGTTCTGCCTCTTCCAATTTACCAGCTCTGGAGCCCTGGAACCTCTTTTAGCCTCAGTTTCCACAACTGGAAAATGGGTATAATAACACCTCCTGCACAGGGGTGTTGTGAAAATCATGTGAGGAATGGATGCAGACATTTTTAAGTATGAAGCACTATAGGAAAGTGAAGGGAATCTGGGTATTCTGTCACAGAACTTTACCTTTTCCTAAACACTATCTTCTCTGTGATTTTATTTGCCTAATAGCAACTGGAGGTAGGGGTGGGCTTTATTTATCTTGTACTTGTCTGATGAAACTTAGAGTCAGAGAGGTAGAGTGACTTCCCCAGGGTCACACAGCTAGCGTGGCTGGGCTAAAATAAAGCAGATCCTATTTCATGACCAGTAGCTCTGTGCCTATCATTACATCTCAAAACTGAGAGGCCAGAGGGCTGTGTGTCTCTATCCTGGGGATTTCCGTCTCCTTTAACTCATTTAATTCATAGAGGGAAAATTAGTTGCAATGGCTGTAGGTTATGGAGACCCGGGGCTTCTGGGATAACTACATTATCCCAGGTATGAGTGGTATTTAGGCATCTGGAGTGATGGTGGGGATGAGCCCTGGCTGCCTTCAGAATCCCATGCCATCCTGTGGGCTTTCCCTTCCAGGTTTCAGGAGGACTGACTGAGGCCAGTGCTGGTGGCAGCCATGCCAGTCCCCAACGCGACCATCACTATATCCTCTGAGCACAGAGCAACGTTCTGGGAGACATGCGCAGGCCAGACTAGGGCAATAAAGAGAGCGTTTTTCCTTCAATGTGTTCTGAACGTTGGCACCAGACTGGGCCAAGGTATCATTTGGGCAGCATTGGCATGCAGTCCAGCTGCCAGGATGGAAGGCAGTGGAAGGGGGCGGGGACTAAGCCCATCCTTTAGGTTTCTTGAGTGTGAGAATATATTTGGGGGTCTTCTTTGACTCCATTTAGTCAGGGAAGGCACCTTGTCCTACATAATAAAGTCTAAAAGGGAATAAATGTAAAGTAAAGCTTCCCATTTGAGGTCCAAGACTTCAGTTGCAAAGGTTCAGAATGGGAGACAGGGATTTGCAAACATTTTTGTGAAAAAGATCTGGGGCTGTTAGGCACTCTCAGGTCAACAAATACCATAGGAATAAGATAAGGGCACACAACAAAATCCATTGTAAATTTGGGTTGAATTAATGGAGGTACAGAGTCTAGATTGAAGGAGATGATAGTAGGTCTTATTTACATGGCCGGGCCACACCAGTGGCATGTGTACAGTTCTAGACTCACATATTATGAACTGAGTGAAAAACTGAGAACACGCAGAAGAGATCAGAGTGAGAATATAAAAAAATGATTAAAGAAACAAGAACTCTTCAACTTGCAGAAGAAAGAAGTGGGAGCCTTTCTTGAGCGCATAGACTCCGGAGGATACTTTCTTAAGCAGTTGTGCTGGTCCAGGCACAATCACATACGTTATCCGGTTTAATTCTCACAGTAGCGTTCAGATGTGTGAATCATCCTCAGTTTGTGGATGGAGAAACAGAGAGTCAAAGAGGTTTACTAACTTGCTCAAGTTTCCACAGCAAGTAAGTGGCAGAGCTGTGAGTTTTTCAGATTCTCAGAGTTACAGAATATTTTTTAAAAGTGAGAAAAGGAGGGCTGCCAACTCTTCACCTTGCCAACTGAAGACAACAAAAACAACAACCACAAAAATCCAAAAATCAACTATCTGCGTCATTTATAAAAGCAAGGACAGTTTTGCACCAAAAAATCAGGGACATGATCATCAGAAATGAAATGGGGTTTAAAATGAATAAACTAAAGCTTATGAAAATATTACTGCTTGTCCTTTTTCCTCACATCACTGTAGTCTGGGGAAAAAATTGTCTTTTGGAAACCATGAGACTAGAAAATTTACATTTTCTTGTTTCTGCAGTTTTCCAATTCAGCTTCCACATCTCAAGTGATGAAAGCCTCACTACCTCCCAGAACAACTCCTACTATAAGAATGTTTTACTCTGCTTCTAAGATACCTCTGTCAATCAGGCTTAGAGCATTCTTTCAGAAGAATGTCACCTATGAGTGGGGAATGCTTTTGATAGTCTCAACACTCAGCTCTCAGCTGGGCCCTGGCATCCAAGCCTGTTCTCCAATTGTTTTCCTCTTTTTCAAGATTGTTTGGCTGTTCTGGGTCCCTTGCATTTCCATACAAGTTTTAGGATCCGCTGGCCAACTTCTGTAAAGAAGCCAATGGGAATGCTGATAGGATTGCATTTTTTACATTTTCGTTAAGAAAAAATTATCTCAAAACCCAACACCCCAAATCAACCGCAGTTAATATTTTGATGTGTTTCCTGTGAGTCTTTTTAGTGTACGTGTTCATTTATTTTTATTTTGGACCCTTTTTTAGTTCACATATAATATGCATTTTTCCATTACTACATACTCTCCATAAGCATCATTTCCAGCCACTGTGTATTTCATGCTTTACACTATGATGCTTCTATATTTAGGTAATAATATCAATCACTAATATTTGTTCAGTATTTCTTATGCGCTGGGTGTGGAGCCAACCACATTTTGTGCATCCTGTCATTTAATCATCATCGAAATCTTGTGAGTTAGCATCAGGATCCCCATTTTACAGAGGAGAAAACTGAGACAGGGGAAGCTGGTTTCTGAGGTTTTGATTTCAAGCACTTGTGTATAATTTACTTTCTTCTAAAGGGAGCTTGAAGTGCGTGGATCAGATATGTATCAAATGTATAAACAGAACGCGAGGATTTATTATGGAAATATAAATTTGCTGACTTAAGGACAGTGTGGTTAGCGTTCCCTGTCTCAGCCTCAGTTTCTCCATCTGTACAATGGGGATCACAGCAGTGCCTGCCTCACGGTGCTGTGGAGAGAATGACGCCAATACCTGACCAAAGGAGGCAGCTTCTGCCCAGCGTTGCCAAGGAGGAGAAACATAAGCTGAGTGGTGCCAGCCAGGCAAACAGTGTCACACCAGGTATTTTAGCAGAGACATCTAATAGGGGATGTGTTAAACAAGTACAGGAGGTCTGAAAGGCAAAAAGGGACCACTGCTGTATCACAGAGCCTCACAGAGGGAAGCAGTTACCACCTAGGGCTGGGAGAACAAAGGAAAGAGACTTAACCCCAAGAAGCTTGGGTGAGGGTCCTGCAAGCTGGGACCCAGACCTCTGAGGCAGGGGCGTTGTCTTTTGGTGCTGGTGTCTCTAAAGCGGGGCCTAACGAGGCTGGTGCTAGGAGTGCCGGACCAGTGGTGTCAGACCTCCAATTCCTCAGCAGAAGCATGAAACCCATGCATATTTTTTTAAGGTTGGCAACTAATTTTTTAGTTGTTTCTTCAAAAAATTAAAAATAGAATTACCATATGATTAAGCAAGTCGACCTCTGGATATAGACCCAAAAAACAGAATTGAAAGCAGGGACTCAAAGAACTGTTTGCATACCTCTCTTCATAGCAGCCTAGTTCACAATAACCAGAAGGTGGAAGCAACCCAAGTGTCCATCGACAGACAAATGGATAAACAAAATACAACTGAATATTATTCTGCCTTGAAAAAGGAAGAAAATTCTGACACGTGCTACCACATGGATGAACCTTAAGGACATTATGCTAAGTGAAATGAGCCAGTCATAAAAGGACCCATACTGTATGATTCCACTTATATGAGGTCCCTAGAGTGGTCAGATTCATAGAGACAGAAAGTAGAATGGTGGTTGCCAGGGCCTGGTGGGGAAGGGGCTGGGAAATTAGTGTTTAATGGGTACAGAATTTTAGTTGGGGAAGATGAAAATGTTCTGGAGATGGATGGTCATGATGGTTGCACAACAGTGAGAAAGTATTTAATACGACTGAAGTGGACACTCAAAAATGGTTAGGATGGTAAGTTTTATGTTATGTGTGTTTTACCACAATTAAAAAACATATTTCAGGGAGTTCCCTGATGGTGTAGTGGCTTAAGGCTTCGGCGCTGGCGCTGTCAGTGCTGCGGCCTGGGTTCGATTCCCAGTCAGGGAGCTACCCACATACCAAAAAGCAAAACAAAAAACAAACAAACAAAAAAAAACATATTTCAAATTATTTGTGGTAAAACGAAACTGAACCTGGCCTGCAGGCCATCAGCTTACAGTATTTGCATTGGAGGCTCTCAGTATTATTAAGCTGGAGACAGGAGCTGGAGATACACACAGAACACAAGAGAAAACCAGATCTAAAGCAAGGACACAGTCTTTTCTGTTTTACTTTCCAATTTTTGGCAGCCTGACTGCACTGTGGAGACATTGAGTTTAATCCCAGTTCTGCTGCTGGTAGCTTTGGCCTCTTTGGGCCCCAGTTGTCAAAGAAGAGGTTCAGGAGGGTCAGGTTGTAGGAGCCCCTCATTCCCTGGAAGAAAGCCCCATACTCTCCAGATCTCCGCAGAGGGTCTGTCTGCCCTAGTGCGCTGCCTCCGTGGGGCCCTGGCCCCTAGCACTGCCCTTGGACCCTCTCACTGCTCCTCTGACCAACTTAGAGCTCAATGCCAGTGCCAGCCCGGGGTCTGGTTACACCTCAGACATCAAGCAGATTCCTGGAGCCCCAGTCCAATAAGTGGTCTAAAAATAAAGCATTGAATCCTGAGCTCGGGAAGGCAGGGTTGCAAAATGGAGCGGGCTTAGAGTGTGGTGGGGGTGGGGCGCTCTCTCTGTGACTTCTCTGGACTTTGGATTTCTGCTGTCATCACAGTGGAGAGAGGGTGGGGGTATGAGAGTATTTTGAGGTCATACAAGCCAGCATGCACTGAGAGGAAAGGCAAGAAGCCCAAGAGGACTGTGGCAGTCATTTGTCTTGTTCTCCTGACACAGTCCCAAGAATACTCTGTCTACTTCAGAGGACCTGGGCCTGGACCAGAGAGAGAAAACCAGGGGATGCTGCTGATTGAACCTGGGAAGCTGGGGAAAGCACTTGACTTTGAGTTAAGCTTTGATGGGGAGAGGTAGAAAAGGGCTTTCCAGGCAGAGGGCAAAGTGTGGGCAAAGGCATGGAGGAATGAAGGAGGATACATGGATGGGAGCAACAGGTGTGGCTGAGGCATATAAACTGCGAGTAGGAGTGAGGATAATGGGCAATGGAGCACCCAATTGTCTGCTTTCCTCCAGCAGGACCTTGAGAGCTGGGATGAGGAGCTGGGACTTTAGCTTAAGGACACTGGGGAGCCATGAAAGGCATTTGAGCAGAAGACAGCTTAGTAAGATTGCATTTTAGAAAAGTCACTTTGGTAGCCTGGTTGGGGCTGTGGGGATTATGAAAATAAAACTCAAAGACCTTCAACCACAAAGGATTGTGATTGACCGAGGGCTGCTGTGCTCTGTGTTTGCACCGAGGCCATGCTTCCCATGGGATGCTCCCAGTTGATGACTTAGCACAAGAGGGACATTAAGGCAGGCCCATTCCTGGGAGACACAGGACTCCCCGACACCTGCCAGACCTTCCTTTGACAACCCACCCAACTAGATCCTTCCATCCAACCTTTCTTCCTGTCTTCTTCAGCTGGGGCTAAATTTACATCACAGCCTGATGACTCGGCCAGGCTTCCACTCCCTTCCCATTTTCTCACCCACTGAGGTTTTTCCTAATGAAATCCTCTCAAAGAGCTCAGACTAATGGAGGGAGACTAGAGACAAGGGTGCCAGTGTGCATAGGAGGAGAGAGGAAAGGTGAATTTGAAGACATTTTGGATGTCTAATTCATAGTATCACATAAAGTGTATGCCCACTCTCAGCCCTGTGGGCTTTCTCCATGGTTGGAGCATGTAACATCCAGCATGGGAATCCATATTGGTCTCCTCCACTAGATTCTCAGTTTGCTCCATAAGAAAATAGGAAGTTAATGAGTGAGTGAGTGAATTAATGAAGTAAAGCAAAAAGCGAAGTCTGGGATGGTCTGAGAGCTCCAGTTTGGGCCACTTGGCGAATGGTTATAGTCAATATTTGTTATTTGCCCTCTGGGTGCTTTTTGCCACTCCAATTTTCCTTTGAAAAATAAACCTACACTCTTTTGTGCCTCAAAGGACACTATAAGAGAGTGAAAAGACAACCCACAGAATGGAAGAAAATATTTGCAAATCATATATCTGATAAGGGATTAATAATATCCAGAATACATTATAAAGAATTCAACAACTCAACAATAAAAAAACAAATAACCCACTTCAAAAGTGGGAGGAAAAAAAGTCAAAGGAATTAAATAGACATTTCTCCAAAGAAGATATATTAAAATGGTTAGTAAACATGAAAGATACTCAGTATCATTAGTCTTTAGGGAAATGAAAACGAATACTACCGCACACCCATTAGAATGGCTTTTTTTTTAATGGAAAATAACAAGTATTATGAGGATGTGGAGAAACTGGAACCTCTTGCATTGCTGGTGGGAATGTAAAAATGGGGCAGCTACTGTGAAAAATAGTTCAGCAGTTTCTCAAAAGTTAAATATAGAACCCAGCAATTCCACTCCTAGACATACTCAAAAGAATTGTAAACAGAGACTCAAACAGGTACGTGTATGCCCGTGCTCACAGCAGCATTATCCACAATAGCTAAAATGTGGAAGCAACCCAAGTGTCCACTGATGGATGATGAATGGATAAACATAATATGCTCTAAACAAACAATGAAATATGAATTACTCAGCCACAAAAAGGAATAAGATTTTGGCATATGCTACAACATGGATGAACCTTAAAGACATTATGCTAAGTGAAATAAACCAGTCATTAAAAGACACATATGAGATACTAGAATAGGCAAATTCATAGAGACAGAAGGTATAGTAAGAGTTACCAGGGGGAGGTCCCTGGTGGTGTAGTGGCTAGGGCTTTGGCGCTGTCAATGCTGCAGCTGGGGTTCGATTCCCAACAGTAAATACATAAATACATACATACATAAATAAATAAAAAGAGTTACCAGGGACTCGAGGGGAAGGTGACATAGGGTGTTATTGCTTACCTAATGGATACAGAGTTTCTGTATGGAGGGATGAGAAAGTTCTGGAAATGGATAATGGTGATAGTAGACATCATAAATTTACATAATGCCCGTGAATTATAGGAGGGCTATCTGGAACAAATCCATCCATAAATGGCCTCTGATTTTCGTATTACGTGGTTGGATACTTTCCAGACAGCCCTCATACACTTATAAAAGGTTAAATGGTAAGTTTTATGTTGGGTATATTTTGCCACAATAAAAAAGAGTTAAAACAAAATCTGCACCCAGCAGATTTTGGGAGGATTGACCTCACCTCTAGCTCTAGGGACGGGTTCTGGCGGGCATTCAGCACGTTCCAGTCACTGATTCAGGGAGGGGCATGTGGCAGAGGCATGCCCCTCTCCCAGCATCTCTTCTTCCTCTTCCGCCTTTTGGGTCTCTCAGCAACAGTCTGTAAACCAGGGTCAGAACTCAACAGAACCCAGGGTAGCTAGTCTCCACAGATGTACCCCAACCATCTCTCTCCTCCTTGGATGGATGTGCTGGTTCTGCCATCAAGGGGTGGAATCTATTTCCTTGCCCCCTGAATCTTAGAATTGTGACTTGCCTTGACCAATGGAAATGGAATGTAGCTTAAGTGACATGTGGCTGCCCCAGGCCCAACTTATAAAATGCCTGGAAGCTTCTGCTTTTCCTTTTGGAATTCAGCCTCCATGTAAGAAATTGGACTACCCTAAAGCCACTCATGCTGTGAAAAAGCCCAAGCTAGGGAAAGCTAGGTAGAGAGGGGTCTGCCCAGCCCCAAACTTTTCAGTCATCCCAGCTGAGGCAGTAGACATGTGAGTGAAAAAGCATCTTTGTTCCCTGGCAGACACCACATGCAGCAGAAAAGCCACCCAGCTGAGCTCAGACCACATTGAAGAATCATGACAATAAATTGTGTTTTTAGCTACCAGGATTTGCGATTGCTTGTTACACTACAACAGATAACTGAAAGAGATCTTTGCTGGGTATTTTAGTAAGGGTTCTTCGGAGAAACAGAACCAATAAGAGATATATGAAGGGATTTGTTATAAGAAATTGGCTCATGTGATTATGGAGATCTGTAGTCAGCAAGCTGAAGACCCAGAGCAGCTGGTGGTGTAGTTCTAACCTGAGTCTGGAGGCCTGAAAACCAGAACTGATAATGTAAGTTCTAGTCCAAGAGCAAGAGAAGACTGATACCCAGCTCAAGGAGTCAGGCAGAGAGTGAATTCTCCCTTTCTCCAACTTTTTGTTCTATTCAGGCTTTCAGTAGACTGGGTGAGGCTCACTCACATTGCAGTGGGTAATCTGCTTTACTGAGACCTGATTCAAATGTTAATCTCATCTAGAAACACTTTCATGGACACACTCAGAATAATGGTTTTTGGTTTTGGTTGGTTCCCTGACTGGGAAGTGAACCCAGGCTGCAGCGGTGAGAACGCTGAAACCTAGACCACCAGGGAACCCCACTCAGAATGATGTTTAACCAAATATCTGGGCACCCATAGCTCAATCAAGTTGACATATAAAATTAACCATTTTAATCTTAGGATTTAAAATGATGCTTTGGGTTCTCCCATTGCGAGATAGCCTGGCAGGTCACTTAATAAAGCTTGTCACTACCAAAAAAATAAATAAATAAAAATAAAATAAAATGATGCTTTGGAACACAACATCACTTCTGTGATATTCCTGTCTAAATGCATAAGCTGAATCTGATCATGAAGACATATCTGACAAATCCAGATTGAGGGTTATTTTACAAGTTAACAGAGCCATACTCTTTAAAAAGTGTTAATGCCGTGCAAAACAAAGACAGAGGAGCTGTTACAGATTAATGGAAGCAAAAGAGATATCATAAATGAATGTAAACATGACCTTGAATTTTCTTCAGTTATAGGGGACATGATTGGAATGCCTCGCAAAATCTGAATAGGTCTGCAGATAAAACATTAGTAATGTGTCACTATTAAGATACTATTAATGTTAGTTTCTTGGTTTTGATCATTGTACTGTCGCTATGTAATAGAATGTCCCTGTTTTTAGTAAACACATACTGAAATATTTAGGGTAAAAAGGCATCCTGTCTGCAACTTGCTTTCAAATTCAGAAAAGAGAAGTACTTCCAGAGAAAAGGATGAAATAAATACGGTGATATGTTAACATCTGGGAATCTGGTGAAAACAATAAGGGATTTATTTTTGTTCTATTCTTACACCTTTTCTGTAAGTCTGAAATTATGTCAAAATAAAAGGTAAAAAAAAACCTTTTCATCATAATAACTACTGCGATCAGAGATTAGCGAAGAGCAAACATTGGAGGTTTCTGCTACAAACACAAACAACCCAAAAGACAATGGACAAAAATTTTGAATAGACAGACAAATAGGAGGAAATCCAACTGGCCAGTAAATACATAAAAATTGTGTTTGATCTCATTCATTATTAAGAAATAAAAAGGGGAGTTCTCTGGTGGTGCAGTGGCTTAAGGCTCCGGTGCTGTCAGTGCTGTGGCCTGGGTTCGACTCCCATCTAGAGAGCTACCCACATACAAAAAAAAAAAAGAAAAAGAAAAAGAAAAAAAAGAAATAAAAATTAAAATAACAATGAGATACTGCTACACACCCATCAAATGCGCAAAAATTAGTGTCTGACTATACCAACTGTAACCCACAGAGCAGTGGAAATAAACATCCAGTGCTGAGTGGGTAAGTACACTTATTTGTCCAACCATTTCAGAAAGTTGTTTGGTATTATCTAGTCATCAGAGATGCGCATTCTGTAACCCAGTACTTCATCCTCAGATGCATAACCTGGAGAAATACATGCATTTGTATATGCAGTACACACATGTACAAGAGGGTTCATAGCAGCACTGTTTAAAATAGTCCCGAGCTGGAAACAGTCCAAATGTCCATCAACAGGAGATTGGATAGACTGTGGTAAAGTCATATAGTAGAATGTATCACAACAATGTAAATTGCTGCATGTATGTGCAGCAACGTGGATGAACCTTACAAACATGATATTGAGTAAAACCACACAGTTGTATTTATATGAAGTTCCCAGACAAAACCCAAACTATACTGTTTAAGGACACATATATAGGTAGTAAAACCATGAAGGAAAGTAGTAAGGGGACACTCTAAGCAGTGAGAGAGTGTTTATCTGTAGAATGGAGAACGGAGTATGATGTGGGGTGGGGGCAGTCTGAGAGGCTGGCAGTGCTCTATTTCTTTACCTGGGTTACTTTATAACTATTTTTTTTATTTTATTATTTTTTATTTTTATTTATTTATTTTTTTTGCTTTTTGGTATGTGGGTAGTTCCCTGGCCGGGAATCGAACCCAGGCCGCAGCACTGACAGCGCCAGCGACGAAGCCTTAAGCCACTACACCATCATGGAACTCCAATATAACTATTTTTTGAGATATGTGTATCTTAGATGTTTTTCTGTACCTTATATTCCAGAATAAAAATGATTGGAGTCAAGTATTTAAAAGTGATCTTTGCTTTTCGCTCAACTGAAGGTGCTATTACAGGGCATGGGCACAAGAGGGGACTCTAACCAGTGAGCCTGGGGGAGGCGAGGTTTCCTAGCAACAGAAAAAACACCGAGGAGGAAACTTCCTGAGAGTGGTTAACTGATGCATTCTGGCTCCTGCACCTGCCAGGTCAGCCTGAGGTCAATTTCTGGCACCTGGAGCGGTTTCTGTGGGGTCCAAGAGCGCCCTTGACCTTTCCTGATGAGTGGGGCTATTATTCCTAACGCACGATCAAGTCTGCAGAGACCAGGGAGGCTGCACCCACCTATCGCTGGCTTGCTTCTCCTGCTTGCGTCAGATAATGAATGACACCCTCAGGCTTTGATGGAGGTCCTTCTCCTCCAAACAGGTCCATAGTGTTTCCCTCAAAAAACAGAGGAAATTAAGAAGGGACTTTGCCTTTCTAAGGCTCCAGGTCACAAAAAAAAGTAAAAATAAAAATAAGGCTTTTAAGAGTTGGTATGTGGTGGAAGTTTTCTGGGTTGTTCACAAAAACAGAACTTTTATAATAGCTAAATAGGTATATTTGAGGCTAAGTGGGGTGAGTAATAATAATGAATACGTGCAGAATACAACTTTCTCAGACTTTATATCACTTGATTTCCACAATCACTTTGGTTTTACTCCATTTGGTAGATGAAGAAAATGAGAGGTTAATGTGAGAAGTCCAGAGCTTTTCTTCCAACCTACTCTATAAAAAAAATATTAGGTTCCCTGGTGGTGTAGTGGCTAGGCTTCGGCGCACTCAACGCCATGACCCGGGTTCGATTCCCAGCCAAGCAATACCCCAAACAAGCAAACAAACAAACAAAAATATTAACTAGTAGTTTATTTTTAAAGGGGAGAAGCTGTTAATTGTCTCTAATAAAGAAATGAAAATTAAAACAACAGGAAGATAACTTATTTTTCTCCATTAAATTAGTAAAACTATTTAAAGTTATAATACCTCATACTAGGGAGGCTGTTTGGAAACTGGCAGTCTCATACAGTGCTAGTAGCAGTGGAAACTGGTAGCAGCTTTTTGGAAAAACAGCCTGGCAACACCTAGCAGCAGCCTAAAAACTGTTTCTATCCTTCCATCCAGCAACAACACTTCTAACAACCTATCTGAAGGGAGTTCCCTGGTGGTGTAGTGGCTAAGGCTTCGGCACTGTCATCGCTGCAGCCTGGGTTCGATTCCCAGCCAGGGAACTGCCCACATTAAAAAACAAACAAAACAAACAAACAAACAAAACTATCTGAAGGACATAATTTGAAGTTTGAAAAAAGGTATATGTGCAAATAAAAAAGCATTTATGATGGCAAAAAATTGAAAACACAGGGGAACAGTTAGATGACTAAGAGAACAATCATATTAAGTAACATTAATGCCACCATTTAAAAAAATGATGATTCTGAAGCCTATGGCATCATGGGATATGCTGCTGCATTTAAAAAAAAAAGCAGCTACAAAATGGTCTGGACACTAATCAAGCTTGCAAATACATAATGTCTCATTGTGTGGGGGGAGTAGCAAAGGCAGGGAGCAGAAAACATTAGAAAGATAGAAACGCTTTTTTTCTGTTTTTTTTTTTTTTTAAATAATGTTTTTCTCCCCCTTTGACTTCCACTCAGTTTATTTTTCCTTCTTTTCCATTTTTTTTCTGCTATTGGGTATCTTTCTTACACTATTTGGCAATGTAATGCCCACTTACTCCAGGAAAGTCAGAAAATATAAGAACGTTAAAATACTTCCACTCACAAACACACTCTGGTAACACCTCAGAGCAGTGGTTCTTAAACCTGAATGTGCACCACCTGGAGGGCTTGTTAAAATCAAGTGTGCTGGACCTCACCTCAGAATTTCTGATTCAGTAGATGTGGGGTGGGGCTCAAGAATTTGCATTTTTAACAAGTTCCCAAGTGATGCCCATCTACAGATCACATTATTTATCAGGGCAAAAATTGAAAACACAGGGGAACAGTTAGCTGACCAACAGTTAGCTGCTTTAGCATAGAACCTTATAAAGTCTTTCTAAATTGAAAAATAAATTTAAAAAATAAAGTGAGGATAAGATAATAAATGAGAAAAAAATATCCCAGCTCTATGTTATCCACGTGATTGCGGACAAATTACCTTTCCTCTCTATGCCTCACCTGAAAAATGGAATAATATTAGTGCATGCCACAAAAGATGTTTGAAGACTAAAAGCCATTTCCACACAGTAAATCTCAGTGCTCATTAGCTCTCAGAAGAAAGGGAGTTGCTTGACTTTTGGTACCTAGATTCTTTTTAGAATCCTTACGATGTTTAAATAGTGATTTTATTTTCCCCTAGTATATTGAGTCTATGTCAAAATTAAAATATGGTGTTTCCTTTAAAAAATATCTTTCTGGGGGTTCCCTGGTGGTGTAATGGCTAGGCTTCAGTGTGCTCAACGCCATGGCCCAGGTGTGATTCCCAGCCAGGGAATTATCTAAAAAAAAAAAAAAAAAGTCTTTCTATGTGTTATATACATAGATCACCAAACATGGTAGACATTTAGGTTGTTTTTCTTGTAGCTAAGTTTTTGGTGCATTTTAAGTTATTAATTATCAGAATAATTGGAGTTCCCTGGTGGTGTAGTGGCTTAAGGCTTCAGCACTGGCGCTGTCAGCGCTGCAGCCTGGGTTCGATTCCCAGCCAGGGAACTACCCACATACCAAAAAAGCAAAAAAAAAAAGAAGAAAAAAAAAAGAATAATTAACATTGTCATAATTATTAATTCATTATCTTAATTATTAAAGTTATTAGGATTAAGTTTCAAATTCCAGAAATGGAATTGTTGGGTCAAAAGACCTGTGCGTTTTTCAAACTTTAACTGCATATTTTCAAATTGCCATGGGCTGTGCAAATGTGTCATCTCATTTATTTATTTATTTATTTATTTAAAAAAATTTTTTTTAATTTTTATTTTATTTTATTTTTTTAATTCATTTTTATTGTTAGACTTAGTGTCATCTCATTTAGTCTTCAAAATTCATTCACTCATTCAGTATGTATTCACAGAATGCTCTTTTGCGCTAGCTATTTTAGGGACTCAGAGATAAACAAGACACAACAGTCCTATGAGGTAGATACTATTATTAATTCCATGCATGGATGAGGAAACTGAGACCTATGATGAATTGCCTGTGATGACACAGAAAGTTTTGTTTTGTTTTTTTTTTTTTTGCTTTTTTTTGGTATGTGGGTAGCTCCCTGACTGGGGATCGAACCCAGGCCGCAGCGCTGACAGCGCCAGCGCCAAAGCCTTAAGCCACTACACCATCAGGGAACTCCCTTTGTTGTTGTTGTGTTTTTTTTTTTTTTTGCTTTTTTTTGATGACACAGAAAGTAGCTGTACCTTAGGGCTGCTTCATTATTTGCACAAGAAAGTCACTGTTGGCTCTAGGTGGCCTCATGCTGCATTGTTCCATATGGAAGGGAATATTTTACTTTTGGGTGGCAACACTTTTTCCTCTTTTTTTTTTTTCCATCACTACCCTGGAAAAATCAAATGAGGAAACATCCTGGCATATAGCTTTGGAAATAAAGCTCATCCAAAAGCTGCCAGGAATAAAAGCTAACAAAACTTTCTCAACTGAGTTTGATGTCCCATTCTTATAAAGTTAGGAAGAATTGGCCCCCTTTGATTCCAAAGTTAGACTTGTTAGGAAAACATTTAGCAAAAAGCATGAGAGATGTGCATGGACATGTAGAAATTCATTCAGATTGTTTTTCATTTTCCTAAATTAGCTCTAATTACAACTATTGGCTGGATGCCTTAGTAGCTAAGTGCAAAAGCTTGTGAATCAAACAGATTTGATAAAGCAGAAAGTTTTACAATAAATACACTATTTTTATAATTTTCTAAGCTTCAGGTTCCTCATCTGCAAAAATGGGTCTAAGAATACTTACTTCAGAGATCACTATGTAAGATCTAAAAGATTTAGGGGTAGTGATCACCATCTATTTCCCTTTTAATTTGCTAATCTGATTCATGCAAAAACCAGATGGATCTTGGGGGCTGACTGTGGATTACTCTATACACAACCAAATTAGCTACAATTGCAGTTGCTGCCTTGAATGTGGTAGGTTTGCTAGACAGACCAAGATAGCTTCAATTTCATGATACCAAACCATTGACCTGACTTAAACATTCTTTTCCTTCCCTAACATGAAAATGGACCAGAAACAGTTCACTTTCCTGTGGGGCAAACAACAATACACACTTACGATCCATCTTAAGACTATGTTAACTCTCCTACCCTCTGTCATAATATAGTCTGAAGGGACTGGAACATCTGAACATTCTACAAAACATCACATCGGTCCACTCTATTAGTGAAATAGTAATAACAGGACTGGCTGAACAGGCTCTGGAGAGTAGGAGATAAAACCCTGTGAGAATTCAAGGACTCAAGAGGATGGTCAATTAAACTACTTTCAGGGTCTCAGTGTAGTTTGGGGGTGGGTGCAGTTCACTGATTTGGGGCATGCTGGAACAAGCCCTGCAAAATAAAGGACATATGATTACATCTTGTACCTCCCACCATTGAGAAGGAAGCACAACCCCTGCATAGACTTTTGCAGGCTGGAGTCAGCATACTTATATTGGAATACTGACCCAAAATATTTTGGAAATACTGATCCAATATATTTTCTGAGTGACATGGAAGGCTGCCAGCTTTGAGCAGGACCTGGACAGAAAAGAGCTCTGCAGTAGATCCAGGCCATACTACAAGCAGCTATGCTTCTATGGCCTTAGGACTTGGAAGGTCCTGTGGTGGGATAAGATGCTATGGTTTTTTTTTGTTTGTTTGTTTGTTTTTGTTTTTTTTTTTTTGCTTTTTGGTATGTGGGTAGCTCCCTGACTGGGAATCGAACCCAGGCCACAGCGCTGACAGCCAAAGCCTTAAGCCACTACACCATCAGGGAACTCCCAAGATGCTATGTTTTTATGGCAAGACTTAATGAGATAATCACAATCTAGATCCCTGGAGTTCTGGAGCAAGGCCATTCAATCTGCAGCAAATAATTCTTGCCAGTTGAGAAACTCCTCCTGGGGTGGGCCCTGGTAGAGATGGAGCACCCGACTATGAATCACTCACTGACCCTGCCGCTGAAACAGCCCATCACGAGCTGGTATCTTTCAGACACACTCAAGTCATAAGGTCAGGTGGGCTTGACCGCAATCCAAAGTAAGATGGGACATCTGGGACCACGCACAAATAGGGAAGAGGGCACAAATAAACGGTACAAGCAGGTGGCCTAGACTCCTACATCAACCACCAACATTGCACTAACACCTCTCCTTCATTTCACACTTGTGGCTGCATGGGGCTTCTTTGTGGCCAGCTGATAAGGAGGGAAAATACCAAGTTTGATTCACAGATAGGTCTGTTTGGTAGGTGGCTATAAGCTGAAAATGGAGGATGGCTATACTACAGCATCACTCAGAAGTGACCTTTAAAGACAATCATAAGATGGAAACTTCCCAATGGGCAGGGCTGTGGGTGGTACACCCAGGCATCCGCTTTGTGGACAAGAGAAGTCGCCTGAGGTAAAAATAAATACAGAGTGATGGGCAGTGGCAAAAACAGGAAGGATAAATATTGGACAATTGTGGACCAGGAGGTCTGGAAAGGAGGATTGTATATGGACCCATGGGAATGGGCACAAAGTGTAAAGATTTTTTTTGCATCACATATTAATGTCCACCAGGGAGCATCATGGAAGGGGTACTAAACAACTAAACAGAGCGATTCAGCCAGGTCAGCAGTCAGCTTCTGCATTGGCTACCCCAGTAATGGAGAAAGTATGTGGCAGGTATTGAGGTTCTGTGTTCACTAAGAATGATCTAGGTACTGTCACTGTTGACTGTCCAATTTTCCAGCAAAAAGATCAACATGGAGTTGTCAATGTGATATCATTCTTTGAGGAGACCTACTAGCCACTTGATGGCAAGTTAATTACATTGAATCTCTTCTACTTGGAAGGAGAAGCAATTCATCTTGACTGGGACACATACTTTGGGTATGGGTTTGCCTTTCCTGGCTCCTGGATTTTAGCCAATCTAAAGACTTGCTGACATTTGGTCTCAGATAACATCACACTGGACCAAGGGATGCACTTGATAGCAAAGGAGGTAGCAGTGGGCACATGACCATGGGATACACTGAACTTAAAACATACCTCATTGCCCAGAAGCTGCTGGTCTTTGGAGGACTTTGGACTCTAGAGAACTTGGGAGCTGAAACCTACATCCAAACCAGTCAAACTGGGCCCCAAGGAGAGAACAAATTTGAGGGCTCTTGCAGCCCCAGCCAGGAAGAAATCATCTCATTTCTACCCTGCAGACCTGTAAGAAGCAAGTTCTTTAGTTCTTAATTCTTTCTGACTTGTGTCCTTTCTCTCTTCCACACATGCAATAAATTCTTCCTGAAAGCTATTGTACCACCATGCTCTCTTGAGTACTATTGATCAAAAACTGCTACCCACAAACCTCCGTGGCTTGCCTGGAGATTTTCTTGATTAATACTTGGCAAGGCTCCAGCCCTGTTGGGCCAAAGGCTCAGTCATTCCTTCTCTTTCCCAAACATCTGAGCAGATTCAAGACTCCAGTTTTCTAGAGTCACAGGCAAGAAATCCTGGTAAGAGATAGGCTCAGATTCAATTTCTGTTCTTCTCCCAGGTGGATTTTACCTCTTGTCAATCTAACAATCTCTAGAAAACTCTATTCTCTGCCTAAAAGATGTGATCAGCAGAATATCGATAAATGATAAAGTTCCTCTCAGTAACATTTTCCTCTTGTCTCCTAATTGGATCTGGCTGTCCCTAGAGATGGCAATGTCACATGGGAGGGGCCTACTGCACTCAGGCCACCTTAAGGCTGTAAGACCTTTATGCCTCTGACTGTCCTGACTTGTCCTCTGTTAAGACCATGTTCTCACAGGCAACAAGGGTCATCGCAGGTGAGGGAAGCAGTCAGGAACCTGAAAACATGCCCTTTTCCCTCATAACTCACCCCTGCTTAGAACGTTCTGCAGATGCTATTGGGATTAATGTTTGCATATTAAAGAATTATTATCTTAAAAACATTTAGTGAGTCTAAAAATAAGAAGCACTTCAGCTAGAAAAAAGTGATGCTACTGAGCCAACAACTGGGAAATGATATCTGTGTGAATGAAGGAAGCTTCATCTTCCAGGATGCAGTATTCACCCTAAAGCAACAACCATGAGTGAGTGCTGTCTACAAAAGTGGAATCCAGGCATACCTCAGAGCTATTGTGGTTTGGTTCCAGCCCACCACAATATAGCAAATATCATAATAAAGCAAGGCACATGAATTTTTTGGTTGTCCAGCACACGTAAATGTTATGTTTCCACTACAATGTAGCTCATTAAGTATGCAATAATATTATGTCTAAAAAAGCAATGTACATCCCTTAATTAAAAATACTTTATTGCTAAAATTGCTAACCATCATCTGAGCGGTCAGTGAGTCATAATCTTTTGAGTGGTGGAGAGTCTTACTTTCAATTTGTAAAAAAAACGCAGTATCTGTGAAGCAAAGCAAAGTGAAGCACAATAAAACAAGGTATGTCTTGATTCCCAGCAGGTGATGTTTCCACCAGGAGATACAAGAGTTCCAATAAACTTTAAGCTGTAGCTGCTACCTGATTGCTTCAGGCTTCTTGGAAGAAGAGACCAGTAGGCAAAAAGAGGAGTCACCCTCCCGGCAGGCGAATTGACTCTGACATCAGAGGAGGCAGGGCTGCTTTTATACACAGGACAGGGAAGAATATATTTGACAGTGTGGGTGACCCACTCAGTGTTTATTTGTTCTTCTCTGACTAATTTGGATGGTAACTAGACAGATACAGCTACCATAACTACGACAAGCATGGTGACCAGGGTCTCAGACCTCTTGAAGATAGAGGTCCGGGCCATATGCTAGGTAAGCCACCTAGACCACAAGAGGTGCTAGCTGAGTATTAGGGGTCTAGAACAGGTAGTAGAGGAGGAAGATAATGAGTAGACAAGCTGTAGTTTGAGAGCTGTAGCCTCTTTCACATATCCTCTAAAGAGGGAAATCAGAATCCTGGAGAAGCTGTCCTCAAATGGTGTTTTGTTTTGTTTGTTTGTATGTGGGTAGTTTCCTGGCTGGGAATCGAACCCAGGCTGCAGCGTTGACAGTGCCAGCGCTGAAGCCTTTAAGCCACTGCACCACCTGGGAACTCCCAAATGGTGTTAACTTATTTTGCAAAGCAGGGGATTCCAAATGGTATAGCACTGTAGTGAATACTGTGATGTGTGCCCACATTGCCTCCTTCAGGAGCAAGGCACTCACTCCCCAGCTGCCAAGAGTCTTGCCCTTTAATGGACGGTCAGAATCCAAGGTTATGACCTCTCCTTTGGGGCAGCCCCAGGCAATGACTGGCCAATGTAAGGGTACAAAGACCTGGCTCCCTTCCGTCCTTTCAGGACAACTTTGAAGGTCTATCCTATTTTTAGAACTCCACTGCAGTCCATCTTCTCCCTTTGTGAAATTTTGCTATCCTCAGCCCCTTGCAATTGTTCCTGATAAATAAATCTTCTGCAAGCAAAACTACTCCCTAGAGTTTGATTCCCAGGGAACCTAGCCCACCATACTGGTTAATGTCAAACCATCCCCAAGATAGCTGCACCAACTTAAACCCCTACCAGAGTGCATGAGCGTTCCATTTGCTCAACATCCTTGCCAAACCCTGGCATTGTTAGGCTTTTTATTTTTAGCCAATCTAGTGGGTGTGAAATGGAATCCCATTGTGGTTTGGACCTACATTTCCCTGATGACTAATGAGGCTGAGCACCTTTTTGAGGGGTTTTCTGGCCATTTGTTACCACTCTTTGGAAACAGCCCCAGCTCCTTTGGCAGTCCCATGTCACAGGCCCACTCATTTAGTGCTGTCTAACGAGGGAGTGAAAGCAGGGCTGAATCCAGGTAGACGTCTGATGGCTTTCCTGAAGGCCACCAATCCTGCTGAATCCTTTGGCCCTGGTCTGCCATGACCTTTGAGCAGTATGAGATTTGAGGGACCAGTCTCTCCTCTCATCGCTTTCTTTGCTTGGCTCCCTCGACAAGGCACAATCCTCATTTCTCCTACTTCTCTGGCTGCCCTTCTCTGTCTCTTTGGCAGCCTTGACCTTCTGCAAAGGCATGACTGTTAAATGTTGGGGTTACTCAAGGTGTAGTCCCTGGCCCTCCTCTCAGCTCACTGTGGCCTTCTCTCTGGGCAGGCTCCCACGCAGCCTCCACTGCGGTTACCATCATTACACACTGAGGATTCCCACATTCCGCTCCTTTGGCACTTCCACACGGCATCTCAAAGCTCCATCTCAATCTGTCCAATAGTGGATATCATGACTTTCTCTCTCTCGGAAAATTTTCCCAGGGCTGAGAGGCCAGAGAAAGAGGCTGACAACTCCAGCATTACGTCAAGTGTTTATTCAAGGGAACTTACATATGAGGCGCGGCTCTGGCGGCAGGGAGACGACGTGGATATCCTCCAAGCCCTGTGGCAGGCGCTAAAGGGTTATATTGGGCAGGGCAGGATGGGTAGGGGTACTGGGGCATGACCCACTCCAGATAAGGGGAAAATGCCTTACATACTTGCCTAGGGCAGGGCAAGCGCCTGTTCCAGGAACCAGCATGTCTGGGGGATAGGGGAGGGTCAGTCCGACAGTCTCTGAAGGGACTTATTGGAAGCAATCTCTGTTCTGGCCAGGATCTAGCTGGATCTTGCTCCAGGGTCTGGCAGCCATCACATCATTGAACACATAGGTGCTATTATTAGTGTCTGTTCCAAGGGTGAAGAAACAGAGGCACAGAGATGCTAAATGAATTACCTAAGGTCACACAGCTAGGAAGTGGCAGTGCCAGGATTTAAACTCAGGAAGCCTGGCTCCCCTAGTGTATGTGACTGTAACCATTACTCCACACTATCCCTGCCAGAGACAACTGAATACTTTCCCCTATTTATTCTTCTCAAACTAGTGTTTGTTTTCTGATAATAGCAAGATACATGTTTATAAAAATATATACAAGAAAGTTTAAAGAAACAAGAAAATAATGTTTCATCAGTCTTTTACTCCCCAGCCCTCCCCAGAAATAGCATATTAAGGGTCATCTCCATAGATGTACACAAATGTATGAGATAATATTCATAAGTGTGTGGAGAGCTCACACTTGGGAGCTATTCAGCCTGGGTTCAGAACTCTCAGCTTATTCTCTGCCTGTGTGATCCTGGGTAGTTCATGGAAGTTTCAATTTTCCCTGTAAAATGGGACTGATGGGAGTCCAACCTCATAGAACAGGCCTTAAAGTTTAGTGAGATAATACATCAGGAGAAATGCAGGAGTTCCCTGATGGTGTAGTGGCTTAGGGCTTCGTCGCTGGTGCTGTCAGTGCTGCGGCCTGGGTTCGATTCCCAGCCAGGTAACTATCCACATACAAAAAAAAAAAAAAAAAAATGCATAGCATGGTTCCTGGCATCCAGTAAGTGCCAATAAAAATTT
The DNA here is from genome assembly GCA_004026885.1 of Lyroderma lyra. Taxonomy (NCBI): domain Eukaryota; kingdom Metazoa; phylum Chordata; class Mammalia; order Chiroptera; family Megadermatidae; genus Lyroderma; species Lyroderma lyra. The sequence goes on along the minus strand of PVJL010000463.1, from coordinate 290,679 downwards.
AGCTAAAATGATGATTATTCATGGCTGATGTATGCTCCTTAGGTCAGTGAGCTTCCAGCCCAAAAAAGATTGGAATTCCTGCCATGGAGAGAAGCAAAGGGTGTAAAGGCTACAGGAGGTCTGAGGGCTGAAGTGAGGCCCCTTATGCAACCTGGACTGTGGTCAGGACCTGGAGGCCTAGGGGCAGTTTAGAAAGGGAGGTAGGGCCAGGATACAGATTAGGGGTAAAGACTGGAGATGCTGCTGGAGCGAAGAACAAACAGAATCTGCCTGCGCTCTGATAGGGAGAATTCTCTCTTGTGTACTGAGTGTAATTGTTCTCTAGGCGCTGACTTGCCCAGCAGTCTCCTCCCTCCGAGTAAATAGGTGTTGCTATTCTGAGCAAGGCCTGTGATAAAAATACTTGCTTTGCTTGGGAGAGATTTTTTTTTAAGCCATGAAAATAACAGGGCAGTAGGCTGTCTATTTTAGGTTGGGGCCTTTGGCTGGCTTTCAAAGTCACAGCCCAAATGAGATCTATTTAGAAACAGGTCACTGCACACTTTGCACGCGTTGATCATCTGGTAGAACAAGCTTTGATGGATGCATTCTGGGGCCTGTACCCGAGGGGCAGAGTTGGAGGGAATCTTGGTCCATTGTTTATGCCCTAATGTAAATACGAGCCCTGGCGCCTCTCCCTCGGCTTCGGCCTCAGAGCGCGCTTCCCTTCCCCCACCCCACTTCTCAGGAGGCGGAGCCGCCAGTCCGCCTATCTCTCCACGTTAAGAATGCTGGGTCGGGGTGGGGCTGGTGTATGGGAAATGTTCCCACCTTCTCTATAAATCAGCAAGGCTTCCTGCTGTGCAGAAACCAAGCAGGATCTCTGGTTGGGGACCACCATCTGAAACTGGCCTGAATTTTTCCATCCTCAGTGGATCAGAGGGTGCCTTTGGGGACTGAGAAAGACACTCTGGAGGAGACAGTCTGCGATGCAGAGGAAATAACCTGAGTAGACTTAGGTTTGAATTCTGGCCCTGGCCTCCATAGCTGTGTGATCTTGCGGGGCGGAGCCGGAGTGGAGGGTAACTTCACCTCTCCAGCCCTCGTGTTCTTATTAGTGAAATGGAAATAATAAAGCACAACTTACAGGACTATCGGGAGGATTAAAGAAGATCATGTATTTAAAAAGCATCTAGCACATATAGAGTGTCCACCAAGTCTGGAAACAGGAATTTTCAGAATAACTGGTTGATAATCAATAATGAAATTTGCTAGTTGCTACATTTCCAGAGTTTAGGGTCACCCTGTGGTAATAATAATTACAGGTACTTATATGGTACTTACCATGTGCTCAGCTTTACATATTCTTCATAACAACCCTATGATGTAGGCACTACATCATGCCCATATTACAGATGAGAAATTTTGAATGACTTTCCTGAGACCACACGGCTAGCAAGCGGCAGAACCAAAATCAAACCTAAACAGTTAACCATTATACTATAGTTAACCATTTTGCTATAGTTGCTTTTTCTAATACAACTAATGTCTTGACTCTCAGATAATGCTAATAGATGAAAATGATGACAGTGATAATTATGATGGTCACAGAGTCCTGGTACTGAAAAGGCTTTTAAGAGGTTACCCAGTGACTGTGGTCTTAACCGTCTGCCTTTCTCAGTCAAGAATACCTAAAAAATACTTGAGAGGTAGTTAGCAAACATATTATTTTTTTAGCAAACATTTTTTTTACTTTGCCCAATCTGATAGGTGAGAAGTGGCCTCCTAGTGTGGTTTCTCTTATTATGATGGTGGTTATCTTTTTTACATGTTTGAGTTATTTGCATCTTCCTTTCTGTGAATTGTCTTTTCATATCCTTTGATTATTTTTCTATTGATTTTTGGTCTTATTGATTTTTGGACCTCTTTTTATGTTGGAGAAACCAATCCTATGAATTGAACTGCAAATATTTTTTCCCACTATGCCATTTGACCTTTGATTTTGCTGAAGGTATTACCATGCAGAAAGTTGACTTTTATGTGGTTGAATTTATCAACTTTTTCTTTAACAGCTGCTGGCATTTGTATCATGCTTAGAAATGCCTCCTTTGCATGGAAAATGACTTTCTTAAACTTTCACATGCTTTGCTCTAGTATGGCTATGGTTTCTTTTTCAGTTTTTGTTGTTGTTGTTGTTGTTCCCTGAGCAGGGATAGAACCCAGGCTGCAATGGTGAGAGCTCGGAAGCCTAGCCGCTACACCACCAGGGAACCCACCTATGGTTTCATTTTTCACATTTAAATTTTTCAGTCATTTGACTGTCACTTTGGTGTAATTTGCAAACTAGATATAAAAAATGTCCCCCTATTTTCTAGGTGCTAGGAAAACAGCACTTTGGGTCCCATTCTTCTACATGCCTGGTACTTCCAAGTTCATCATGGGATAATTTCTGTCCAGTTTTCCTTGGTTCCAATCTTAATAGGAAAATTTGGCCTTAATTGGGTCTATTAGTTTCCAGAGCTGCCATAACAAAGTAAGGCAAAGTGGGTAGCTTAAAAAAACAGAAATGTATTCTCTCACAGTTTCAGAGGCTGGAAGTCAGAGATCAAGGTGTCAGCAATCCTTAGCTTGCAAATTCATCACTGTAGTCTCTGCCTCTGTTGTCACATGGCATTCTCCCTATGTATCTCTGTCTTTTTTTCTTATATGGACATCAAGTCATCCTGGGCAAGCACCCACCATACTCCAGTATGACCTCCTTTCTTCTTGATTACATCTGCAAAGACTCTTTACAAATAAAGCCACATTAGCAGGTTCTGGGGGTTAGGACTTCAACATACGTGGTCTAAGGGACACAATTCAACCCATAACATTTGTTCCTCCAAATTATCTACCTTCCAGAGGAGACAGCTTAAAAGTTATAGGATAAATCATCAAGAAAACATGAAAATACAGATGAAAGACTTCGGTGGCTTAAAAACCTCCAAAACTATCACAATAACTACAAATTCACTAAAAATAAATGAAACAGCCTCAAAATAAAAAAGGCAAACAAAAGACTAGGAACAAACATTTACAGTCAGTATATAAGACATCAGTTGCATTATCATAAAAATAATTTACACATATTGATAAGAAAAAATGTCAATACTGAAGTAGTCAAAGGTCATGAACAGCTAAGTTAGAAAACAGAGAACATATATGTGGGAAAATATTTGCCTCACAAATAAAGAGATACAATTTAAAGCAGTGATAAAGTACTCCACTTTTTCTAATAACCAACAGAAACAAATTATAATATTTTGAGCTGGCTAAAGGATAGTGAAACTGGTGATCTCACATGCCACCGGTGGCAGCACCCTTTCGGAAAATATGCTGGTAATAGAGATCAAGGGCCATAAACATGTTTATTCCAGTTGATCTATTAATTCCACTTCTGAGACTCTATTCTAGAAAAATAATCTGAAGTATGGAAACTATTTGAAAAGGTAGAGAAAAGGGACATTTATCAGATACTTACTCTATGCCAAGATCTTTCCATATCTTATCTTATTTAATTCTCTCAATAACCTCATGAGGACTGTACTCTTTGTTCCATTTAGAGATAAGGAAACCAAGGCTCCATGAGGTTAGGCCCTGGTCCAAGGCCTGACAAAGGTAGCCTTTGACCTGAGGTGATCCAGTTCTAAAGCCACTGGGCTCTCATCTCCGCATGGCTGCTTGGGAGGCAGAGCACCCTGGCCCCTCCTTCAGGCCAACTCACCCATCTGCTGAATTCTGGAGTTGGGAGTGGGGGTTGCACTGAAATGTCTCAAAGATTTCTTTAAGCTCTGAGCTTTTGTGAATCTATTTATTGCTGTAAGAAAACCTCAGGAACGATAAACACAAATATGAGTAAGAATAGTGCTCAAAATGTTAGACACACTTCATTTTACCCTTCAGCTTTGGGACTTGTAGCCAAGATTAATCTTTGTTTTGGATTTTCATTGTGGGCATATTTGTATTTTCTTAGTTAAAATCAGCTACTTACTATGTTTGAGTGCCTATTTATTTATTTACTTTTATTATTATTATTTTTAGGGGTTGTAGTTCCCTGACTGGGAATCGAACCCAGGCTGCAGCGTTAAGGGCACTGAAGCCTAGCCACTACACCACCAGGGAACTCCCTTTATTTATTTATTGAACAAAATATATTGTAATGAAAAGTGCAGGTTCTATATATGTGAGTTCATTACAGTACTTTTGCAAATTTTCTCTTTGAAATTATATAAAAATAACTAATTATTTTTTAAAAAAGGGGAGTTGGGAGTTCCCTGATGGTGTAGTGGCTTAAGGCTTTGGCGCTGGCGCTGTCAGTGCTGAGGCCTGGGTTCGATCCCCAGCCAGGGAGCTACCCACATACCAAAAAGCAAAAAAAACAAAAACAAAAACAAAAAAAAAACAACCTCTAAAAATAAATAAATAAAAAATAAAAAAGGGGAGTTGGAGTTGAACTGCTTGAATTGGATCCAGAACTCACCCTTGTTAGTTGTGTGTCCTTGCCTCAGTTCCCTCATCTGCTAAATGGGTAATAATATCTCACAGGATTGTTAGAGATTCTATCATACATGATTTACTACCTACCAAATGCCTTATGGCATTGTGCATCTAGTAAGGACTCTGTTACAAGTGATAGAAATATTGACTCGATGGATTTAGGTTCCATTGAGTGTAATGCTGCATGGAACTGAAAAGCCTAGGTCTGGCTGGTTGCACGTCCTGCTGGTTTCAGTGCCCAAGAAATGTCAGCAGGATCCTGAGTGACTCCAGCCAGGCTCAGCTCTCATTGCATAAAGGTAGCTGAGCAGCCTTCCTTCCCTACAAGGTTCAAGTCCATGGGAAAACTCAGAAGACATTTGGGAGCTTCCTCTAAAATCCTGAGATTCACTTCAATTGGATCCAGTTGGGTCTTGTGTTCATCCCTGAACCAATTATAGTAACAGGGGCACGTGCTACTTTGGCCAGGCCTGAGTTACATGCTGTGTAACACTGAGCTCTGTATAGATTATTATGTTTAAGCTCCTTGCATGTGGCTGTATTTCATTTGACTACAACACCCCACCCCCACCCCACCCCACTACATATTGAGCCCCCTGAGAGCAGGGACTGCCCTGGACATTTCTACATCTCCAGTGGCTAGCTCAGTGCTTGGCTCCCAGCATGCAGTATAAGCTCAGTAAATATTCCCTGAAATAAACTGAACTGTAGATAATGGAATGAACCGGAGAACTGAGAGGATTGTCTGTATGATTGATGCAAAACAAAGCAACATAAGCATACCTCTGGCCCTGATTATCTGGTTTTCATTCTCCCTTTGGAATCATCTAACCCAAGCCAACAAAGGAAACTCTACCCATTTTAGACTCTATAGACAGTAGTTATGGGAATATATGAATTATGGGAATATATGTCTTTTCTTCTAAATAAGAGTACAATGTTTCCACTTAGAACTAGAAACTTGTCAAAGACACCCCACATCCTTCAAGTGCCTAACTTCCTGAACAAGCTCTTCCCCCACCTGCAAACCATCGTGTTTACACATGAGTCACATGAGCCACCTTGGAATTTTCTTTATCTTCGTAACTCCCTTATACCTTCCCCTATAGTATAGGAATTAGCCAATCAGGTGAGGACAAGATTGTGCGGTCAAAACCCTAGCCAGTAGAGTAAGACATGGCTGCCTTAAACCCGCATTAGAGATAAAATCCAGAGCGGTTCTCTGCCCGGTGTACTTGTGGTCTCAATTTTGTTATGCTGCTACGCACCCTTCTGCAGAAATAAAAATTGCCTTGCCAAGATATTTGAATCTCCAAGTATTTATTTGTTGCACTGGAGTTTTATTTCCAACATAGTGACAATGAAATAACCTGAAATTAAAGTTTTAGTTCTCTAATAAGGCTTGTTGCTTTAGAATTTGTCTCTAAGTTGGAGCCACAGTCTCTCTTCTGTCTTAGCTAGTAGTGAAATAAGTGTATATTGAGTGCCAACTGTATGCCCAGTCCTACATGCTGGGAGATCACGATGGTAAAATATTACAAAAATTATAAGGTCCTCATACCAGGGATTGAGAGACGCTGGAGCCACTTCCATTTTTTAAAGCTCCTGGTATAAACTTTTAAAAGCAGAATGCCAAAGCAGACATTAAAAGTAGTGATAACATATTTTAAACGCTCATATTCAACACATTAATTCCTTTAAATCTTAATCCCTAGTTACAAACATAACACAAATTAATGATGTTTTTTGCAAGCGAGTTACAGGGTTTATATTAAAACTTAATCCATAGTTGTGGCTGATTGCACTTTTCAAAGATGGCTGCATCAATATGTCCCATCCCACATAACTTTCTGTAAACTTGCCCTGCCCTTATCAGGAATGGAGTCTGTATTCCCAGCCCTTGATTCTGGGTGGGCTTGTGATTCTTCAACCAGGAGAATACACTATAACTGACACTGGGTGACTAGGTCATCAGAGACCTGTTGCTTCTGCATTGTTTGCTGGTGCTCTGAACCACCATGGAGGAATTCTGACTACCCTAAGGCTGCCATGCTGGAAAGGCCAACTGGAAGAGCTGTCAGACCATCCCAGCTCATCTCTCTCTCTCTCTCTCTCTCTCTCTCTCTCACACACACACACACACACACACACACACACACACAACCTTCCAGTTATCCCCACAGAGGTACCAGGCATAAGAATAAAGAAACCATTTTGGAAGTGGACCCTCCAGCACCAGCTGGTCCAGCCCCCAGCCATCAAAGTCCTTCCTATGGAGGCCCCAGAAATTGTGGGGCCATCGCTGATAGGCCCTATGTGCATGCCTAATCCATAGACTCTGTGAACATTATAAAATAGTTGATGTTTTATACCTCTGAGTTCATGGTGGCTTATTATGCAACAATGGGCAACTGGAGTGATAGTCTACCATAGACAGTGGGGTCTGGTGACAAGGCTCCAGGTAAAAATTACACGATGGGTGTTTTCTCCTTTTAGTCTCATCAGTGTACTTCTATAACCTTGTTTGGGGAGAACTGTGAATGTGAAGACCCTTCCATGGCCATATAACCCTCCTGGCCTCTCTCCAACGTTATCTACATAATTTCTGGAGCCTAGTACAAAGTGACAATGAGGGGCCCCTCGTTCATAAAGCAGAAAGAAGTACAAAACTTTTTCCTTTCTCTTGACTTGTCATGGTGTTTTGCATTTGCTGTTTAATGTTGGGCTCCCTGTGGTTCAGGGATACTCACAAGGTGAGTGCAGACCCCAGCAGGGGCACTCGTATGCCTGTTGGCTAATGGGGTCCCTCCCAGGGTCAGAGTATGGCAAAGATGACTGACTGGATGCAGGTAGAGACAAAGAGGCTGGACAGGAGTTGGTGCAGGTTGTGGATGGAGGAAAGTGCTAGAAAGGAAGGGGAGCAGGCAGTTGAGAACCTTTGGGACATAGGGGGCAGGAACCCACATGTGAGTGGTCCATTGGGTGCATGCTTCATTGTTTCATCAGATTTCCCTTACCAAAACACTAATTCAGAGATAAAAATTATCAAGAATTTCAAGACAGAGACCAGAGAGCAATCCTCAAATGCTGGGCCTTCTGAGTGCAGGGGTCCCGTGTGACCTGATCTCATGTCCATAAAGCCTACCCTGCCTCTCACCAACACAAGGTAAGATGCTTTAATGAGGATCGCTGCCTCACCAAAGCCATGTGAGGTGGGAATTATTATCCCCATTTCACAGACAAGTAAAGCTTTCAGGTGGTGTAATAGCTTGTTGGCCTAGCCCGGAGTCACACAGCTAACAGGAAAAGGAGATGGAAATTCAATGTCTGATTCCAAAACATGTTTTTTCTGCAAGTGAAAGCAATGAGAAGCTGAGAAAAGGCACATAATGAGCTGTGGGCTGAAGTGGGAAACACATGAAAATTCAGAGAAAGGACAAGTCGCAGATGCCAAAGGAGGCTCCATGGAGACGTGGCTCTCGAGCTGTGATTTGAAGTCGGGAAGAGCATTGCCAGCAGAGGGAATAGCATGAGCTACTTCGCCAGATGCACCGGGTTTTACGGGAGAACAGGAGCTGTTCCTGGGATAGGAGGAGTCAGGCCAGGGAAATAGGAGAGAACCTCAGAGGCAGACTTTCAACAGGAAAGGGATGCCCTTTACCAAATGTTATAAAGGGCAATGAGGCCTGGGCTTGGGAAAACTTCCTGGAGAGACATTTTAGTGAGGACAGGCCCGCCAGGGGTGGCTGTGGAAGGGGCTTAGTGGAGGGATGGATGAGAAAATTGAGACTGAGTCTATACCAGTTTTGGATACACTTGGCCCTAAAATGGAAGAGAGAAGTATTAGCATGGTAACTAGAAGAGGGAAAGGGACATTTGAGAGTGCTTGTGTTTTTCTTCTTTAAGATCTGGCAGGGTTGTCCATTTAGGGCAGACAGCACTAGGTCAGGGGAAGGTGCTGGAGAGGAAGAGACAAGGAGCCGCTCTCCCTGAGCACCTACTGTGTGCCAGGGCCTGTACTTTCCTTTTTCATTTCCTCCGAATAACCCTTGAAGGCAAGTGTTCCTACTCCTACCTCACCTGAGGGAGAGGCCAAGAATCACAGCAGTGAGGGCCTGGCTGTCATTCCATCTCCTTATTTGTCTTATTTCAGAGCCCAGGACTACTTCACGGTGCAGAGGAAAGAGGAGGGGTTGGGTTTATCAAGAAGAAAATGTGCGTTTTTAGCAGCTGCTGAAGTAGGAATATGGTGGCAAGAGGGCAGTGAACAGGAGCTCAGGCCCCTGTTGGAGGCAGTCTTGGTATGGTCTGGGGCTGGGAGGAAGCCAGGGGAGGTGAGCGGTGGAGCTGGTGACAGAGGCTGTGTATTGGCCACGCCCAAGAGGTAGGCCAGCTGCACCAGGCAATGTAAGTGGGGCTGCCTCGTCAGGGTGCTCTTTATCTCCCAGCTTTGCAACTGAGGAGCTAGAGTGGAAAAGGATGTGTACTGGGAAGTGGGGCTGGCCAGGCATCGAGAGGCCCAGGTGGGTAGTGTCCTGGTGAGGGTCACACTGAGTTTGTGCGTAGACAGGTGGGGGAGTGTGAACAATGGAGAAGGTAGTAGGGCTGAAGGACGGACCACTAACCCTTGCTTCATCTCCCCTTTTCTCACCCCATTCCCAATCTTCATTTCCAGTGTGGGCCATTTCATTTGACCTCCAGGCCTGTTTCATGTTTTTGTTTTTTAGTTAAACTTTGAGTGGGTAACAAACTCACATGGTGTATTAAACATTATAAAAAGTTTAAGAAAGGAAAGTATAAGAAAAAATTAAGATATAAAAAAACAAAAATTAATTTAAATTAAAAAGAGAAAGGAACAGGAAAAATTAAAGAAATATGAATAAAAAGTTAGGTAGTGAAAACGATTTTTCCACTCCTGTGCTCCATCTACCCAGTAACCACCCTCCCTGTGATCACCGTTACCATTTTGTGTGTTTTTCAAACTTAAGCCTTCGCAAGCCAATGTTTTCCTTCCTTTTCACAAAAAGTAGCATACTGTTCACACTGTTTTGTCCCTTGGCTCTTTTTCAATTTTATGCAACAGTATTGCTTGAGATCTTTTCATATCTGTATGCATAGAGTTCATCATTCTTTCTCATAGTTGCGTATTTCTTTGTTTAGATTATAAGCAATGCAGCAAGGATTAACCTTGCACGTACATCATGTCACATGTTTACAAGTGTACTTGGAAGAAATTCCCAAAAGAATTTCTGGGGCAAAAGGTATACATAGTTATAATTTTGATATCACCACATTGACTGTTTCTGTTCATAAGAACCAAGCAATTTATGGTAGAGCCCAGGTCTTAGTTTTTAAACTTTTTCAAGATGACTGCACTAGGCTTTCCTGCATTGACACACCAGTAGCTGCCCCTCCACCCTCAACATTATGGACTGCCCCATTATGACTTGAGGGAGACTGACCCTGAGCCAGACCTCTTTTTCCTCTCCAGACCTCCCCTTCACCATTCCCTGGGTGCTCTCTGCTCCAGGGAGGTGATCTCCAACCCTCAGAACTGTTTACTCTTTCCCTAACATATACTAAGTCACACCTCCTAAGCCCTTGCCCATATTGTCCCCACCTCCTGCCCTGCCCTCCCTCCTTTCTCAGTTTGAAAATTCTGACTCCTTTAAGACTCAGCTTAAGTGTTGCCTCTTTGGAGACCTCACTGTCCCTCCCTAGCAGAACTGGTTACTTCCTCCCTCCTCTGGGTGCCCTTCCACAGAACTCTGACAGCTCATTATTAGAGCACATTTGGATCACCCGGTGGTGTAACTGTTTGTTTACGCTGCTCTGTCTCTCCAGCACCCAGCCCAGGTCAGGCCCACATTTTAAACTCCTCTTGTGACTAAAATTAAACTCACCAGAGAGGCAGGATGGTATGGAAAGGCCACAGGTGTGGGAGTCAGACTGGCTATGACTCCATGCTCTATCCTCTTCCCACCTCAACAGCCTCATCTCTTCCCCCTCGTTCTCTGCTCTAACCACATTGACCTGCACTGCTTTCCCACTTCATGGCCCTTCACATCATGTTCCAACTGCTTAGAATGCTCTTCCCCTGGCTCTTTCTCATCCTTCAGTGCCCAGTTTAACGATCACCTCCTGAGAGGCCTTCTTTGGCTACTGAGTCTAAAGGCACACCTCTTCCCATTCTATCATCCTCTAGTCACTCCCTTTATTGATTTATCACGAGCCTAACTCTTGTGTTGTGATTTATCACGAGCCTAACTCTTGGTTCACAAGTTTGCTGCTTGTCTTCTCTGTTAGACCTTGAAGGCAGGGACCTTGGCTTGTTCACTGCAGAGCCTGACATATATTAGGCACAACAGAAATCTTCATGAGGAATGAACAAATAAACAGGTTCAGATCCCTGTTCCACCATTCCCAGCTTTGTCCTTGGACTAAGTACTCTTTTAGAAGGCTTCTTCCTTTGAAGACCAGGCCTTTCAAGTTGATATGAGTATTGGAGATTATGTAAAATGCCTGATTACATGAAGAAGTTCCATAAATGGTAACTGTTATTTGTGAAAATTTTCTTTCCTTCATCTGAAAAATGCACTCTTTTGCCAGGCTTTTAAAGATATGGCATTTTTCAAAAGAATTTTTTATTGAGGTATAACAAATGTATAGAGAAGTACACACACCAATTACTACATATGTAAATATACATATATTTACTACATATATATATATATATATATATGCACACACCCCCATGTAACCTCCTTCCAAACTAAGAAGTAGAACATTCCAATACCCAGGAAAGTTTCTATGTTAGTCTACCCCATCCCCTTCCCCAGCGATGGCCCCTCCCATTCCTTCCCTATTCTGTTTGATCTGAGATCAAGGCATGTCCAATTTTCCTTCAAGCCATTTATGACTTGTTCCTTTTTCTGGGTTCCTCTTCTGAAACTTTTTCTAAGAACTCTAGTTCTTCTGACCTCTCCTACCACCTATGGATGAAAAAAAAGGGTTCTATGGAGAGTAACCTCAAAGTGTGATCTGATCATAAATTCCTAACTGCATAGGTCATGGTGGGTAGTCACACCCCAAGCATATAACTTCTTTACTAAAAGGCTTATCTTTGCCTTAAATAAGCCCTGTCCATTGTTTCTGTGCATACAGGTTAACACATCTTTGACATGTCCCCTTTCAGACCCCCTCCTTCTAATACCTGACCACCCTTTCAGATCCCTCCTTCTAATACATGCCCACGCTCAAGAGTTTAACAATTTTGTAATCCAATCCTTGATTTGCTTTCTCCCACCTGGGTATAAACTTCCTTATTTTTAAATGCATAAAAGAAACTACAAAACTGTTATTCTCTAGAGCATTTGAGATCTTGTTCCACAGCATATGTGGTCAGTTTGGCTCAAATAAACGCTTATAAAAATTCTCTACAGATTTAGATGTTTCCTACGTCAACACACCAAACCAGACGTTTCCAAAGAGGGGACACACAACCCAGACTGCAAGATGATCCCTGTAATTCCACTCTTAGGTATATGCCTATAAAAATTGAAAACTGGTATTCAAACAAGTACATATACGTGTATGCTCATAGCAGCATTATGCGTAAGAGCCAAAAGAAGGAAACTAAATGTTTCATCAGCCTAAATGTCCATCAGCAAATGAATGGACAAACTGGCATAAATTTACGTATTTACCTATAAAAAGGAATGAAGTACTGATACACGCAACCACATGAACCTTGAAAACATTATGCTGGAGTTCCCTGATGGTGTAGTGGCTTAAGACTTCGGCGCTGGCACTGTCAGCGCTGCAGCCTGGGTTCGAGTCCCAGTCAGGGACTATCCACATACCAAAAAAGCAAAAAAAAAAAAACAACAAAAAACATTATGCTAAGAAGCCAGATATAAAAGGTCACATATTGTATGATTCCATTTATATGAAATATCCACAACAGATGAACCCAAAGTGATAGAACACATTGGTGGTTGCCAGGGGCTGGGTGGGAATGCAATGGGGAGAAACTGCTTAGTGGGTAAGGGGTTTTACTTTGCAGTGATGGAAATGTTTTGGAATTAGAGGTGGTGGTTGCACAGCATTGTGAACATACTAAATTGTTCACTTTAAAATGGTTAATTTCATGTTATATGAATTTCACCTCAAAAAATTATTTTTGGAAAAATGAAGAAGCCATTGTTACTGGTCTGATGAGAGGATTGAAAGAGGTACAGGCTCCTTACTATTTCTAAGGTGTGAAGTGCTGGACAACTAACAGCTAAGGGCAACTGAAAGAAGAGATGGCTTGGGGGTCAGCGGGTGTGGTTATGCTGCTCAGCCCTAAGTAGTAATGATATGATGATAAGAGATAGCTATAATAATGACAGCTGACACTTCTATGTTTAATATGAGCCAGGCACTGTAGCAATTGCTTTATATCTTAAAAATCATTAAATTAGGGGTTTCCCTGGTGGTGCAGTGGCTAGGCTTCAGTGCTCTCAATGCAGTGGCCTGGGTTCAATTTCCAGCCAGGGAACCACCAAAAAAAAAAAAAAAAAAAAAAAAAAAAAAAATCCTTACAATACTATCACGTGGGTACTATGTTTTCATTACAGATGAGAAAAGTGAGGAACTGAAGTTTAAATGACTTGCCCAGGTCACAGATGAGGAAGTGGCAGAGTCCAAATTTGAACTAGGCAGTTAGACTCCATAAACTGAAGTCTCAAACCCCAGGCTGTGTAGTAAGTGCTTCCCATGTTTTGTCTCATTTAATCCCGAGGCAGGTATTACTGTTGTTCAAGAAAAAACAAAAAACAAAAAACAAACCATATGGCCCCAAATGGTATCACTTGTGCTAAAAGTCCATGATACAAAACCTAGATTTAATATCTGATCTAATTGCAGTTTCAACTCTCCCAGAAACATAATTAACCAGTCTGGAATTTTCTGGTCAAGCACCTGTAAGGTAATCTGCCACAGTAAGCCCTGTCTATCTTGCCATAGACAGAAGAGGGAATCTGCATGATACAAACCCTCACCCTTCTCTTCCCCCAAAGATGTCCCTGACAGAAACCAAGCCTTTCTTCTCTTTCACTGCTAGCAACCTTTCCTCACCGGTTCCTGTAAAAACCTTTCATTTTGTACAACCCCTGGGAGCTCCCTTCTAGTTGCTCATTCATAAATCCCTCAGTAAAGCCAATTAGATCTTCAAGTTTACTAGGTAGAACTGTTCTTCCCCCCCCCTTTATTATTCCTATTTTTATAAATTAAAAAAAATCCTCTTATAGCTTATCAATATGCAATGCCTTCATATCTACCCGGCATTTATTTTCATGTCGGTCCACATACTCCTGTCATTATCTGCTCATCTTGCTTCACTGCATTTTTCTTTATACTGCACGTATTACTACCTGAATATTACTTATACTTTATTTTGGTCTCTCATTACTAGAGGGTAGGGCTTTTGATTATTGTTGATTTCCCAATACTCAAAACAGCAGATGACACACTAGGCTCTCAATAAAAATGTAAATGGATGAAATGTTGCACACATAACATTGGGTAGTTTAGTGTGCTTGTGTTTGAATAAGTAAAAGCATACTATAACATGTTTTAAAAAAAACTGATGTCTTAGATTAAAAAAGTACATTAACGTAGCTCATTTTTTTTTAAATAGATGGATGATAGATCTTCCATACTCTGGAGGTAGCACCTTTATTTAACTAGTTTCCTATTTAATTAATCGCCATTTCCCCAGTATCTCTGAAGTGCATACAATAAACATCTTAGCACATAATTTTTTGTGCATGTGTACGTATTTCTCTAGAATTAGTGCCTAAAAGTTAAATTGCTGAAAGGGCATATACATACATTAAAATGTCAATAGTAATGCCAAATTGCTCTCCCGATATTCTTTCCTGCCAGTGCTCAAGGATACACAACGGGTTTTCATATACCTTGGACCAGACTGGGTATTTTCAACTTCCTACTAATCTCATGGGGGAAAAGGAAACCCCAATTTACAGATGAGAAAACTCAGAGAAAATTTAGGGACTTTCCCACATAACCGGTAGGTTAAGGGACGGAGTCACGATTCAACATCTCCTGTGTCCCACTGCGGGAAGGATGCGGCAAAGCTGGACAATCTTCTACGCTGTGCATCCTCGGGAACTTTTGGTTACTTCTTTGCCTTGTGATGCTGGCAGCCTGGCCTTCCTCCCCTCCCTAGGCCTCAGACCCCTACGAAGAGGTCAAACTGGGCCCTTCTCGATCGCTGACCGCCTCTCCCCGGCGTTGGTCATGCCAGGCCACAAAGCCTCCAGCGCTCCGAAATGGCGACCAGCTAGCTCGTGAGGCCACGCCCCTCCCTGGGAGGCGGGGCCTGAATTCAGGCCAGAGCGATAGATGCCTGAGCCAAATTTGAAGTCGGCTGCCAGGCGGGCTCGCGCAGAAGCAGAGAGCCGGTGGCGCCTCAGGTCGGGAGGAGGAGCACCGAGCTGAGGGCTCGCTTGCCGGGGCCGCCCGAGAGTTTCTTCATCGCGGGTGCTGGGGCCGCCATCTTAGATGGCGGTAGTAAGACGAGAACAAGTGTGAGACGGGTTCCTTCCCTGCCGGTGCCCTTGGGCCCCAAAGAGGGCCAGCAAGCCGGGCTTTGGGGCGTGTGCCCTGAGGCGCGGAGCGCGAGTGCGACGATGCGGGGACTGCCCGGGGCACCGTCCCCTGGGCTGGGGACGCGCCGAATGTGACCGCCTCCCGCTCCCTCACCCGCCGCGGGGAGGAGGAGCGGGCCAGACGCCGCCGCCGGACGACGGGACACAGAGGCGGCCCGGCTCTTTAGGTAGGCGGCAGGGCCGGTCCCTGTATGCTGGGGAAGCCGGGCGACGGGCTGAAGGGGCCGGGTTCCTTGGCGGCCCGGCCTGGCTGACGGAGAGGCCCCAGCGGCTGCTGGGTGCAGGGCCCGAGCCAGGCCGCTGTCACCTCGGGTGGCGCTGACGGGCGGGGGCCCCGGGGCCCGGTGTCATGGCCGGCGAGCTGAGTTCCCACATCTCCACTCTAATTACCTTGTGTTTCGGGGAAACGTGCCAGCGCCACCCCTGTACCCGGTGCACATTCTTCACACTTTGGCAGCGGGAAAATCTGCCCAGAGCTGCCTCGTATCTGTGTTGTCACTCAGATGGGCTAACTCCTTTTTTTTCTGTCCGTGGAGTGGGAGACCTGGGCTTGCATCTCCTCTCCAGGTCCGTCACTCAAGTGACACCCTTTTTAGGGAAGACGAAAGGAATCCTGGACGAGCAAGGAAATGGGTCACTGCCCCACCACAAAGGCACGGTGGCCTTGCTTTGGGTTTCAGGACTCTTGTGGGTTACTGATGAAAGGTTTGGGATGCTTATACTGACGATTGGTTTGGGGATGACTTGGAATGAAGACCCAGGGCGGTCTTTTGTGTGGAGTGAGAGCCGCCAGGACGCTTCAGCTCTGCAGCTGCAGAGGCTTTGCAGCGCTAGGCGATGCCCAGAGAGGAGTTTGGACATCTAGACAGGGGAGGCGGCTGTGTTCATTCATTGTTCTCTTTCCAACGCTCTGGGTGTGCCTTCTGGTTTTCAGTCTCTGGTGGGAAGAATGATTAGGATCTCCTGTGTCTCCTTGAGATATGACCCCGTTCTGGAGGACCACTTAATCTAAGTAGGGATTGAATTCAGCGCACGTTCATTGAGTATGTATGCTTGCCTTGTCCTTTGTGGACTGAGTGGAGGGAGTCTGCCCTCCGTTGGCTCCCAAGGCGTGAAAACAATGCTCTGTGATAAGAATGGATTTACCAAATGTTGTGGGAATTTAGAACAACTAGTTTTTCCTGGGGGAGTTGAGGAAGCTTGTCTATTGGAGGGGGACTTTTGCGCCGCGTTTTGGAGTGATGATGAGTAAGTACTCACCAGGTGAGGAGGGGAGAGCTTTCTAAAGTGAGGAAACAGCTGGTACAAAGGCTTAGAAACATGCAGGGGTTGGGATGAGTTTGGGGAACAGCAAATGGTCAGGGGGCAGGAATAAAGTGGTGAGAGTCTAAAAGAAAAGTTGGCTAGATTATGAAGGATATTTGTTGAAAATAGTAAATTAGTTGATTTAATTTGGATTTTAAATGAGGGTTGCTAATTCTTTTTTCTTTTAATAATTCCCCCTTCTTTTGATGTTGAAGCTGATAGTAATTGAACTTTTTTTTTTTTTTTTTTTTTTGGGTGGTTCCCTGGGGCTGGGAATCGAACCCAGGCCGCAGCGTTGAGAGCGCTGAAGCCTAGCTACTACACCACCAGGGAACCCTCAAAGCTGATAGTAATTGAAAAGATTTACTTTGTTAAACCCAGTTAAAATTTTGGTAAGTGCTTTTACACAGCGGTGAATGAAGAAAACTCATATGCCTAGGGATTTGCAGAAGATTCTTTTAAAGTTACTCTTGCTCACAAAAATGTAGTACACTATACTAATACTACATTTTAAGTGGCTAGTGACAACAGACACTGTACTCCAGTCATATATAAATTGCCACATTATATAAAACATCTGAAAAAGTGTAAAATGCAAGTGAGTATTTTTAGTTTAGTATATATATTTTATATAGTGAACTGCTGCTTTGGATTGATTACATGGATTCCAATTCTGTTTTCAGGTCTTAAGCTCTATGAACGTAGTTTCCCCAAAATAACTATTGTTATTAATGCTATGCTGAACTGATTATTATGATATTAACAGGTTTCTGTTAATAGTTTCTAAATCTTTCTTGGGTTGTGATGCTCTGTACCACTGAAGAACATTAAGATTCTTTTCATGGTGATAGAATGGGACTATATTTTGGGCGATGAGCATACAATGTGATATACAGATGATGTATTATAAAACTGTACAACTGAAACTTATATAAAGGTTATTTATTCGTGTTACCCACATGAATTTAATTTAAAAAGAGATTCGTTTAGCCTGTTTTCACTCCTATCACTCACTTCAAGGGCTAAATTGTTTAAATTGCAACAGAAACATTTGACCCAGTTGATTGAACACGGGATTCTTGGGAAAATAAATCTGTTACTGATTCTGTTGTAAAGTCTTATCTTTTAGGTATGTGGTGTTTGTGATATAAAGTGTAGTGGAATTGCTTAGTCTTGTTAAATGCTTGCCAGTAGTTGAAAAAAATGTGTGTGCCTTCAAAGTAGAAGACTTGAGTGAAATACATTAGAACATACTTTGTGAGATTTGGGTTAGCTGAAGAAAACAGTGAAAAGCAGATTAAACTGGTCATTTGTGATGAAAAGTATCTAAAAGATGAAATGGAGAATGGTTAAACATCAAGCATTATATTACAGCTGCTCTGAAACTAGTTTTTTTTAATTTAGAACATGCCATTTGTGAAATCCATAGTAGGTGGTTGGTTTGTTCTGAAGATTAAACAACTTGGAAGTTAAAATTGACTTTTCCAGAAGCACTGGATTACTTATTAAATGGAAAATATAGTTAATAACTCCAAATTACCATTTCAAGTAGTCTGTTAGTAGTTGATGCATTATTCTACTACATTTAAATTTCAGATGAAACTTTGTTGGTAATCTACTGCCAAAAATAGAAAACTGTTACATGAGGGAGTGCTTTTGTTTGCATGTTGGGAACATAATAGGCTATAGATAATCATCCTGGTCTTGGGAGGAGCTTGTTAGCCAAACAGCATGCCTTAATGTTGACTTATGAAAGAGAATTTTAAATACTACCTTTGGAAGGCAGTGGACTAATGTGATAGTAGGGGATTTATGAAACCACAAAATCATGCTTTGACTTGAAAAGGTTTTTTGTGTTTTGTTTTTTAAATTGTGCAGATAATGGAAACCTCAGCTCTTTATTTATTTATTTTTATTTTTCATTTTTTTTGTAGTATGTGGGTAGTTCCCTGGCCGGGAATCGAACCCAGGCTGCAGCGTTGACAGCACCAAAGCCTTAAGCCACTACAACACCAGGGAACTCCTTTTTTTTTTTTGGTGTGTGGGGGGGGAGTATCAGCCCTTTAAAACAAATGACTGTAGTTGGAAAATTGCTTTCCTTGACCAAATTAATTGGAAATCAAAGGCTCATTTAGGATGAATTTGTTCAGGATTTAGATTCTTATTTTGTGTGTGTTATGTGTTCATGTATGTGTAAAGATGGATAAGAATTCCTATTTAATAAACTGAGTAGGTTCAAAATGTAATATTAGATATTTGTGTCACAGTTCAGTTAGTATTTTGGGTATAGGCCTAACCTACCTTGTCTATAATCTTCATGATAGTAATGGCTTGATATTTTATTCTTGGCTTTAAAAATTGTGAGTTTTTAAATTCCTTAATTATGTGTTACAGTTTTCATCTTGATTTTACAATAAATCAATCATTCTGTTTCTTCATCACTCCCAGAATACTTGTGTAGCTTTCAATACTTTTTAGTATTTACCTTCAAATCTGTTAGCCTTTCTTCTAAAATTACTCAGAGAAACTCAGTTTAACCAAGGAAAATGTCAAGTGGGTAGTGTTGTGTTTTTGTTACTGGTTTTGGCCCAGGCTATCTGAAGTCTCTGGCAAATCACAAAGTGTATTAATTGCTTTACATTCCTATCAGTATAGATAGTTTTTCTTGAGGAACACTTGACACATAGTTTTATTTTTAGACTAGATTCTAAGGGATTTTACTGGGTAGGGATTGACAATCCTACAAGTAGTTTAGGATTTTAAAACCATTGTAATTTAAGATTGTTTACATTTTTGGTTGATGAACGGGAAGTAGCAGGCAGTGATGGGCAGCCAGGGTTTTAGGGAAGTCCAATATATCTAATTGCTTCTGAGGACCTGTGTACTCCACCAGTGTTGTTTCCCTTCTTTCTACTTGTTGGATTTCATTTGCTGTCATTTAGTAGCGAGAGTAAGTACATCTTTCCTATATTAGTCAAGATGTTCTTTCCCATTTTCTTCAGTCTGCTATAGAAAGCAAGAGTGGTCTGATTTCTTTGAAGCAACTTAACACTAGGCATCACATTTGGACAAAATACTTACCTTTCTTCATCCATGTACATTTCTGATGGATGAGTCAGGCTAGTTAATGTTTAACTATGGTAATGTGTCTTCATAATTATGAGTTTTAATTCTTAAAGTGGGTATTTGGAGGCATCCTTTTCAGCCTCAGATAGCTTTTAATATCCGTTCTTTATCTAGGTTTGGGATAGGTGAAATCCTGAGTTTTCCCTGGGAGAACATGACTGGTTTTCTGTGGCAAATCTCATTAAGAAGCTCAGAGTTTCGGGGGAGAGGCATTTCCCTGGATCCAGATAGATCATTCAGAAAGGAGCTCCTATTTGTGTTTAACAAAGTATATTTACAATAGAAAAAAACTAGAAAGAGTTCAAATGTTCAACAATAATAAGATGATTTCATAAACTGTGGTACAACCACTTGATGGGAGCTATACTTTTCTTAAATATGGCCCATATGAAGCATTTATGCCTTGGAAAATGCTTAACAAAATTATATATCCAGAATGGATAGTTGTGTATAAAAATTTAATACAGTGCAATATTATTTGGTAATAAAAGTGAATGATGAACTGATATATTCTCCAATATGTGTAAACCTTGCAAACATTGTGTTAAATGAAAGAATTCAGTCAGAAAAGACCCCGTATTTTATAACTCCATTTATATGAAATGTCCAGAATAGGCAAATCTACAGAGACAGGCAGTAGATTAGTGGTTGCGGGGGTGGGGCTGGAGGGAGTAGGGAATGGGCAATGACTGTGATAGAGGTTTCTTTTTGGGATGATAAAAATGTTCTAAAATTGTGAAAATGGATGCACAACTCTGTGAATATAATAAAAACGATTGAATTATACACTTTAAATGAGTGAGTCATATGGTGAATGATATCTTACGTTGTTAAAAAAAAAAAAATCCAAACCTACACACAGGAAGAAGATACATGTAGATCTTAACAGTGGTTTTTTAAACAGTAGAAATAAGGATAATGTTCCTTTATATACTTAACTATATTCTCTGAAAATGTTGCTTTTATAATAGAAAAGTTAAAAATACATTTAGCAAAATTAAATCAATTCACTTTATGGTATGGGTCCTTAACATCACTCAAAACCTTTAATTACTGTCAGGTAACATTGATAACTGTATTTTTGAGCTTCTTTCAGCTATTTTCTACTTCTTTCAGATTAGTTCAGGCTTTTATTACTTGCCTTGACTCTTAGAACCTCTGAACTGAACTATTTTTTTCATATTTCTTACCATGCCAGTGCATTCTCCACATTACTGTCAGATTCACTTTCTTAATGTGCAGATTCTTAAAAATTAAATTGTATTAAATTTTGAGTAGATAATACAGTCATGTGTCCCCAGATTAGAAGCATACAGAAAGTTATGCTATGCAGAGTAGTTCTGCCTTCTTTGTTTCCCAGCTTTCTTTTTGTGGAGGAAAATATGGGGTTCTTATGTATCCTTTTGAGATGATACAAGAACATTCAAATGTAATTGTACCTCCCTTACTTCCTTTGCAAATCTTTCAAGAGTCTGCTCCGTTGCCATTCAGACTAAGCATACAGTTCTTGCTTCTGTATCTTGAACTTCTTGGATTCCTCATGTTATCTTTAGTGGAATTCAAAAATTGTTTTTTAAACACATGGGTTTAGGCTACTGTGCGTGGTGCAGGGTGAATAAGGCAAGTTCCTGCCTTCAATGACTTTATCTAATGAAGAGAGATTGGCATGATTTCTTCACTTTTATCTGTTCCTGTTTTAAGAGCCATTTTGAACACCACCTTCTAAATATCATTTCTTGATCTTTTTCTCTTTTCACTTAACTGTTTCGTTCCTTGAGCCCTGCCTTAAAACCCTTTGCATTTATTTTTCTTATGGTCTTTATCATATAGTAATTTATGAACTCACCATTCCATTAGGTTATGAGTTTATGCTTCAAACTCAGTGTGCAATTCCTTATTTATTGATATTTGTGGAAAAAATTTCCCTTTTAGAGACTGAGGGACCAAACCTGTGTGCTTTGGTGGAAGTGTTAAATCTAAATTTCAACAATTGGAGTTCCCTGGTGGTGTAGTGGCTTAAGGCTTTGGCACTGGTGCTGTCAATGCTGTGGCCTGGGTTCGATTCCCAGCCAGGGAACTACCCACATACCAAAAAAAAAATTTTTTTTCAACACTTACTAGTTTATATGTGACCCTTTGAACCTAAATGGTTTGTGTAAGTACATTTTGGCACTGTGCACTGTAGACTTTATATGTATTTATTATGATACATATTAAAGTATTTGTTTACCTCTCTCTTCTTTTCTTAGAGGATTGTCTCTTAATCACTTTTGAATACCCATAGTTTATAGCACAGTGACTGGTCCCTGATTGCAATTCAATTTGTTGAATGTAGGGTGCTAAATAATGTTTATTGAATTGAAATTTTTGTAGATGTCTTACACCTCTGGCTAGACTTAAGCTCTTTAAAGATGGGGCATGCCTTATTCTTATTTTATAAATCTCCAGTTCTTAAAACTTTGCCTTGGTTATAAAACAAATGTTAATTGAATGAGTGGAGATTCAGAGGTTAATCATCTGTGGATTACACACACATAAATGTTTACAATTAAGTGAATATGCTTACTAAACTCATACTGAGAACTTTGTAACTTAGGACATTGGGCATTATCTGTAGAGTGCTCTGGGTTCTTCCTGCCAGTTCTTGAGGACATTTGCCTTCTTTAGCAGCATCCTGACTCATTGGCCCAAACTGCTATTTCCTTCTGCATTCATAGGCTTTATACCTGGAAGAAAGTTTTAACCAGAGAGAATGAGGGGATAAGTGATACTTTCTGTGTTCCTTGACTTTAGTCTGGGCTGGGATTGTGAATTGTCAGAGTAGAGATCATGATCTTCATGACAAATATTTATCTTGCTGTTTGACAGTGCATAATGGGCCCCTTAGAGTTTGGGGGCGGGTGGTGGTGGTGGTGGTGGTGGTAAACTATACATAGCATAAAATTTACCATTTTAACCATATTCATGTGTACTATTCAGTGGCATTAAGGACATTCATAACACTATGCAACCATTACCACTGTTTCCAGAACTTTTTCACTATCCCAAACAGAACCCCATACCCATTAAACAGTAACTCCCCATTCCCCTTTACCCCTAGCCTCTGTTCTACAGTTTCTCTATGAATTTGCTTATTCAAAGTACCTCATATAAGGGAACTTATGCAATATTGTGATTTTTGTGTCTGGCTTATTTCACTTAGTGTGTTTTGAAGGGTTATCCAAAATGTATCTTGAATCAGAATTTCATTCCTTTTTATGGCTGAATAATACTCTGTGTGTGTGTGTGTGTGTGTGTGTGTGTGTGTGTGTGTGTGTGTGGAGAGAGAGAGAGAGAGAGAATGTGTTTATCTATTTATCTGTTGATGGACTCTTTGGTTGTTTCCACCTTTGGCTATTGTGAGCAATGCTGGTATGAACATCAGTTTAAAAGTGCCTGTTTTTAGTCTCTGCTTTGCTTTGAGTATAATGCCTAGGAACTGCCAAATTGTTTTCACAGCAATGGCACCATTTTACATTCCCACCAGCAATGCACGAAGGTTCCAATTTCTCCTCATCCTTGCTGACACTTGTTACTGTCTGTTTTTTTGATAATAACTGTCCTAATGAATATGAAGTGGCCCTAGGCGTTTTCTTTCTGCTAATTAGATCTAGTAGGCAAACCAGCAGTTTAGAAGTTGGCTGTATTTGCATCTTGTGGACTTTTCTCTCCCTGATAAATGTATTTTTATATTACGTTCTTCAGAGATAAATTAATCACAAAGTTAATGATTCATCTTTTTTGAAAAGACTAGTTTTTTTTTTTTATAAGCTGGTACATGTAGTTCTAGTTACCTTTCTTTATACCCTCATACTGTTTTAATCTAAAATGTATTCAGTCAGCTGGTGAAAGATGATTTTAATTAATCCTGGTTAAATAAGATATATTAACTGGAAAAAGTAGGGTACTAAAATACATACAAGAAGATCCCATTTTTATAAAGAAAAATATAAGTATGTATCTATGCATAGAAAAGACGATGCATATGTTCACAAATGTTGGCAAAAGCCATCTATAGGTTATTTTTTGTATTTTTCTTGCCCCTCTCCTCCTGAACATGTATTCTGTAATCAGTTAATGCATCTTTTTAAAGATTAGTAGATTGGGAACTACAAATTACTGCTAAAACCTATGTATGTATATATGACATCTCTATGGGACTATAAGCATGGAAAAAACCACCAAAGAATAGCATTAGGTTGTTAACAAAGGGTTAGATGGGAGAAGAAAGAGAAAGGTAAAGCAAAGAAAGGGTTTAAAAAAAGACCACTAATTTACATATCATTTAGGTGCTATAGGAAAAAATAAAGCAGGGCAAAATTTAGAGGGTACTGAGGATGGGGACAGGTTGCTATTTATAATGGCTGTTTTTGTAAAGTCATTAAATATGAAGACTTAAAAGGAAAATGAAATTGTGTAAAATAACAACAGTTGTACTCTTCATCATCAGGTTTGTTTCTTTGTAGACATTTCCTCTAGGCTCATTTCCTGGATAGAGACACTTTGGCTTTTATGCATCTATCTATTGAAATTCTACTCCTAGTTCAAATACTATATTGAAATCATCCTTTATTGTCCACCTCTTCCTCCACTCAAGTTATGTGATCTTTCCACACTCTGAATTCTCATAGTAGTTTTCTTAAGAAATTATCCACCGTCCCACAAAAGCTCCCACATTTTATCGGGCCTGCTTGTCATTCTGAAAGCCCTAAGCACAATATCTAGCATATCATTAGTCTTTGGTAAATGATGATGTTTTTTTTTCTTCTACTTTAAAATGTCCTGGAAGGCAAGGATTGTGTCTTTATATTTTTGTCTTTATTTTTGAGGAAGGCTAATGCTGTTTTTTAAAATCACTTGTTGATAATGCAAGATTTGCCACTAAAATTCATGCCTTTTATGTGGAACAAGTGTTTCCAGGTATTAGCAGGATGAGATATCTGGGTGATTTTTTTTTTTCCCCCCTTCTTTCCTCTTTCACTATGTAGCCGTTTTTTTTAAAACTTTGTTACCTGACCATCAGAATAGTCATTCGTAAACTGTATTTTATTTCTGCACTGTATATTTTGGTACTTTTGTAATGGTATACTTTGTAAATGCATCTGTTCATTTTTAAATTAGCAGTTGTTACCTTAATGAGAAATAATGACTGATTTGGAGATGAAAAAAAGAGTTCAAAGTGACTTAAAATGAAAATATAAAAATACTGAAAAACTAATTTGTGACAGGAGGTAAAAATGAAATTGGCTCTAGACATCTTTCACTGTGAAGCTGATAGGTTTAACATGATGGTTTTGAACTAGCATTTTAAACTTGTATTTTAAAATTAATTACCTTTAAAAAGTTAAGACTCCTTTCTAAACTTGGGCAGCCCCTGTGCTAATTTTTAGAAGGGTGGAGTGTCACATTTCTTCATGTGCATTTCTGCTGGCCAGTCATCTGATGAAGTTACCAGTTTGTGGTCAGAAATTGAGAAAGAGGAGTGAGGAAACTCAAAATATTGACACACATACCACCTTGCAGTGCATCAGAGTGCCCTTTTGGACTGGTTGGGAAACTAGCCTAAGTCTTTTCCAAACTTGACATATTGTTTTTTTAGTTTGAATGAGATGACTTTTGATTTTTAAGTGTTTGAGAATATCTGTTCAGCAGAACTTTTCATGTATGAGGGTGATTTTTTCCCCCAGAGTTGTGTAATTAATTGAATTAAAAAAAGAAAAGAAAAAAGAATGGACAAAACACATATTTTCTAAAGAAAATAGGGCTAATTTTGAAAAATTGATCATCTGTTTTCTAAGATAGAGAAATAGTAATGTGCATGATAACCACATTAAAATGTAAGTTTTTGGATTCCCTGGTGGAGTAGTGGCTAGGCATCCGCGTGCTCACTGCCGTAACCTAGGTTGGATCCCCGCTCAGGTAACCAACCATAACTACGAGTATTCATTCACGCATGTTTTTGCTCTGCCTCAAAAACTTTTTTTAATAGTGCGGGCACTTTTAGCCACCATTCCTGATCTGAGTAGAAATACTAATTTCCATTACTCTTTTTTCTTGGGGGGGTGAGGGGGTAGTTTTCTGGCTGGGAATCGAACCCAGGTCACAGTGTTGAGAGTGCTGGAGCCTGGCCACTACACCACCAGGGAACCCCCTCCATTACTCTTTTCTGTTTTTGTAAGATAATAAACATTTTACTATTACTTTATATGTGAAAGCATTTTTTTTCCCAAATCTTAAAATATTTAATTTAGGGATATTAGTTTAAAATAATACTTTTAGAAATATGCTTTCCAAAATGTTTTCTATTATCACTAATCAATATTTCATAAACTTCTAGGAAACTTCCTATCATTTACATATGTGTAAAACATATTGAGTTTATACAGAGCACTTTGGATGGGATTGTGAGCTCACATTTGAAACCTTTAATCTAAATAAAGCTTGGGGTCATTAGCGGGTACTCGCTGATGTTTTATCTTAAAACATTTATTATTTAATGGAGGGACTGCCCAGTTTGGAAAGTTTTCTGTGCTAATGTTGCCAATTCTCATGAGAGTATTTAAGATGCTTATAGTTTTATATAATAGGTAATACTGTGAAAAGTGAGCTTTAGTGGAAAGATTTCTAAAATTATTGTATTTTGCTTCTATAATTTTAAAGATTCGTTATATAATTAAGTAATTGAAATCAATTAGACACAAGTCTTTGGAATAGTATTCTGATCAGAAAGGCTATTGGAGTCCTTAAAAATTACATACTTGGTTTACCTTATTGCTACCATTTCTTCTACTCTGTACTCCCAACGTATTTTCTAATTTTCTGATTTATCTGAAAGATACTAACAGTGTTAGAATATTTTAATTAGTTAACTAATTAGTTAAAATATAAACTGACATATAGTTCAAATAAAATTATATACCACATATAATTAATAGAGCTACTTTTACCTGTATTTTACTTAAAGAATAGTGAAGTAGGATAGTTTCCATTTCTCCTCAGCATTAAGTTGCTGTAAGTTGTGCATGGCATTTGGTTTATCTTTGATGAAAAAAATCTTGTCTTATTTTTCCTATCTGGAGAAATAGAAATAAAAAGCTTTTTGAGGAAATGGCTGATCTAGGCAGAGAGAGATTTTCTAAAACGTTGCTTTGGTTAATTTTAGGTAATTTAGGTGTGTGTTGATATCATTCACAAGTTCCAAGTTACAGACTGATGGGTAAAAAGCATCAAGAATTGCCTCAGCAGTCTCTCCAGCTCTCTGAGAGTATGGAGACAGTTTGCAAAGAGCAAATGAATAAGATAGTGTAGAGCCAGTGTTATTCCTCCAAATAATGAGAGCTAAACAAGGTCTTTCACCGTTGATTGGTACTTTGGAACTGGGAGCTGGGAGCTTAATTTTTGGGACACAGTAGCATAGTAGTTAAGTGTTTTAGGCTTTGAACTTCCAAGTTCCTGATTATTGTAAATAATAGAACCATCATTGCTTGTGTAACAAATGATAATAGGTAACATTTACTTTATTTTGTCAGATATAATGTGCTTCTGTATATAATGTGCATTCACATTTTTTGGCCCAAACTGTGAGGGAAAATAATCTTCTGTTTTAATTTTTCAATTACTGATTTCTAGAGCTACATTTTTAACTCATAAGCATAAACAAAAGAATTAAAAACATTTATAGAGAATTAGTACTGCCTATGTATAATGCGCACCCTTATTCCCCCCTTCACAAATTTGGGCAAAAGAAGTGCATAATACAGGGCAAAATATGGTACTATCTCAAGCTAAAACTGTGTGCTTCCCCTATATTATTTAATCCTCA
Organism: Lyroderma lyra; assembly: GCA_004026885.1. Classification (NCBI taxonomy): domain Eukaryota; kingdom Metazoa; phylum Chordata; class Mammalia; order Chiroptera; family Megadermatidae; genus Lyroderma; species Lyroderma lyra. Next base: position 263,196 of record PVJL010000463.1, on the reverse strand, counting down.
CATGTTATAAAATTTGCCAAGTACAGGAGAAAGAAATGTAAGTCAGTCTTAAATTTAGATGTCAGTAAGTAAATGACTATTTAAAAAATACAGGCATCTTACATAGTGTATTTAGATAATTTATTCTAGGCTAGACTTTTAAAGTTCTTGCTATCAGTTCATCCTCCTGCTTGCAAACCAGGAAGAAGCTCTCAAGGCAGCTAGATAATATTACTACGGAATTTTAACTGAAGGGCAGTTTCCAGGTTATTTTAATGTATAGAAATTCTTTTATATTGACTAATATTCAGAATTAGTGAGTCATGGTTTTGTAGTTCAGCAGTCTTATAATTATGTGGAGATTTTACTTTATCTAACCTGTAGTACCAACTTGGGGGGGGGATTTTTAGAATTAGGATTAAAAAAATGGCTGAAAAGAAATTTATAGAATCTTCATTGTATTTGTCTTTTAAATCCTTATCCATTTACTGCAGATTATAAGAATTAGCTTTCTGAGTAAAGGATTATATTTTTCATACACCCTTTATTCTATATCATTCAATGGATAAGAAGGGAAGGCCAGGTTAGAGCATTAGGCATACTAGGATAATGAATTTAAACTAAATTGTTTATTACTTAGAAATGAAGTAAACATCTTTTAAGCATGAAGAAGAATTTAAAGTTATGATATATAAGACATGGTATATATTTTCCTTTCCTCCACATATAAGTCTGATGCATTACTTATAAACAACATTTATTTTAAAGTACTATAATAGCAACATCATATAATTAAATCAGCATTATAATATAGTTGTAATTTCATGAGGATCTTAATTTTTGTTTTCCTTCTCTTAGTCACTAAACCTTTTGAATTTCACATTTTTTTACTCTAAAAAAAGGAATAGTACCTGCTTTAGTTTAGCCTGTTTAATTTTTAATTTTAATAGACCTGTGAGATAGTGGTGAGGAGAGTTGAATAAACTGTACAGTTCTGTAAAATTTTAAGTTCTCTTGACTGAAGTAAACTTTCAGGAATCAGTCCCAGTCATACTGAATTCATTGCTATGTTCTCAGAAACTAGCTTTTAGGTAGATTGAGTCTCTTAAAACCTCTTGACTCTTTTAGGCAAAGTTTTAGGACTTTTTGGTTCTTGTCCATTGAACTCCTAAAAAGCTTCCTGGATTAATCAAGACTGCTATAATTGACATTTCTTTTTTTTTTTTTTTTTTTTTTTTTTTTTTTTTTTTTTTTTTTTTTTTTTGTATGTGGATAGTTACCTGACTGGAAATCAAACCTAGGCTGCAGCGCTGACAGCACCAGCGACGAAGCCTTAAAGCCACAAGCCACTACACCACCAGGGAACTCCTATAATTGATTTTTCTTATGTGGTCCAAAGGAATCTAACCCCATCTTTCAGGAAAGGAGCTGTGTGACAAGAGAATCAATGATAAATGTTGAATGAGTGCTCTAGTGTGGTCTCTATCTCCAGAAGTTGGGATAGTAGCATTTCCTGTCAAAACATTTATGCCTCAGATTAAGCTTTAAGGTAGGAGATGGACTTCAAAGCATAGGGCTCAAATCACTTAAAATTATACACCAGGTACTGCTAGTTAATTTTCATAATTGTAGTCTTACCAGATTTCACTTGTCCTGAGGCTACTAAATAGCATTTTTTATGTGTGCTGCTCCCTCTCTAATAATCTTGCACCTTAAACATAGTCTTGCTTTCAAAAACATTTTTATAACATTTGGTAAACTCCAAAAGCAAAACAAGACCCTTCCAGAGTTTTTGAAAACTTTATTTTGTCTTCTAATTTATACTTTATTAATCTAACATTTGTTCATTTTTAGAAATGCCTCTGAATGCAGCAGTTCACTTAAATTATTGCTAGAGCTGGGCCACATTGAGAAGGCTGAAATGAATGTGTTGAGTGTAAAATGCCTTTATCACAACTTGGAATTCTCCTGGGTTATGAGCATCAGAAAAAATTATACAACTGTTTTTTTGTAAGATTACTTTGAACAGCTTATTAGGAATTGTACTAGGAAATAACTTGATTGCTTTTAAATTTTTTAACAAGTCAGTTTTCAGAAACATAGTGTGGGCTCTTACATTTACTACCTTCTTATTTTGTTCCATCTTTAACAGTTTACGTACCTGAGTGTTTCTACCTGCTATAACCGGTTTCTCTGCCACATGGTTCTTTGTGTAGATTGGGGCATGAGGATTGTGGGAACAGCTCTCAGAACTGTAGACTCTGGAAATATATATAGCACAGCTTTTTGCTGTAGCCAACACAAAGTTTGTGACTTCTTTGCTGATGCCTTGGGGTTGAGTGGTAGGTACTGTGCTCTTATGGCCATTTTTTTTGTTGACTGAGGACAGAAGTATACAAGGGAAGATTTGGACCTTGTCTTACCAATGTTTAGACTTAAAAAGGCAATCTTCTTTCTTGAAAGTGTAAGGAGATGAATATCACTGACGACCTGCTCCTGTTCTTTTTCTTCCGAGCTCAGAAAACTCTGGTTGTAATGGTGCGTGTTGTTCACAGAAACTCTCAGGAATGTATTCCTGCTTTTTAAAAAAATACGAGTTTGCTATAAAAATTGAGCTTTTCTTGCTCTATTTTCTAATTATTCAAGAAGGAGTTTGAGAAATTTGATACACCATAGAAATCAGCTAATTATTAATAACCGTGGCCTATAAACCTTGTTGACACAGAACAGTTTTTTGTTTATATTCATTGAGAAATTGCTTTATTTTACTAAAATGGAGAATTGTTCTTAGGGCTATGATATTATGGTCTATGGAGCCTGGCCCATACCAAATACAGAGAAAGTAGTGAGTACTGTTCAGTTACAGAACCATTTGCAAACATGATGTGAAAATACAGTAGTTCTCCCACTATTTAGCTTTGGCATATTCTGGAAATTGCTGGAAACTGTAGCAAAATTTTAAGTTTGTTTTGCTCAATTCCTCCTGTTTATTCCTTAATTTTACTGTATTACGCCTTATTATTTATTTTACTCTTTAACTATTTACTCCTTAATCTGAACTGAATATCGGTTGGTTTCATGGTTGGCAAATTATATACAAGAAGAATATTTTAAGTTAACATCCAAGAATCTAATCTGTAACTAGCATTGATGGTAATGCTGAAGAAAGCATTCTTGGGAGTTCCCTGGTGGTGGTGTGGCAAGGCTTCGGCGCTGTCAATGCCACGGCCTGGGTTCGATTCCCAGCCAGGGAACTACCCACCTTAAAAAAAAAAAAAATTAAAAATATAAAAAAGAAAGCATTCTTATTCTGGGACATGTATGTAAAATATTTTGGAATTTCTGTATTTCCTTTAAACTAAACTAATCCCTTCATGTCCTAATCTGAAATTCTTTTCTTTCTACACATTCTTTTGTATTCTACGTGATATACATGTTTAGAAACAATTTCTGTATTTCTTTAGTAGGGGCACTGTGTTTTAAAATCACTTTATTTTCATCAGTGTATATTTAGGACAAATTGGATATGTGTGTAGATGAAAAATGTTTATAGTTTAATGTGACAGCAGGTGAACAAGAATGGTGTTTGGTTTTATTCAAAAAAAAAAACAAAAACAAAAACAAAAAACCAAAACAAAACACCTTTTGCTATTGTAACAAAAAGAATGAAATACCTGGAAATTAATTTAACAAAGAATGTGAACGACTTATACACAGAAAACTATAAGACACTTTTGAAAGAAATTGAAAAGGACACAAAGAAATGGAAAGATATTTCGTGTTCATGGATAGGAAGACTTAACATTGTTAAAATGTTCCTATTACCCAAAGCAATTTACAGATTTAATGCAATTCCCATCAAAATCCCACAATCATACTTACATGAAATAGATTAAAAAAAAATTATCGGATTTGTATGGAACCATAAAAGACCTCGAATTGCCAAAGCAATACTACATAAAAAGAATAAGGCTGGTGGTGGTTTCACACTTCCCGATTTCAATTTATGCTACAAAGCATTGATAATCAAAACAGCTTGGTATTGGCAAAAAAAACAGACACACAGACCAATGGAACAGAATTGAAAACCCAGAAATAAATCCACAAATTTATGGACAAATAATTTTTTTTTAATTTAAATTTAATTTTATTATTATTATTATTATTATTATTATTATTATTATTATTATTATTTGAGTTCTCTTTCTATCACCTTATATTTAGCTTCCTCTCCCTCCTCTCCCACCCCCTCCCCTTGGACAAACAATTTTTGATAAAGGAGCAAAAAGTATGCAATGAGGAAAAGACAGACTCTTCAGTAGATGGTGCTGGGAAAACTGGGAAAACCATGGAAAAGAATTAATCTGAGCTGTGAACTCTCACCATATACTAAAATTAACTCAAAATGGATTAAAGACCTCCATGTAAGACCTGAAATAATAAGCTGTAAAGAAAATATTGGTATTAAATTTACAGACCTAGGGCTCAAGGGAGACTTCATGAATCTGACCTCAAAGGCAAGGGAAGTAAAAATAAAAATAAATGAATGGGACTATATCAAACTTAAAAGCTTGTGCACAGTAAAGAAACCATCAACAAAGCAAAAAGACAGCCAACTGAATGGGAGAAAATATTTGCAAACAACACATCTGATAAGGGTCTAATATCTAAAATATATAAACTAGTATGACTCAGCAAGAAAACACAAACAATCCAATTAAAAAGTTGGCACAGGACCTAAACAGACATAAAAATGCTCAACCTCATTAGCTATTAGGGAAATGCAAATCAAAACCACAATGAGATAGCTCCTCACACCTGTTAGAATGGTTATTATCAGCAAGATAAGGAATAACAAGTGCTGGAGAGGATATGGAGAAAAAGGAATTCTCGCACACTGCTGGTGGGAATGCAAATTGGTACAACTGCAATGGAAGACAGTGTGGAGCTTCCTCAGAAAATTGGGAATGGAGTTACCATATGACCCAGGAATCCTCCTCCTGGGTATCTAGCCAAAATCCTTGAGTACCTTAGTCTGCAAAGACTTATGTACTCCAGTGTTCATTATAGTGCTGTTTACGGTGGCCAAGACTTGGAAACAAACAGAGAGCCCTTCGATAGATGACTGGATAAAGAAGCTGTGGAACATATACAAAATGGAATATTACTCAACTATAAGAAAAGATAAAATACTGCCACTTACAAGAAAATGGACGGACCTAGAGATCATCATGCTAAGTAAAATAAGCCAGACAGAAAAAACCAAGAACCTTATGACTTCACTCATGTAGAATATAAAACTGAAAGCAACAAAGAAAAAACACACAAACAAAACCTCATGGACACAATCAATAGTTTAATGGTTATTTGGGGGGAAGGGGGTGGGAGAAGAGAGAGGTGGTGGAAGAGGAGGGAGAGGAAGCTAAATATATGGCAAGAGAACTCACACTGGGTGGTGAACATATAATGCAACAAATAGATGAAGCACTGTGGAATTGTACACCTGGAACCTATGTAACTCTTGCTAACCAGTGTCACCCCAATAAGTCTAACAATAAAAGGATTTTTATTAAAAAAAAAACAAACTATGAAGGGAAATGCCAAACAATACTAGTAAATCAAACTTTGGAAATAATTCCAGCCTAGTAGAATTCTATAATGGCTTCAGTTGGGTATTATCTGCTGGTTTTTGTCTGAGATCTGTATGATGAGCTGTTACATGACTGCTGACTGCCAGTCAACAGTTGTATTGTGCCATTTCTACAGTTGTAGAATTCCACAGTTGTTAGTGTTCTAATTCTAGAGTGTAGCCCCTCAGCATAGTATGTTTCCTGAATGACTGAATACTCTAATGATTTTTGTTAGAACTCAGCAGTAATTGGATCCAGATGACAGCATTTGTTATTTGGGAAATACTATCACAAGGACTTATGTATGCTAGACATTGTTAAAGGTGATGGGGGTATAAGGGTCAAAGAACTTAACTTTTTGGAGCATACTATCTAGTGTGGGGTAGGTAGACAGTAACCACTGAATAGGCAGATACCTAATATAATTTCAAAGAATTATATTAGTGGTATAAAGATATTGAGAACTGTAAAGCTGAGTAAAGAGAAAATAATGATGTGTAGAGGCAAGATACACTTGAGCAGGATGGTTAAGGAGGTTCCCTTTGAGAAGTGACATTTGAGTGGAAACATGACAAGAAGTGAGCTAGCAGCAAGAAGGCAGGTATGACAGATAAAGTGAACAAGAGATAGGGGTTAAGTTAAAGTGTTTGGGTTTTGAAGGAGGAACAGATGGGACGTGGTGTATGATTAAATGTGAGTGAAGAAAATAAAAGAATCAAAGATAATATCTTGGCTACTTTGCTGTGCTCATAAGAACTGTTACATTATCATCAATAACAGTAATATAGCTATCATGTAGTAATAGTTATCATGGATTAAGTGCCCACTATGTATTATACCAGACATTGAGTTTTGCGTTCTTTGTAGTTTTTCATTTACTTCTCTCAACAACCTCTTAGATATAGTTGTGCTTGTTTTACAGATGAAGAAATTAAGACTTGGGTGTGATTTGCCCAGGTTCACACAGCCAGGAAAGATATTCAACTACACGTCTCTGACTACAAAGCACACACTCAGTTTATTTAGTCATTCAACAATGACTTGCCAGTAGTCTTCTAGGAGTTAAGTTTACAGAGGTTAAACCCAAGTCACTGCTCTCATGGAGTTTAAAATTTTATGTTTTGTGTATTAAAAAAATTATACCTTAACAGTGTATGCGGTTTTGTGGTCCAGGTGTGTAGGAGGACCATACCTGAATGTTAGATTTTTGGTATTCTGGAACATAGCTTTAATCTTGCAAGTAGCCCATACTTAAGCTTTTTCATTCCTCAGAAAGAATAGGTCCCTAGGCTCTTTCTCTTCCTGTTGTGCTCCTTTATACACAAATATGATTATCATTTTTTTCTCAAATCAGATTGTAATTAGCACATGCTGAGGAATTAGGGGACTTAATAGAGGTAAATACAATGAGAAAAGTGGCACTGACAACCAGAATGCAAGAAGTATCTGAGGAAGTATCTGAAGAATACACAGAAGACACAGAACTCTGCTGCCTGTTAATTCATTATCATTATTATTTTTGAAACTTTTCCATTAAATATTAAGAGAAGATTAATGCCTTATCCATTAGGCCACCGGGGCTTCTTAAGATTAAATGCCTACTCTTTGAGCCTAAAAGTCCTTTGATGTTGTTTTATCTTAAATCTTTGGTTCTTGAATTTTACTTCATTATAGTTATATTACAAAAATACTTAAAAACATTAGTTACCTCCCTCACTAAAGTGCGAGTAAAATAGTTGGACATAACAAATTATTAAAGAATCTGTATTTATATTGTCAGTAACCAGAGGTGGTTACTCATTATAGTAGTTTATAAATCATTAAGAAAAGGTTGCTTGGTATAGTCTAATTGGAAAGATAGAGAAGCAGTATTCTATGTTAAAAAAATTTAATGCATGTTAAAATTTTATGACACTAGGATCATCATAAGATTTTAGAGCTAGAAGGATCATTATAGGTATCTCATCCAGCTTCATCAAGCTTGTCTAACCTGTGGCCCAGGATGGCTTTGAATGTGCCCCAACACAAATTTGTAAGTTTTCTTAAAACATATTTTTTTGAGACTTTCTTTTTAGCTCATCAATCACATATAAACACATGTGCTCAGGGCCTACCTCATGGTAGATGCCTAAAAGATGCTGGTTTTTTTCTTTACCTGTCAAGTCTGTCCCTTTTCTATTTCTCATTTTTTACTTTCTGGAAATTTTATGTCCCTGTTCCTAATGACAGATATGTTCCAGAGAAGCAACTGAGCATGAAAACTTCTGGTATTATGGTCCCTGCCTACTTACTGGGTTATAGTCTTGCAAGGATTTCCCCCTGAGATTTGCTAAAGAAAGAACAGAGCTACAAGGGCTTAAGAAGACCCATGTTGCTTGCATAATTTGTTGTAAGGTGTTGTATGAACAGTAGAAGTACTTGAGAAGCTTGAATGTAGTATTACCTACATTTTCATTGTTTCATTTAAGAGTATGCACACTAGGCCAATTTAAAGATATTTCTGTTCCCCCTTCCCCCCATAACTGTATTCCATGTTTTTCCATGAGAAACTGTCAACCCTTAGTTCCTACTACATAGCCATTCTGTTTTAATGAGATTGACCCCTTAGCTCTAGGGGAGAGCCTGATTAGCTCAAACCAAGCATTTAAGCCCAGCCATTTGGACACAATGATCTGTTTGTCCACAGTGATTCACTAAAGCCCAGTGAGGTTTGTAGTCATGTTTGGGGCTTCTTTACTCCAAAGAGCTTCCCTGAGAAATGCTTTTTACCTGCTAGACTTAAATGAGGATGCATGTAGCTCCCAGAATCTGCTTGTAGTCATCCATGTTATAACACTTTGCGGGGTGGGAGATAACTAGCCTTAAATGAAGCAAACATCAAGGAAGGCAGAGGGGAGAAAACAAAAGAAACCAGATCTTTTTTTTATATGTGGGTAGTTCCCTGACTGGGAATCAAACCCAGGTCACAGTGTTGACAGTGGCGAAGCCTAGACACTACACCACCAGGGAACTCCCAGAAACCAGATCTTTGGTGACATCATTGAGCCATTGGACCAAGCCTTCTTGAAGCCATTCTACCTTTGGTCTTGTCAGTCAAGTGAACCAGTGAATTTTTATTTATGCAGTTTAAGTTGGGTTTTCTGTTACTTGCAACCCAAAAGTTTAAATAATAGCATCTGGCTTTCTCCTAAACCACCTATATACTTCACTTTAAATATCCAGGAGCCTAGACCTAGAAAAATCAGTTCACAAGCATGCTGCCAGGTGAATTAAATTTGTCAGCAAGCTTTGGTTGAGCTGCTTATCCATTCATTTATTCAGTATGTATTTGAGCTCCTGCTCTGTGCTAGACTCCATGCAAGGTGAGGGAGCTGAAGATTGGTTCCTGCCTTCAAGGAACTTAAAATTTAGAGGAGGCAAGTCATATAGGTCAAGTAATAATTGCAGGTCCTTTTTTGTAAAATAAGCTCCTTTCAGTTGCTTTTAGTTTTTTTTAGAATGCTGCTATATCTCATTTGTATTTCTTTATTATAATATTTCTACCTTATATATAGTTTTACTGTAGTCATGCAATATGTATGTATTTCCCACCTCATTTTGTTAGTCTTCATAAAGGTATAATGGATAGATATACTAGGACTTTTTAAATGTTAAAACATGTTACTGGCATGAAACAACAAATCAGAAATGAGTAAAAGAAGAGCTGGTCAAAGGGTTTCTAATTGCTGCTGACCCTATCCAGGTGATACTTTTTTCTTTTTGGATCGTGCATTGCTTTCAAATGTTGAAAGAAGCATCGAGAAAGATGTAAATATACATATATCCAAGATTCTCTATTCAGTTTCTGGGAGTTCTTGAATTCACTGAAGCTCTCAGAAGTTGGAGTTCTCAATTTAACCTTCATACCCACCACTAAACAATGCTCTAGTTTTATAAACTTACTAATGATTTTAATACACTTAAAAAAAAAAAAACCAAAAAAATCAAAAATGGGTAAGTTCAGCTTCCCACCTGAAGAATTTGTAAGAGTAGAAGCACAATTTTTACTAACTTTCAGAATTCTTTTTATGTGCCAGACTCTTTAAGTTGGGTACATTACGTACATTATCTTAATCATTCTCCACTAGGATTCAGTAATGTTTATATTATCATTACTATTGTTCTTAATTTTATAGCTGGGTAACCAGAAACTGAGGGAGTTTAAAAGTTGCCCAAGTTTAGACAGCCTGTAAGTAATGAAGTTGGAATTCAAACCCAGCACCTGTCTTCTTCTGCTTCTTAAGTAATTGATAGGAAGTGTTTTGTATAGCCCCTAGAACGTAGTTAAGTAGTGATACTGTTGTTGCTCTTGCTGTTTATTTATTCAGCAAATAATTTTTTTGAGCAACCACTCTTCATACCTTTAGTTCTTAAGGATAGGAATGCTTTTTCTTAGGATCCTTAGGTGCAAGGAACAGTCCATTTCAAAGTAGATTAAATATAATAGTGAATCTTGTGGGTAAATACTGGGGTTTGGGGCGGAAAAACTTCCAGGATTTATGAGAGAGGAAGCCATTCTATGAGAGTTCAGAAGCCCAGATACCTCCCACCAAATTATTGCAGACGTGCCCCCCACTCTTTGGTAACAGCTTTATTGAGATAAAAATCACATACCATATAATTCATCCATTTAGTGGTTTTTTAAGATGATTATATTGAGTTGTGGAACCATCATCAGCACAGTCAATTTTAGAACAGTTTCATCAGTCCCAAAAAGAAACCCCTTAGGCTATAACCCTCTAAGCCTCCCTCTCCCTGCAGCCCTAGACAACTGTTAATCTACTTTCTATTGCTGTAGACTTGCTTATTTTGAACTTTTATATGAATGGAATCATGTAATATGTAAACTTCTTGTGACTGGTTTCTCATCATGTTTTCAGGGTCCTACCAAGTTGGAGCATGTATCAGTACTTTATTCCTTTTAATGACCAAGTAATATTCCATTTCTTTTGTTTGGATAATACCACATTTTGTTTATTCATCAGTTGATAGGCATTTGGGATGTTTTCATAAGTCAACCCTGAAGTCCTGTAATTCAACTTGCAGGGAAGAGAGAACCCTGATGTTTTTTTATTACTCTGGTCAGGCTTTTGGAGGGTAAAAGAATAATTTTATTAGGCATTATTTGGAAATATTGAAAGTAACTAGAGGATCTTTTTTTTTTTTTTCTATTACATTTGGGGTCTACAGGAGTCCAGAGACTCCAAATTGGGGTAGGACTGATCTAGTCCTACTCACCTCATTTTTAAAATGATGGTACGTAGTCCAAGGTAGTGCATAGGTCCCCGAGTGCCTCCAAATTTAGCATCAGTGACTTTGATAGTATTTTGACCTATAATGATCACCATGCTATTTTTTTTTTTTAATGACATGGTGTTAGAATTAGGCAACTATAAACATTCTTCTTAAAATTTATTGTGGTGAAATAATACATAATAAATTTAACATCTTTTTTTTTTTTTTGCTTTTTGGTATGTGGGTAGCTCCCTGGCTGGGAATCGAACCCAGGCCGCAGCACTGACAGTGCCAGCGCCGAAGCCTTAAGCCGCTACACCATCAGGGAACTCCCTAAATTTAACATCTTAACCATTTTGCATGTACAATTGAATAGCATTAAGTACATTATTGTAACCATCACCATCATCCATCTCTAGAACCTTTTCATCATTCCGGACTGAAACTCTGTACCCATTTAACTCTCCTCCCCCTTACTCCCCGTCCTGTCCCTGGTAGCTACCATTCTATTTTGTCTATGAATTTGAACATTCTAGTTGTGTCATATAAGTTATACAATATTTGTCCTTTTATGACTGGCTTATTGCACTTAGCATAATGTCCTCAAGGTTCATTTGTGTTGTAGCATGTATCAGAATCTCCTTGCTTTTTAAAGATGAATAATAATTCTCTTGTATGTGTATAGCAGATTTTGTTATAATTCCATTGTTTGTTGGACAGTTATTTGTTTACTGGCTAAAAACTTCCTCACAGACAGTGCTGCGAGAGCTGGTGAATTGTTGTGATGCAAGAGCCATGAGTTGTTGGTGAAAAGTTCAGGTCGTTTTTTGTCTTTCTCACCCAACCCTTTTAGCACTTCCAAATAGTAAACTTGGTTGACTGTCCAGTTAGTACAAATTTATAATGAACAATACCTCTGATATCAAAAAGGTTAACAACATCATTTTGACTCTTGATTTGGACTGATGGAACTTTTTGGTCATGGAGAATTGGCTGACATTCGTTATGCACTTTGATGCTTTGTTTCAGGATTGTATTGGTATACCCATGTTTTATCACCAGTGATAACTCAGTCCAAAACATTGTTTTGCCTCTCCAAAAGGTCTTGGCAAACTTCAACTCTCCTTTTGTTTATTGGTGAGCTCCTTCGGGACCAAATTTGCACACATCTTTCTTTCTTTCTTTCTTGTGCCAAGATTTTCAGTGAAACTTTTCCTCACTCTTTCTCCCTTTTTTTTTTTATTTTTAAAAATTTTTTTTATGTGGGTAGTTCCCTGGCTGGGAATCAAACCCAGGCCACAGTGTTGACAGTGCTGAAGCCTTAGCCACTACACCACCAGGGAACTCCCCCTCTTTCCCTATCGATGTTTACTTGGTCTGCTATGCTTCTCACAGTCAACTGACAATTTTGACGTACAATTTGAGGAATTTTTGCAATGTTTTCATCAGTTCGGCTCATTCCTGGCTGCCCTGACCTCTCTTCATCAGTGATGCTTTCTCTGTCTTCAGAACAACGTTTAATACATTTGTACACTGCCATTTTCTTCATGGCATTATCCCCATAAACTTGCACTAATATGTCCCTAATTTCACTTCCACTCTTGCCACATTTAACAAGAAGTATAATATTTGTTCATTGCTCTAATTCAAAGCTCTGACATTCTCACACCGGCACACAAAAATACACAATAATGAATGCCACTCAACAAGACACCACCACACTTCAACATGAACACAGCTGAGAGACACAGATATACCAAGGTATGACAACTTACTGGGTTGTTTGAACAGTGCTGCCAACGTAAGTGCACGGTGGTAAGTTCACAAACTTGTCAGATTTGGGTATGACAACAGCTCTGATGGTCCTTCCAGAAAATGAGTTCCAAAATTGCTTTGAAGGGTGGACTAGGCACTGACATTGGTGCATGGCTTCCCAAGAAGAGTACTTTGAACGTGACTGTAGTGATACTCAGCAATGAGCTATGCAGCACTTTTTGTAGGATGAGTTTGTGAAATTAATTGTCTGACCTTGTATGTGTGGCCCGAAACAATTCTTCTTCCAGTGTTGCCCAGGGAAGTGAAAAGATTGGACCCCTGGTATAGAATATAGTCTAGATGGAAGTTCCTTATTAGATATGTGATTTGCAAATATTTCCTCTCATTCTTTGGGTTGTCTTTATTTTTTTGATGGTGTACTTTGAAGCACAAAATGTTTTAATTTTTATAAAGTCGAGTTTATGTCCTTTTCTTTTGTTGCTTGTGCTTTTGGTGTTATTAAGAAGACCCTGTCAAATTTAAGATCATGAAGATTTACTCCTGTGTTTTCTTTTAAATGGTTTATAATTTTTTACTTTTAGCTCTTAATTTGGGTCTTGATCCTTAGGTTAATTTTTGTATATACTGCGAAGTAGTTAAAGTTCATTTTTTTGCATGTGAATGTCTCAGCAGATGTTCCTCTGACATCATCCAAGACATTATGAGTATCTTAGATTTCAAGATTATTTTATGTCCTTCAGCCATTGAGGCAGTCTCAGTGGTATCTCAAATGGTGTGTATGGATTGGTTGGCAGCATCTTAGAATTTTTTTTTGTCCAAATTCCCAGTGGTCACTGCTTGGAGACAGACACTCATGGGCTTTTGCCATAAGATTCAGTCTGCATGAGTATGGGTGGCAGACACTTCCAAAATCATATCTGAGTGGAGGTCATAGGGCCCAGAGGTGTTAAGAGAGGTACTGCCTTTTGTAGTTCAGACATGGCTTGCTTTTGTTCAGGTCCCCACTCAAATATAGCATTCTTTCTGGTATTCTTATAGGTGAGAGCTAGCAATATTCCCATATGTGGAATATGCATTCTCTAAAATCCAAATAAACCATTGAAATGCTGACCTTCTTGTTTGGTCCTACTGGTGAGTGGGGACAGCAGTATATTTTTAGTCGATTGTGAAAAATCCCGGATGGCTCCTGCTCAGGTTATTCCTAAGAATTTTACTGTTTGGGGAGGCCCATGGATTTATTTTCTGGATTTATTAACCAGCTCCATTTGTCATGTGTGTCAGCATTGCATTCAAATCAGTCCTAGCCTGCTTTTTGGTTTCAAGTGTCATCATAATGTCATCAGTGTAGTGTATCATTGTACTTGAGACTTGCGTCAAGTCCAGATGCCTTCTGACAAAATCATGACAATAAACTGGTGAGTTCAGATAACCCTGTGACAGCATAAGAAAAATAAATTGGGATCCTTTCCCAGTGAAGGCAAATTGTGGTTGGCTCTTTTCCAAGATTGAGATGGAGAAGCATTTGCAAGGTTAGACATAGAGTACCAGCTTCCTTTAGCCCACTGTGTTTTCTGTATGGGTGAGGCCATGTCCAGAGCTGCTGAAGGTAGGGGCAGTACAACTCCCCCCCCCCTTTTTTTGCGGGGGGGGGTATGTGGGTAGTTCCCTGGCCAGGAATTGAACCCAGGCCACAGCGTTGACAGCACCAGCGCCGAAACCTTAAGCCACTACACCACCAGGGAACTCCAGTACAACTTTATTTAAGCCTCAGGAGCTTGCTGTTAGTCTCCATGAGTCATCTTCCTTTTTCACAGGCTACATAAAACTATTTACAGCAAATTCATTGGTTTCAGCACTCCGGCTTCTAGCATATCATTAATTCAAGTGATAATCTCTTTATGTTCACTAGGTATTCTGTATTGCTTTAAGTTAACCATCTGTGTGGACTGTGGCAGTTCTAGTGGTTCCCATTTAGCAGGCCCAATTAAAACTGGCCTGAAGGTGGACTTACATGCCTTTGTTTTACAGTGTTGTTAATATTAAGTAGGGAAAGCAATCCCCAGTTAGACTAATACCCATCCCAATAATACATTCAGGTATAGGAGATATGACCATCTCACACAAAATCTGTTCAAAACCCGCACTTTTCCTACAAACTTTTAATTCCATCAACTCTTAACATTCCTGACTACCACCTCCTTACATTCCTGATGTAACTTCATCAACAGGTTTTGTTTTTATAGTGCATTTGGCTTCTGTATCAAGGAGTCCTAGAAAAGTTTCTTTTCTCTCTGGCTGTTTTGCCCACATACCTGCATATGGCTTTGGGTCCCCATCTCCCCAGGGAATTCCTGGTCAGATTCCTCATCTTACTAGGGTAAATAGAGCAAACTTCTTTGGGCCCCTTTAATGTTGGGGGACTAAAAGGGAGTCCCCTAGGCTCACTCAATCTCTGGTAGTATTGCATCAACATCTTTGTTTTAACTCCATCAATGTCCACTTTATTCATTCCATTTTTCGATAAGTATCTGAAGACTTCCATTATGCTGGGGCTGTCAGTGGTTTTGAGTTTGAAATCTCTTCTTTTTTATTAAAAAGGGAGGCTAGGAAGTATTAAAGATACCAAACTGAGACCTTCCCTTATCATAATCTTTATCTGATTGATTCAGTGTTATTTTATATCTTGTTCACAAATATCATAAAATTATTTTGTAAACCATGAATAAAATATGGGCCCATGTGTTGGGATAATCTATGCTGCTAGAGTCTAAACTAGACTATTCGTGTTTTCAACCAGTCTCAAGACTCAGCACAGGCCTTACTACCCCCTTGTTGCAAAGAAAACTCTCGTGCCACAAATAAATACTTGGAGATTTAAATACCTTGGCAAGGCAGTTTTTACTTCTGCAGAAGGGTGTGAAGCAGCATAACAAAATTGAGACCACTAGCACACCGATTGGAGAGCCGCTCTGGTTTTTATCCCTAATGCAGGCTTAAGGTGGTTATGTCTTACCCTGTTGGCTAGGGTTTTGACCGCACAATCTTTTTTTTTTTTTTTTTGTAGTATGTGGGTAGCTCCCTGGCTGCGAATCGAACCCAGGCCGCAGCACTGACAGCGTCAGCGCCGAAGTCCTAAGCCACTACACCATCAGGGAACTCCCTGGACCACACAATCTTGTCCACACCTGATTGGCTAATTCCTGTTCTATAAGGGGAAAGTATAAGGAGTTACGAAGACAAAAAATTCCAAGGTGGCTCTTGTGACTCATTTGTAAACACGATGGGGTGGGGAGAGCTTGTTCTAGAAGTTAGGCACTTGAAGAATGTGGGGTGTCTTTGGCAAGGTTTTAGTTCTGAGTGGAGACATTGTATTCCTATTTAGAAGAAAGACATATATATTCACCTAAGTTTTATATCCCCACACCCTCTACAAGGAAGAGTGTCCTTAAAGCTGTATAGAATCATATAAAACTTAATAAAATGTGAGCTCTTTCCCTCTGAAGAAAAGTAAAAGCCATTGTGTAGGTGAGTATTGTTGGTGGTAGTTTGAGGTTGTTAGAAAGGGTCACATAAATTATCGATTCTTGTTCCTGATGCTTGCTTGTCATCCAAGATTTCCCTTTCCTGGCATCCTGGAGATTTTGTTTGCTTCTTTTCTGTGTTAATGCCCTGTTTTTTATATGCCAAGTCTTTCTCTTTTTTGATTCACTCTTACTCATGTAACAAATTTCCTGAGGAAGAACATGAAGGGTAAAATTTTTGTAACTATGAATGTCAGAAAATATCTACCTATGACCTTCATTGATAGTTTTGCTGATTAATCTAAGTGGGAGATAATTTTTCCATTCTAGCTTCTAGTGTTGAGAAATTTGAAGCCTTTTTGATTCCTGGTCCTTTGTATTTTTTTCTCTATAAGTGTATACAACCTTCTGGTCTTGCATTATAAAATTTAATGTGTGAGGCATTCAATGGGCCCTGTTCTGATAACTCCAGTTAATCTGATAGCTCAAGTTATCCACTTGGGCTTCCCTAAAGTGTCTAGTAATCCTTGACAGTTTGCTTATTTTTAAAATAGTAACTGATTGCTTCAGAAAATTAGAAAAAATAGATAGCAATTAATTGTTTCAGAAAATAAGCTTATCTTAAAAACAAAAATTCACCTGTGTCCAATTTTAAAATGTTAAAAACAGGACAGTAGCAGCACTTATACTTAATTCTTACCTTTTTGCCAATGTCACGTCCAGGGTGTTAAGCAAAATACCTATATTCCTGAAGGTGTTGATTTCAGGTTCTCTGTTAGGGCAAATAAGGTACACCATTTTTTGTAAGATGTGTTCTCATTCCAGAGATTTGATTTTATTATTATTATTTTTTAATGTGGGTAGTTTCCTGGCTGGCAATCGAACCTAGGCTGCAGCGTTGACAGCGCCGAAGCCTAGCCACTATACCACCAGGGAGCTCCCCACCAGATTTTAACATTTGAAAAAGTGTGACTTAAATAGGTAAGAATAAATTAAATCCCACACAACAGAGTGTGATTAGATACATAATTATTAAATATTTAAAATTAAATTGGCAGAATAATGCAGCATAGAATTTGGATTGAGAATGCAATTATGCATACATATGAACAAAGATTAAGGCCACAACTCTCCCCAAAGCGACCACCAGGACTGCCCGCTTTGTGTGAATTAGAATCCCCTTCCTCTAGGCTAATGGTGTTGGGTACCAGGTACAGGGCTTAGCAAGTGAAGCATGGGCTGAATTTCTACCCTGTCTCATTTCTTTTGTTGGGTGTCCTTGTGTAAGGCAGAAGCTATCACAATATCATTTACTCTGTCAGTCACAGTGCTTAAGTGCCTTATAAACATTATTGAACAGTTTCATAACTCAATGAGATATAAGTATTATTCCTTTATTTTATGGTTGGTTAATTTTTCAGCCCAGACATCTTCTGAACCCCATAATTATATGAGGGCTGTCCAGAAAGTAAGTTTCCAGCCATGTAATATGAAAAATATAGGCATTTATGGCTGGATTTTTCCCAGACAGCCCTCATAATCTATTGTCTATGTAGTTAATTTGCAATATAGCAGATGGAGCAATCCTTTTAGGGACCTAAGGTAGATTGTGTTTCCTCTGTTCTAAAAGCTTTTCATGGCTTCCTGTTCCATTCAGTAAGAGGCAGAGTACTGACAGTGACCTACAAGGCAATGTGTTATCTGCATTGTCCCACCTCCCCTCAACTGTACTCTCACTTCACTGAGCTCTGTGATCTCTTTGCTATTCCTTATACACAGGACACTCTTGCTCTAGGGTTTTCCCTGGCTATTTCCCCAGCTACTTGCAAGTCAAACTCCCTGACTTCCAAGTCTTGGCTCAGCTGTTAACTCCCCACTGAAGTCTACTCTGACCTCACTATATAAATTGCAACCTGCCTCCCTTCCTCCAGCACTCCCACTCTTCTATTATATATAATTTACTTTAATGTGTCTCTCCACTAGAAACACATAACCCAAGCATCTAGAACAGTGCCTGGTACGTAGTAGGTACTCAATAATGTTTATTGCATAAATGATTAAGAAAATTGTGGGAGAAGTTAAGCAATTAAGCAAAAGGCTGGCCGTACAGCTAATAAGAGGTAGAGGTAGATTTCGAAGGGATATGCATGTATTGTGCTTTTAATATTAGAAGATGCTATCCAAAAAAATGTGTTAGGATGAGTAGGATTATGGGGAACTTTATTTCTCTCCCAAATTTAATTCTTATCATGTCATATTTTACTGTATTTTTTTTTCCAAGAAGAAAAAAATAGTTTAATAGAAAATTGAACCAAGGACAAGAATAGACAGTTCACAAATAGCCAAAAAACCTGCAAACGTGCCCAATATTACTAGAGTTAATTAAAAATTAAAGAGTTAGCATTAATTACCCATTAGATTGACAAAAGTTTAAACAACTCATATCATCTGGTTTTGGTAAGGTGTGGGCATCAGATTGTTACCTGTAATTTCTTGTATGTAGTAAAAACTGCCTTACCAAATAAGTTCACACACGTGCAAATTGTAAGTGATGGGATTATCAGTGTTTTTAGATGCACCTAAATAAAAAGCAAGACTCTCCCTCTGAAGGAAGAAGCAACTGTTTAACCAAGCCTTAAACACTCTTCTAAAACTAAAATTCCAAACACATTTTGAGCTTAAGTCGTATTTTAAATAAAAGTATAATTTTTAAAAAGTTACTGGAGTGGAAAAGGAAAGAGCCAGCTATCAGGAAGCAAGAGCAGGTGGCCACAAGATTGAAATCTGGTACCTCATCTGAACAATAGCTTGTTTTACAAATGCACTGATCTTATCTGGTTTAAGAATAAAGAGTGATGGTGTGATAAAACCTTGGTAAAACTTGCGAATGCTTTTGTTCTTAGATGTTCTGCCAGTAATCTTGGTTCTCTATCTTTCTGTCTAACCTTGGACAGTTTTATTTTATTCAGTTTCTAACCTTCAAAATCAGAATAATAGTCTTCCTCATAGAGTTGTTAGGAAGATTAAATGAGGAATAAATGTAAAGAACTTGAAACTTATTTATGTACATAATGAAATGTGAAGAACTCAGTATTGTCATTGTTGCTGCTTAGTTCGTATAGAATTTTAAGAAATTTATTTTTTGATGGATATATCTTGTCTGGTGAGTTTTTGGCAGGTGTCAAAATAACAAATCACTATCGTTATTGTTTAGATTCTAAGCAATAGCAATAGTGGTTTACTCTCTATTATCTAAATTTTAGATAGCAAAACAGTCTGTTAAATATTTTTTAATGGGTGCTTGCTTGTGGTTATAATTTTATATTACATCTTAAAATAGCCATTTTCCTTAATTTATGTAAATTTTAGATTTAACATATTGTGGATCCTACAAGTATCATCCCATTGGTTTTGAAGTCTTGGTTGAATAATGACTGTGTGTCAATTTTGCTAAGTTCTGAGAGAACAAAGAAGGCTTGTACTCTATCCTCAAGGAGCTTACAGCAGGCAGGGAAGCAGACATATAAATAAATAATTACAATATAAGGTGGGAAGTGCTGTTAATATATGTGTGAATAATATAAACATGAAAAGGATGAGGGAGCAAACGGGGTGCTTTATGAGGGAGAATACTTGAAGAACATCACCGAGGACCCAAAGCTCAAGAGAGGCATACAGTATTCTACTGAGGGACTGCCCTCAAAAGAAAGACTTCAGAAACTCACTTTGTACATTTTAAAGTTTTTGTACTGTACAAAGACTGGATCTAAAATCATCTCCACAAGAAAGTAAAACAAGTTGCAAGACTAAATGAGTACTACGATCTTCGTTGTGTATACTTGGAGGAGGATTTAAATTGGGTAGGGAATCTACATTAAGTTCACTGGGGGGTTCCCTAGTATTGTAGTGACTGGGCTTCGGCACTCTCAACGCTGCAGCCTGGGTTCGATTCCCAGCTAGGGAACTACCCCCCCCCCCAAAAAAAAAAAATTCACTGAAATAGAATTAACACCACTCTCTCATTTGGTGTTTTTCTTTTTTTGTTTGTTTGTTTTTGCTTTTTGGTATGTGGGTAGCTGCCTGGTTGGGAATCAAACCCAGGCCGCAGCACTGACAGCGCCAGCACTGACAGTGCCAGCACTGAAGCCTTAAGCCACTACACCATCAGGGAACTCCCTGGTGTTTTATTTGAAAGCAGAGAACATCATCTCAGCAGGCAGGAAACAGAAGGCCCCATAGCAACAAAGATCATTACAAGAAGTGGTAAATGAGAAAGTAGAGGAAGGGATATGTAGAGAGAAAGAAATGTTAGAACTCAACATGGGGCAAAAATAATACAGCAAATGAATGAGACTGTAGTATAAGAACCATGGTATATAAGTTCCATGCCTTAAAAATGTCACATTAAGTTAATGATTAGTGTTGGAGAATGGTCTCAGGTGACTGTCAGTGTATCCATTGAAGTAGATACATTCATAATAAATTTGAATGATAAATAATTTTACTGAATAACTAATGGTACCTGAGAAAAGAATAAAAACTTAATATACTGAGTTTTTGAGTCCACATAGCAATGAAATAAACGAAGTAGGGGAAATGATTATTTTTAAATGTAATGTAAGGTAGAAATTAGCATATACATGGAGAGGGTTCATTGGTAGGACTAATAAAGACACTTTAGATAGATACTTAAAGTGATCGTTCAAGTGCGGAAAGATGTATTTTGTGTGGATAAATTTGGAATCTATGCAAGTTCTAGAGATTCTAGCCTTTAGAATTGCATGTGTAGTTTTCAAACTTAGTAGTGATCTACACTAAGAAATATGTATGTGTATACTGAATCAAAGATTTCTCAAAATAGTATTTACCTATAATATATGAGGTATATTCTGCTCTATCTTATTTCTTAAGAAAGCTGATCATGATTCACCAAAATGATTTCCTGACCACTAATTGGGTCATCATCCCCCATAGAAGTGCTAATAACTCAGGAGAGAAAGAGACTTGAGGTTTTTAAGTCTCTTCCCTGAAGAAGCTATTACAAAGAGAGTACCTACTCTGTCCTTGTTTGAAACCATATTGGGTGCTATTTTAGTTATACCACAAAAAGGCCCAAAGAAGGAAATGGATCTCAAGATAGAGCCTATCAGATTGTTCAGGAGCTTGGCCTTGACTCTTTATTGAGCCCTCTTGCTGCATAATTCAGGGCTATGTGTCTTTCTACTATAGCTATTTTGTTTTCTCCTAAACTCAGTACTATTTAGAAATGATAAACTATCTTTTAATTTAGATACAGAAACTTGGATATAATGAATTGTCCCCTTTTTTATCATAAAATACCCATGCCCTGGTGTCTTTCAGAGACCGACTTTGTGGTTAGGCCCATTGTGGCAATTCTTTAATGGAATAGTGGCCAAATGGAGGAAGCAGAGTAGGGTAGGATCTAGACTTTCTGATTTCTGAGGTATTCTGTGGTGCTAGGAGTAGAGTAGGGAGTGGAAGGGGGTCTGGAATGCAGAAGAAAGCAGCTTGGAACCAGTTGAATCTGAATTCTAAAATAGACTAGATAGAAGAATTTGTATTAAATAAATTGTAGGCTTCCTAAATAATTTATGGAATTTGGCTGTCACAATAAATGAAATTAGTAATATGCTGTGTCTGTTCTGGTAAAAGGTAAATGTTTAGTCTATAGAATACGAATTCTCAGCTATTTCACCAAATAAGTGTTTAAGGTCAGGGACCTTTTTGTAATAATCAAGCTACTATTTTGTATATGTGAAGAGAATTACTTAAAAAAAAGATTTTTTAATCAGTTGACTTTCACAGTTGGATTTCATATAAACTTTGTTACCAAGCTATCTTCAAGTAGAATATTTAACAATCATCTTTTTAAGCAACACACTTTTATATAAGGGTTGAATACTAAGAATTAGTTTATGAACATTTTAAATTTATGTATTTTTTGATATTTGGCTTATTTTTGATACTACACAACATGTGTAGTCCTTTAAAGTATTTTAAAATGTATTGGTGACAGATGACATTGGCCCCATTCTTACATCATGGAAAATAATTTACAATTTTAGGATGATGTCTAGTAGTTTTTCTACTTTAATATAAAAGTATAAAATACTACCTATTTAAAGCTTAAAACTTTTTCAGTTTGCTCAGGCAGAACAAAGTAGGATTTTTCATAATTTTAGGTAATAGTTTTTCCAGATAGAAAAGTCTAGATACATATTCTTTCAGTTAATCTTTAGCCAATATGTTGAAGCAGGATCCTCCCCTGGGAGACCTTGTTTTTGTAAACCAGTAGTGTTTTGTTCTCGTTTAGTTCTGCGGCTTTGACTCTGAAGTAGTTTATTGACATTACAAACAATGCTGCAGTAAATATTCCTGTGTGTGTTTGTAGGGTTGGGGTCCCCCCCCCCAGGATAGATTTTCAAATGGTATGTGAATTTAAATCTTTAAATAATTAATAGACACTATTAGATTGTTATATTGCAGTTTATACTATTCTCACAAGTATAATGAGAGGTAGACTTCTGAAGTGCTTGTGATGGATGTTTATGGTCTTTTAAATTTTATAAATTTGATATAAAAACATTGTATTTTTCTTTTAAAATTTGCATCTCTGATATATACACACAGGTTTATGACCTGTGTGTTTCTGTTCTGTGAATTGGATTCCATGTTTTTTTCTGTGCATTTTTCATCTTTTTCTTACTAATTTTTAGGAGTTTTTGTATACTAGGAATAGTAATCCTTTATATGGAGATATACAGGATCCAGCAGAAGTAATGCCTGGACTTGATTTATAATTTTATTATAAAATCATAACTGTACATGCTTATGGTTACACAAACACCACCTCCCTTTTTATGAGCTAGTAATCTATATCTTTTATTATAAAATCATAACATGTAAGATTATGATTTTGTAATAAAATCATAACTCAGGGCTGGGTGTTACTTTTGCTGGACCCTATATATGTCTTTTTAAAAATGATTGATTTCCTCCAACCTACTGAATTTCTCCATTCATGAGAGAATGCATTTGTTTTGAAATTTTTATTTGGAACTGTGAAAGACCTTTCATATTTAGAAGCTGATTTCTACTTTGCACTGTCTAGTGGTGTGTGTCTTGGTGTGTATGTGTGGGTGTATACAGAGTGCCAATAAATACATACATACATTCACACATATACATTTTAAGAAAGGAAAAACCTAAAAATTGTAATACTTGATACATACTGGTAACAAAAGTTGAATACAAGTCACATTTGACTTCTGCAGTTACAAGAGGTACTCAAAGTGGTTACCGTCAGCATCCAGACACTTCTGATTACAGCGGACTACTGCTTGAGCAGTGTTGACCAAAGTTTCACTGCGCATGCTGTTTCAATCTCTTCCGAACTACTGCCATTGTAGCCAGTTTTCTATAGTACACTACATCCTTTAAGATTCCCCATAGGTAGAAGTCAAGGAGTATTAAGTCAGAACATGTGGGAAACTCAACATTCTCGAATTTCAAAAACCACTTCAAAATGGTCTTGTGTTCCTTGAATGACAACTTTTCTTCCACCATTTTCTTTGACTGACCTGTCACCTGGTGATGCTAGCATTCATTTGATTAACGTCATCTTGTGAGCAAATGTCATCCCACACATTGCTACCATAATTCAATTCTACTTAGAAAAGTAATACATAGATAACATCTCCTAAAATGTGTGTACATTTTTTAGGTACCCCGGTATATATTTTTTTACTTAAGAGTATTTAGTTGACAGATCAGAGGGAGAGATCACTATTCTAGAACTGGATTTACATTTATGTTACATTTAAGAGCAATCAGTGGGGCTTCTGAATGTTTTCATTTAAGATTGAAGTATGTTACTGATGTGTATGGTTTTTAGAAGATGTTTCTTTCTTGTTTTCAGATGTGTATCCTTTGGGAAATTGATTAAGGAATACCCTAGCATAGAGCTTACTCTGATGAACAGGTTAGAGGTGTACCCCTCAGCTCTAGGGTAACTGGTAGAGCCTTTGGCCTTCCGGGGCTTGTTTGCTTACCTCAGCATGTCTTAAAAATATATCATTTTGTGTTAGTGACATGAAAAAGGTTGGGAAGCACTGATTTAGCATGCTTCTTAGCCTTTAAGTGAACTTGATATAGCATAGAAAAATGAAAATTATGACTGATAAATAATCTCTAAACTTGAAAATTAGAGTCAGTTTGATTTTGTCACTTTTTAAGTTATTGTATGTGTTCTCTATAAGCACCAACACTTATTTTTTTATTTTTAAATTTATTGGGGTGACATGGGTTAATAAAATTACATAGGTTTGCATTGTGTACCTACCACCCAGAACCATCACCACAACACTTTTTTTTTAAGTGCCTATAAGACTTAGAATTCATCATAAAATAACAATGTTTTTGGATTTAAGCTACATTTAAGTCTTATAAGGGGTTCTTTAGTCAATAGGTTATATAGGTCTTTTCTATTAAAAAAAATACAGTTTTGCAGCATTCTTGTTCCTAACTTAATTCATTTAATAAATACTTGCATGCATTCATGTTCCAGGTTCTATATTTAGGACTAAGAATATAACAGTGAACAAGAATGGCATAGTCTTGACCTCATGATGCTGAAGGAAGGGTGGGGTACTGACCAAAATCTATAAACAGCCTAACATAGTAGTAAGTGCCATGAAGAAAATAAGACAGGATTATTTGATGGGGCTAGGAGAGTGGGGTCTTTTATCTAGGGTGGTTAGGGAAAGCATCTCTAAAGAGATCTTTTGGGTGAAGACCTTAATGATGGGAAAAGGCCAACTTGCTTTTTTTCTGGAGGTTTCAACCTTCCAGATGATGGGAATAAGAAGTTCAAAAGTTTTCAGGTGTGAAGCTTGGCATGTTAGAAAGAAGGAGTTTAGCTTTTATTCTGAGTCTTAAATAAGAAGGGACAATGACGAGTTGCATTTTTAAAATTGTTCTGGCTGCTTTATGTCTATAGATCATAGGAGCTGCATCATTTCAGGCTAGTGAGATACTCAGATGAGTGTTCCCTCAGTTTCTCTCTCATCTGGTTGTAAACTTCTTCATCTCTTTCTTTTTAGTTGGGAAAAAAAGATCTAGGGAAAATAAGAACTGTGGGTGCCCCTAAAAATTGACCTCAGTAACTGAGGGACAGTTAGGAGTGTGTTGAGACTCATGTTTAAGTGCTAGAAATGGAGGCAGTGTATCATGGCCCTGACTTTGAAGGCTATGGGGTCTTGTCCCACACCTCCCCTTAAAAGAAATAAAATAGGTACATACAAATTTATAGTGTAATAGTAAAATAAAAGAAGTAAATAGATAATACGTAAAAAGTAAAAATTGTTCACAGTTCTGCTGAAATAATCACTATTAATATTTGTTCTAGATTTTCTCAAACCTTTAATTATTCTAGATCTTCTTTCTAGATTAATATAAAAAGTTCAAAGTGTTATTTTTCATTTCTGTTTATCTTGGATAGCCTTTTCTACCTGTGCACATCCAGATCTACTTCATTTATCACCCAGATATTAACATTTAATTTCCTGTTGTGAGGCACTTGGTCTTTTTTTTTTTTTTTCAATATTTCAAGGATATGAATAATGCTGTAAACTTGTACATATATTTTTATACACTTGCTCATACTTCTGTAGGATACTTTTCTGTAGTAGAACTGAATTACTAGATCAATCTTTAAGAACATTCAAAGTTTTGTTATTAACCATATTCTCCTCCAGAAAAATTGTGCCAAGACAGAGAGTAATGCCATGTTGTAATCTTGAGTAAGTCTTAAAACTTTTCATTTCCTCAACTGTCAGCTAAGAATAGTTAGTATCTGTCATCCCCTCTTGATTCAGGCATGTGATGTGAGAAAGAGCTTAGTATATAATGGGCATTTAGACAGAAACTTCTGCTTGAAAACAAGAGGTTTGAAATAAATGGTCTTTAATTCTAGGCCATTTTAGCTCCTACTTAATGATTTCAAGTGTCAGTATTATATGAAAAGGGCTCTGGAGTTAAAGCTGCCAGTTTTGAATCTCAGCTCTGCCACTTAAAGCTGTGTGGGAATTTTCTCACCTGTAAAATGGAGATGTAATTCCTGCCTATCACTCTAAGGATTAGATTGGATAATATGAGTAGGATATGTGCAATATATACTGCCTCATAATAGTAGAACCTAGTAAATGGTAACTATCATTAATAACAAGACAAGTTTCTGAAGGAGGAAGACTTGAGAAGGATGGGATTCCCTGTAAGCTTTACCCTTACCTAAAGGAGGAAACAAACCTCTCACTTTTCATGAATGCTGACTCCCGGTCAGTGATGGCAGTGTATGTCCTCATTGCAGACTGTCTGACTTACTGTCATTGTGTGACTATGGACTTCTGTTGCTGTTTTCTTGTTGCTCAATTAAAAACATTTGGTTATGTTTGGTTATGTGACTGTCTCTGCTTGCTTCTGTTTATAAAGCTTTGTTTTTGCACTAAAACTGAACTCTGGTGGAAAGTTTATGGACTTTAAATTTAAATAGACATAGATGGTATTTTGCCTATCACCCTGGTGTTCTTGGGCAAGTAGCATTATTTTTCTGTGCCTTGTTTAAAAAATAAAGGGAAGATGAAGGGATTTAAAATTTGGGGGTTCTTAAATGAGATTGTATATAGAAAGTGTCTAACACACATCCTAGAAGTACTAATTTCTTTTCCTTGAAGGCCGAAAATTATGGCTTACACTTAAAAAAAATTTCTCATTGTACTAATATGTTACTCATACTCAAGGGTAGTTGTTCATACTTAATATACAATAACCAAAGAAGAGAAATTTAATTGAAAAAGTCAGGAGACCTGAGCTCATGTTCCAGGTTGTATAACCCTTGATGAGTCTTGATCTCTAGTCCCCACTTTTTTGAGTTGTCTATGAAATATTTTATGGAAATAACACAGAAGTTTTCTGATCAGTTTATTTAAGCAGAAGGTATCACTTATAAGAAAGCCCACATACCACTGTTCTCACAATTTATATAATGTGTTGTTAACTGCTTTTGTTTTAGAATCAAATTATTTGTCTATCTCACCAGGTTTACGTATTGTGTAAGCTGCATCAATGGAGCATATACAGGGGGCCTGGAAGACGATCAGCAATGGTTTTGGATTGAAAGACGCAGTGTTTGATGGCCCCAGCTGCATTTCCCCCACAATAGTTCAGCAGTTCGGCTATCAGCGTCGGGCGTCAGATGATGGCAAACTTACGGACTCCTCTAAGACAAGCAATACTATCCGTGTTTTCTTGCCAAACAAGCAAAGAACAGTGGTACGTGAACATTCCTCTCAGAAAATTTAGCTATCCCTCTTCCTATAGAAAAACATGGAGCATGTTGTCTACCTTATAAACAGGGAAAGTGTTTACTGTCCCTTAAGAGTCTTTATTTATATAGACTTTCCATTTGCAGATTTTGTTGCTTTATATTGCTGTCTTCCTTCGACACCCTCTATTTCTTCCCACTCTTTGACCTTCTGTTATTCTCTTGCCTGGAATGTCTTATGCCCCTTTATCCAAACAATTAGTACATTCTTATGGGGATATATCTAGTCCAGAGACTTTTTTTTTAAAAGACTCCCTTAGAGACCTTTCTAGCTAATTTTATTAATAATTGAGTAAGTTTTTTTTCTAAATGTTGAAGCAAAATGTCCACTTAAATTTTAAGGGGTATTACAATCAGGTATTTAGAAGAAAATAAAATTTCCTACAAAAAATTATTTTATTAAATTTCATAGTTCTTGAGCAAAATCACAGCGTCTTCCTCTTTTCCAGGACACTGGTGCAGCCAGTTATTTCTGCAGAGTTTATTTTTTGTAGTGACAGTCTCAGACTCATATTGGCATCATGGTAGGACATTGCCACTCAGTTTTCTGACACAAAACCCTTACTTTTCTAAGAAATTACTGCTCAAAAAGGTTTCCTACATTTTGGGGGAAAAACCCCATCTGGTTGGAACAGAAAAGTGAAGTTATGCTAATTTTGCTTGCTGGGACATTTGAGAAAACCTTAGTTCAAAATTTCCATGCAGCCTCCTTTCCCACTCTCCATTCGTTGTGTAAAATCAGTACATTTTATTTATTCTTTGTACCTAGGTGAGGAAAGGTTCTGAGATTGGAAAGTCCAGTCCAGAGTTTTCTACTTTGCTTCTAACAGTTCCACTCTCCTCAGTTTACTAATAAATTCCTTTATACTTTTTATGAACCTAAGGAGGCTTCCAGTTATAGTATTATACATTTATGTACATTTGAACTGAAGGCAAAACTCAAAGGCATTTAAATTTGGGTAGGGGAGTTCCTTGGTGGTATAGAGGCTAGGCTTCGGCGCTCTCAACGCCGTGGCCTGGGTTCGATTCCTCAGCCAGGGAACTACCTAAAAAACAAACAAACAGAAAACAAAAAACAAACAAAATAAAATTTGGGTAAATTAATTTTGTTTCCTTTCCTAAAAGTGAAAGTTTAATGGCTGGCAAAATATAAATAAGAATCCTCTTATATTTCAGTAGTGGTCTTTCATTTGCAAAGTGATTTTTACCTATTTTTCATTAATTTTCTAACCTTAATGAGAAGCCCAGGTAGGAAGTGTGAATTTAATGGGAAGCTGAGGACCATCTGGTGCTGCTTCATGGTGTTAACTGTGCCTATCTTCTCCATCCCCCTCTGCTACCAGTTTGCCTCTGAGATTGGGAAATTTAGTTTTGGCTTAGTGATTAAGTGTAGGAAACTTTAAGACAACCAAGCCCAAATTTAAATCCCTGGATTGCCTTTTATTAGCTGTGTCATCTAGACATGTTACATAATATTTTGAGCCTGTTTCCTGACCTTTATGAAATGAGGCTTATACTGAATATGTTGGTTAATTCATAAGTAAAATAGTAGCTATGAGTATTTTTGAGGGTTTTTTTTTTTTTACATCTTTGCAGTTGTTGACAGCCTTCTGAGCAGAGCTGGTTGAGAACCAGTGATTTGGGAATTTGATTTCTCCTACAGCTAATGAGAAGGTTCTAGCAGGGAAAGTTAGTTTCTCCTATTTCTTTGACCAGAGATGGACCATCTGTTTCTGAAATAACTAGCTTCTTTCACTAGGCACTGAGCTTCAGGGGAGCATTGAAGGAGAAAGGAGTCACTTGTTAGCCAGCACCATCAGTCAGTTGTTTCTAATCATCCCTAGGTTGCTTCACTGCTGGAACCCAAGAAATAACTCATAATTATTTAGTGGGCTCCAGAAATTAGTCAGATTTAACTGATTTCAACATGTATTTATGGGCAGTTGTAGAGAGGAGAATGACAGGATGTATATCTAATTTAAATAATTTTAGAAGTAATAATTAGTTGCTTATTTTTTGAATTTTTCTTTTTCTTTTTTTTGGTTAGTTCCCTGAGCAGGGATCAAACCCAGGCCCCGGCGGTGAGAGCCGTCGAAGCCTAGCCACTATACTACCCTTAAATTTTTCTTGTCATTAGTGTTGAAAACATACAGCTCTCTTTGACTGTCTTTCTCCTCCTCCTCTTTCTAGTCCTCCTTCCTTCCTCTTTTTCTACCAGAGCCGAACACCATTGTGTATCATTAGAATCACCTAACAAGCTGGTTAAAATAAGGCTCCTGGGCTTCATTTAAGACTAACTGGATCAGAATCATTGGGTGCGTTGGAGGGGAGAGGTTGGGAATCTGCATTTCACAAGCCCCTTGGATGAATCCAGTGGCAGCCACATTTGAGAACCCTGCTAGATTAGAGGATATTTAAAGAACTGTCTGGCTGTTCGAGTTTGTTACCTTTAATGAAGGTTAATGATAATAATATAGATACTACTTTACGGTTTTCAAAGCATTGCTGCACAGTATTTGATGCACATCATTGTACTGTTGTGTGTTTATTACTCTTTGTTGTCCTCATTCTTACTGCCTTATCCTCATAATTCAGATCATTGTAAGTATATTTCACTTTATTTTTCAAAAGCTGGAAGTTAGTGGGATCTTGTAAGAGCATCACTGCTTCAAGGAAACTTTCAAATAAACTTGTTATGGAACATTTTAAATAACTTTTAAAATTGATAACATTTACCCACTTCCCTATGGGAAGGGGCTGGGGGGCCCATTCTCAGCTGTCATACTTGCACCCAGTGGGGGCGCTCCACTGTGGGCAGTTTGCAAGTACTGCAGATTTATATTCTACTCTCCTTACTGGCCATACTAACTCTAATTGCCTTACTTTTGATTAACTTTATTGGCTTTAAAAACAAAATGTATAGGGCTTTTATCAAAACCCTTATGATCTCAGTTGAAATTTTTATTTACACATTATTAGCACATTTGAAAGGATGCTCGCTTTCTACTCAGCTTCTGAGTGCCTGCCTACCTTTTGAGGATTAGTAGGTATAGGGGAATGTAAGGTCTGTTTACTGCTAAGGCTATGTTACTGCTAAGGCTATGGAAGTGCTGTGCTCACTTATTAAACTATCAGTGGTGGTTTGTTGTTATAGCAAAGCAGCATCTCTGTTTCCTCTACTTCCCTGCTTGCTCTCACTAGTATGAAGTACATGTGAGATGGAATATTTGTTAGGAAAAATCAAATCTTTTGTCAAAAATAGTTTGAAATAGAAAGTCTTAATCAGAAAAACTTAACATTTGTTTATAGATCAGAGATTGGCTTATTTTTCTTTCTGGTGGATGATCATCCTTGCATGTATGTTTCAGTGAGTCAAACAGATCAGAGATGTATAAAGGGAGAGTTGATTATTTTATCTCTCCTAACCACTCTCTCCTGATGTTAATAGCTAGATATATTATATCTTTACCTACACATACACACATTTCCCACACTTTAAATAATCTTACTCTTTATATTATTTTGAAAAATATTTTCCCCCATTTAACATATCATAGACACATCTCCTCCCAGGTCATTATGAGTAATATAGTACTGGCATAATGTGTCATGCAGATATTCCATACTTTATTTAGGCACTCAACTTTTGCTGGATATTCTGGTTGTGTATGTGTACTATTACAAGCAATGTTGTCATAAATCTGTTTTTGTATATACTCTTATGGACTGGTACATTTATTTACATGCTTACCTTTCCAAGGGATGTGCAGCCCTGTATTGGTCCTAAAGATGGTCCTTTGTTTGTAGGTCAATGTACGAAATGGAATGAGTTTGCATGACTGCCTTATGAAAGCACTCAAAGTTAGGGGCCTGCAACCGGAGTGCTGTGCAGTATTCAGACTTCTCCACGAACACAAAGGGTAAGAACTAAAAAGTTAGTCAGTCCTCCTTCATACTAGTAAGGATCTCCTAGCTTTGAATAATGAGTTTCCATTTAAAAAAAAATTTACTAGCTTCCTATAAAATATTTATTTGTACATCTTTGTTTATAAAGAGACAATTTAGGAAAATTAAATATTAAGAGCTTGAAATTATTGCTTGAAAACATTGCATTGAAAAATGAAATACCTTAGGTGTTGATTTTGTTTCCATAGATGGAAGCAGTAGTATCAGATGGTATGTTTCTTGAGAGCAAAGATTTTTGTGTTTGCTATAATGCATTGTGCAGAGTGGGTACTGAGAAAGTGTTTGCATTATTGTTTATAGTTAAAGAATGTTATTCTCAAGGGAGTGACTCTTGTATTTTTATTTAGTTAATTTTGACTGAATCCCTACAGTTTGACAGACACAGGGCTAAAAGATGCAGGAGAATTTCTGCTTCAAGGAAGATTTATAGTTCATTGTATTTCTAATGGTGGTGGCAGGGTAGAGTCATCCCCTCAGAGGCTAGGAGTAATACCCAAGCGTATCAGACTCCTCCATAATTATCCATTACCTGTTACTATGCCCTCCAAGATGTGGGGAAATAATCTTGTCTTTACCTTCTTAGAAAGTGCTAGTTCTGTCACTAAGTTTCAGCTTACATGTATTGTGTTTCAAGGAGTTTCCTAGTTTGAATATAGCCTAGGGAATGAGTCTAACTCAAAAGGGTGAGCATAAATTCCTCTGTTTATGTCAGTGGTGTCCAACCTTTTGGCTTCCCTTGGCCACATTAGAAGAATTGTCTTGGGCTACACATAAAATACACTGACACTAACGATAGTTGATTTAGAAAAGGTCGCAAAAAACCTCATAATGTTCTAAGAATTTGTGTTGGGCCCTATTCAAAGCCATCCTGGGCCGCAGGTTGGACATGGCTGATTTATGCCATTCCTCTCAGTTTAGGAGGCAGTTTGTTGAAGTGCAAACCTTTATAGCATATGTCAGGGTTAATCTGGGTCTAACTCCAGACTAGAAATCTCAGCTATGTGAGAACACAGTGAGAAGGCAGCCACTTTCAAGCCAGGAAGAGGGCTCTTGCCAGAACCTAACCATGGTGGCACCTTCACCTTAGACTTTCAGCCTCTAGAGAAATAAAGCTGTTGTTTAAGAAAAAGGAGACAGTGAGGGGCTTGATCCACTCCCATCCAAGACTGCATTGTTTTGGAGCTACCCTAGTTTCTTTCAACAGACCACACCTGAACACTAATCAGAAAACAGGGCCGCCCCTTTTTTTTTTCATTAGGGCAAAACAGCTTGGAGTGATAGGGGTTTTCCAGACCCTGCATAGGGGATTATATTAAGGGATGGGTTATTTATTGATGGGTTACCAGAGAAATGGCTGAAATAGTCTTCTGGTAGACAAATGGATAGGCTTGAGTGGTGCTATGAATGTATTCTCTCCCTACCTGAGAATATTCATCATTCAGGAGATGGCCCTGATTAACTAGATAAAACATGAGAAAGGAGCTGGGCATTAATTTTTACTTCAGTGTATCTATTTTTCTGTCCTGTATAGACTAGGCACAGAAAAAGTAGTCTCAGTAAATATTAAGACAGTCAAGTCTCCTGTCAATTAAAATTTATAGACCCTGCAAACAACTATAGATTTGAGCCTTTTATTAATAGAAAAGTGCATTTTACTTGTGATTGCTTTCTTTTTATGTCTTCTGTATTGAAGTAGGCTAATGAAGATTAAATTTTGCTACTGTAGCAATATTTATAACCTATTTTATAAGATTTTAGGATTTTTACAGGATTTTAATGTCACAAAGTGAAATTTATTGAACAATTTCTTTATCATGAGAGTGTTATATTTCATTGTTTAAAGAAAACTTTATTTTAAGAGCATGAGCCTTGGAGTCCAACTGACCTGGATTCCAACATAGGCCTTTACACTCACTATGTGTGTGGCCTTGCACAAGTTACCTTCTTACTGCCAGTTCTCTCATTTTAAAGATGGGGATAATAATGTCTACCTCATAGGCTTGAATTAAATAAGTTAGTTGTATGAATTAAATAAGTTAGTGTTGTATGGGATTAAGGTTTATGTTTATATAGCCTGAAATAAATGGCAGCTGTTATTATTGGTGTTGAACTCTTCTTACCTTGTTTAAATATTTCCCTTTTGTATTAAATTTTTAAAAATCCCCTTTAGTAAAAAAGCACGTTTAGATTGGAATACTGATGCTGCCTCATTGATTGGAGAAGAACTTCAAGTAGATTTCCTGGATCATGTTCCCCTCACAACCCACAACTTTGTAAGTTTGCAGATCTCTTCTCTCTGTGTAGCATGTTGTGTGCTTTGTCCTGCAGGAATTTTCTCAGAGATAGTAAGCATATATGTTGTTAGACTGTTTAAAGCTCTAGTTGTCCCATTGTTTTACAGTAAGGCAATTTAGTCTTCATTAGTTACAGGTATACTTGAATTTCTAGGTATGAATTTTACAAATGTTCTTCATTCTGGGAAACCTCTTGGGAGTCATCAAGAAGGGAATTATTTTGTCTTCTGTCATCTTTTATTTATTCAGCATAATTTACACCTGTGTGCTTGTCTCAGGCTCGAAAGACCTTCCTGAAGCTTGCCTTCTGTGACATGTGTCAGAAGTTCCTGCTAAATGGATTTCGATGTCAGACTTGTGGCTACAAATTTCACGAGCACTGTAGCACCAAAGTACCTACTATGTGTGTGGACTGGAGTAATGTCAGACAACTCTTGTAAGGCATTGTTTTTTGTTGTTTGTTTTTTTCAAAGAATATAAGGGGGTGGAGAAGTATAAACTCTTTTGAGGATACTTTTGTTATATTCGACAAGTCAGAATTCTGGACTTAGTAAATGAATTGTTGTGATCCAGAAATGATCTGCTTGAGAAATGTGACATTTCTGAAACCAGCAAGTTTTAGTGTGGCATAACTCTCTAAAATGAGCAGGTAAGACTACTATCTGTCATATAGAGATGGCCATACTGTAATTGAGTAAGACAAATAACGGGATATGAAAACCAAAAAGACTTTTCGCTTTTCTCTTAACAGTGTCATCTACTAGTTGCTGGTAGACACTATCTTCACCTCAAACTGGAGAAATATTAGTCTTATTATAAAATGGTTAGAGGTTTGAATGTAAAACCTTAAAAGACATTTGTATACCTCAGGAGACAAACAAGTTACCAAAATATATTTCATATACACAAGATATCTTTTAGTAAGGTTTAAATTAAAAGGACTTATTTCAGGATGCCTTAATTTTTCATATCCCTATTAAGTTTTTTTCCACTATTAACAGTGGATAAAAACTTAATAGGGATATGAAAAAATCAAAGTTGAAATTTTATTCTTTTTCGAGGGATAAACTAGGAAGTGTTATCATTAAACCACCGTGGGAACATCTTTTTTGCTTTTGTGGTAGTAATATATTGCTTTTGCAAAGAGGCCTTGTGTAGCATAATTGACACATGCTTTGGAGTCCAGTAGACATGGGCCAAAATCTCAATGTTGTCATTAACTAACTATACCCACCTCTGAGCCTTAGTTCACTCATCTGAAAAAAGGGGGTTATTACCTTCTTTGCAGTGTTCTTCTGAAGATTACCTGAGTATGAGTGCTTATCTATCTCATGGAAAGAAGACAGATGGCCAATTAATGTCAACATCATTTTTCCTCTTATTTATGACTGCTGGTGTTGAATGTGACTTGTTATTCTTATTTCAGTCTTTCATATATGCATTTTCAAGATAATGTTTCCAAAACTATTCATGATTTATGTTACAAAGTGCCCTACTATAGCTTTATAAAACATTATTTTGACATAGCTGGACATTGGACCAGTATTTCCTAGAAATACATAGAGCCTGTATGGCAGATCCATATTGTTCATAATTTTTAGTCATTCAAACCCATTCATTTGGGTTGGTGGCCCTTTTACCCTGAGTATCCTAAAATGGTCAAGGAAAATGTGACTAGGAGAAGCTCAGTTTGAGGAGCTATTAGTTTACAAGGCAAGGCAGGCAGACTGTAAAATTATTGCAAATCTATAAACTAGTCTTTCTCTGATTTCATTTAGATTGTTTCCAAATTCTACTCTTGGTGATAGTGGGGTTCCAGCACTGCCTTCTCTGACAATGCGTAGGATGCGAGAGTCTGTTTCCCGGATGCCTGTTGGGTAATTTTATTTTTTAAACCTACAGCTTTTCTTTTGGAAAGTTACATTGGGTGGGCAGGATTGAATCCTGAATATGAAGGACAAAGAGTTCCTTTGAGTTCTCTCCTCTCTATGTAAACCCCTTGCTACTTCTGTGGAACTTAATATTATTGTTAGAGCAAAATAACTTTCTCTTTGTAGTCCTGTAGTTCTTACATTCTGGAAAATGACTCTAACTACAGGTTTCTTCTATTATCATAATATGCCCCTTAATATCTCATCTCATTTTAAAGACCTTGAGATTTTTGCCTTCCTCAGTAGGTAATGAGATGCGCCTTAGAGAAAGGGTCCCAAAACTATATACAGTGATGCAATAAAAATGAAACTCTCAACTTTGAAATGCTTATTATGACCTTGCATTGCTAAAAACATGGTATTTAATAGATTGTTGTCCTTTAAAAATAGACTTTAATTAAGATTTTTAATATAAATATCCTTTTTAATGTACTTGTGAGTTTGAGCATACCTTGTCTTTACTGTTTTCCAGCTTTAAAATCAGAGCTTTGTTACATTCATGTCTTGCTCAGTGTTACACTTGAATTAGGAACCTAAAATCTGTGTCTTTGTCCAAAATCTGACTTTACTGTGTATATAACTATATAATATTTAATGGCCTTTTATAAGACTACATGGAATTGTTAAAAGCAGCATATCTCAGAACAAGGAATTTGTTTTGAAACGATAAGTGGCTATACGTGTACATTTGTGTATGACTTTTTTCTTGATAATTTGAAAAGCAAGTCTGACCAACATACAGTACTTGCTTCTAAAGATTTCACAGAAGACACCAAAGCCTCTGAGGGCATGAACATTGCATTACCTAGGAAGGCAATTTTTCAAGGCAATAGAACAATTTCTCCTAGGAAAACTAGCCTTTTATCCCTTAATTAATGCATAGCATTACTTGAATCTGAACAAAACATCTTTAGAGTAAATAATGAAAATGTTATACTTAATGTGTGTTCCCAGTTTGGTTGGTGGGGGAGTGACATTGGCTGAAAGAGGCCAGTGATTACTATCACAGTTAGATATTGCAAACTAAAATCTGAGTTCACATTAATAGACTTTGTGAGCTGATTATTGGGCGAGAGGGTATACGGTGGATAAAATGCTAGCCTTGTTGCAGACATGCTCAACAGGTCTAACCAACTATTACTTAGTCTCTATATTAAACTGGGTAACTTCCAGCTAACTTAGTAGGTTGGCAAGTTCTTTCCCAAAGATGGTCTAAAAGTTTGGAATATTCTCTAAAGCTGATTTACTAAAGAGAAGACAACTTATAATGTGTTCATGGGCATTCCAAGCACGTATATTATTTCCTTTTCAAAAATTTGCATGTAAAAGCACCTAGCCAGAAAAAAAGTTTTAAAATGGTGCATGTTGAAAGAAAGGAACATTTTTTGTCAAAGTTTGTGGTACAAGTAGGATTTGCCCCAGAGTATCTTAATGAAGTAGGTCGTTTAACAACTTTACCAGTGGGGAGGACTGAGTGTCAATCATGAAATTGTCTTTCTTCTCTGTGCCTAGTTCCCAGCACAGATACTCCACACCCCACGCCTTCACATTCAACACTTCCAGCCCCTCTTCTGAAGGTTCCCTCTCCCAGAGGCAGAGGTCAACATCTACACCTAATGTCCACATGGTCAGCACCACCTTGCCAGTGGACAGCAGGATGATTGAGGTAATAGGGTCCCTTGGGGTGGTGATGAGTTTCAGTCAGTTATTCAGGTGGGGTTGACTGTTGTGCCATAGAGTTTTGGATCTCAAACCCAATAAAGAATATTGCAGCACTTTCTCAGATTCCTGGACTTTCAGAATTTTCTTTTTCATCCTCTGCATCTTTAGATCGGCTGAATAATCTGGTTGGTGTATCATTCAAGTGGAGAACTAAATTTCCTGAAGAAATGTTATTTTTCCATGTCAGATTTGAATAGGATTTCAGTGAGCTAGTGAATACAGTGCATAAACAGTGGTTTCATTTTGGTGTGGGAAAGAAAATAATAGTGATGGAGAATGACAGACACTCTGATTCAGACTGTTTTTATATTTAGAAATCAAAGAGTGAGTCAGAGGATTTTAATCAGCAGGTATTTAGGGAGATGTAAAAGTGCCCAAAGCTAGCTAGTGTTTTCAAATTGCTTTTTCTTTTCTTGGCTTTTTGGTATGTTCTATTTGTTTGGTTTGCTTTCTAGTTCATCTTTAATAACAACTGAATACACTTAAACTACTTCTTTTGTTCTTTATTCTTCTTTATTTCTCATTGCTTTGGACTAGAATAACAGCCTGAATGCTTCTCCCAGGGCGTGGTCCAGACGATTTTGTTTGAGGGGAAGAGTAGGTATTCTTCTTCATGCCTTTGCTTTCTTGTAAATTAACAGGATTGCTAAGACTGTCAGACAATAGACTCAAAAATTAAATAACTACTAAGTTAAATTTTGTATTTCTTGTCAGACTTGTTTTCTTTTTTGGGGGGGATAATAGAGTATATAGTAGTAAAAAAAATTATGTGGTATGACTGATAGGGAAATAAGTTTTTCAAGTGCAATTTTGAGGCCTAAGGCATTAAATTTTTTTAAAAACTTCATTTCCAACCCAAGACTAATGCTAGATTTATTTGGTTGGTACTCACAGCATCACCATTTTGTTTATACCGTGTTTAGAAAACAAATGTGTCTATAGGCTTGATATACCCTGACAATCTGTGTTAAAAGTTTGTCAGAGACAACTGTGTTCTCTCTACATTGAGAATTATTTCTTGAAAAACTTAAGGGACACCTCAGGCACAGCTTACCTCACTCACCCCTGAGATCATTTAAGATGTGCTTGTCCTTCCAATCAAAGGTGGTAGGAACTCACAAAAATGTTGGCTTCTGAATGTGGGATCTAAAGTAGTCATTTGAGGGGTGGGGGCACTCTGAATACTCACAGGATTATTGGGAGGAGGTCACCTGTATGTAAGCTATGAATTTCATTTTTATTTTTATCATGATTAGCCCTGACAATAATACAGTAATATGCCAGTTACTTTTCCTATATGATTTGTTCCTACGTGAACACTCTACTGCTTAGAGGAAACATTAGAAGTGAAAATTCTTGGATTTTTATTATTAAAAAACTAGCATTACTATTGTGCTTAATACTCTCCATACTTTGGAGGCAGAGCAAATTTTGATTCATTATTTTATTGCAGATGGTTTAGCATTTTTAAAGTACTTGCTTCAAGCCATTTGTATTTCTCTTTATTAATAACATTTAAATTCCAAGACCATTAAAAAGTGCCTTCTAGGATAAATCAGTCCAACTGTAGAAATTAGCACAGAGTAAAATATGAGGTATATAACTGATACCAAGGGAAGAAAATTAATGGGACATTAAGAAAAAAATCCTAGTGCATTGGAATAGAATTCTGGTCAATAGAAATACATTGTGCCAAGCTTTAACTAAAACAAAGAATAGATTAGTTGGGCAATAAAGCTATAGCTGCATATTCTATTGAAATTCAGGTATACTTTTTGACCAATGTTTTGCCCATCTGGCAGTCATTCTGTTGTAATTAAAAACATACAGGTACCTGGGTTTCCTACCTGCTCTTCCAGACTTGCCTAAGGGTTGGGAATCTGTATTTAAACAGCTCTCCAGGTGATTCTTGAAGACTTGCCAGGTCCACACCAGAACTAGCCTTTATTGGTAAACTCTGAAGATGCTTTGGTGGGGCTGCCAAAGGCAGGAAGGGGCAGCTTGGTTTCTGATTTGTTTTTTCTTGTAAAGATGTCCTGGAGTGGGAGCATTCTAGTAATAGTGTGTGAAAAAAGTTTCTTGTCTTTACTGTGGTTACACAAAGAAAACAAAGAGAATAGGATTTCCCAGAAAACTATCCTTTTTGAGTATGTGTGGCCAAGTGGTTTTATATTTTTACTGTTTATATACTCTAAAATGTGGATATAAAATGAGATTTAGGTCTTGTGGAGAGTCTTGTGATTTAAACTGTTCCACCCAAATAGTTTGTAATAAATTCTAAAGGTAGCCTTTGACTTCTCACCTGAGTAGAATGTAACTAATTTCAGAGCTTACCCATAAGGCCTGAGGAGCAGCATTTTGTGGTGAGCGAGTTCAGGGATGACGTCCATGGTGATGGTTTCTGGTTCTGTTTCTGCCACCTGCTGGCTGTGTAACCTTGGCCAAACCTCTTTACCTGTTCTCATATGTTTTCTTATATGTAAAATACACGTTTTGGACTAGGGAATTATGATCCTTTCAGTTTTTCATGATTTTAGGCTCAGATAAAGTAATACAGTCAGTCATGATGCTCACCTATATCAAATCTAACTTCTAGTCAGTGTGCCCTAATACATTTCTGAGGAGTTTGCCACTGATGTTTCTGCCCCCGACTCTTTTTTTGAGCCCTAATGGTACAAGATCCCCAATCATTGGAAAGATCTTAGCTGATAATAACTTTGCTAGTCTTTCTTAAAGAGTATTAGTTTGCTGTGTGCATTGCCATCTTCTGAGAAAAAGAATGTGGTTTTTATTGTATATGAAAAATTAATATCAGTCCTCCTAATATCTGATGATAAGAATCTTGGAGATACTGGCCACTGACATTTGGTGAATTTAATCAAAGGAAAGTTGGAGTGTGTTAATTACACTGTATTTTAGAGGTTTTATAATCTGCTTTGTTCCTGCAAATCTTCCTCCTCCCCTTTCCCTTCCCTGGAGAACATCTTTTCTAGTGCGGAAATTGACCAGCTTTCCTTTTCTGTTTCAGGATGCAATTCGAAGTCACAGTGAATCAGGTACTTGTTCAAAATCATTTAGCAAATAGTAATGGGCTTTTTCTCTTTATGCTGTGTATCTTCTGTTGGCTTATCCATGTGTGGATTGTTTGTCTTGTCTATTAAGCCTCACCTTCAGCCTTGTCCAGCAGCCCCAACAATCTGAGCCCAACGGGCTGGTCACAGCCCAAAACTCCCGTGCCAGCACAGAGAGAGCGGGCACCAGGATCCGGGACCCAGGAGAAAAACAAAATTGTGAGTATGGCCAAGAGTCCCTCTTACAGGTTAGGGTTTAATGAGAAAAAGTTAGTTGGGAAATGAGAATCCTTTTAATTTGGGGGGAAGTGGACTCTAATAAGAAACATTTAATGAATCATAAATATCAGTGCTATTTTTAGCATGCTTGCATTGGAATACTTGCCAGTTCATTGTAATGGAGGGCACACCTAAAATGGTATTTTCTCAAAAGAAATTGGAATTATAGTTAATATGTTTATCTGTAAAAGATACGGGAATGGATGGAATGGAATTGATCTTTTCCTTGATACCCTTGTTAAATAGATCTTTAATGATCTCTGCTTGTTTCAGAGGCCTCGTGGGCAGAGAGATTCAAGCTATTACTGGGAAATAGAAGCCAGTGAAGTGATGCTCTCTACTCGGATTGGGTCAGGCTCCTTCGGAACTGTTTATAAGGGCAAGTGGCATGGTAAGTTTGGGGCCTTTACTTCAAGGCTGGGTGAAGTCAAGTTTCAGTCTAGAGAGGGTCAGGATGGGGATAAGATTGAGTTCTGCAGCTCACAGCCCTCTCCAGGAATACCTGATTACGTCTGAAGATTGAACTTAACATCTCAGTGAAATTTCATAGCATTCTTTTAAGACTCCATGATGCTTAATTGGTATGATAAGGTTTCCAGGATAATTGGAAATTGAACAGTTTGAGCTCTACACGTCAGGGTCTCTTATAAGATGATTAAATACAGGGTGCACATGGGACATATGTTGAAGCTACTTAAATGAGTAAGTGTCTGCTGCTATGAGGGGAGCATGGATTCTGGAAACTTAAAGCTGGAAAGGACATTAGAGATTTTATGTGTAAGAAAACTGAGGTCCCAGGAGGGGAACAAACATGCCCATGGACAAACATTTGGGCACAGAAAAGCCAAGGGCCTCCTGCAACAGCTTCTCTTTGATTTGCCAATGAGATTAGCTGTGGGAATCCCCATCAGACTGGGAGGACACAGGCTTAATTCCTGAATCTTTGTGGAGCGTTAGTGTTCTTATTCTAAAGGAAACGCTTTGTTACTTGGAAGAAAAGTACTATTGTAATGTCTGTAGCCATAGCTTCATAGCTTGTATATGTTGGCATCATACTTAGCATGTCTCTGTCAGGTTTTTAATGCCTCTAGCTTTAGGGATGTCTAAAAATGTTACCTGTTCCTAAAAAGACATCTTTTATTATAAATCAGATTTTAATAAAAAACCCAAACCAAAACACACACACCTAAGGTGCCTATATTTCTACTTTGGATGCCACCATATTTATCTTTATTTGTACATGGGCAAAGATTGAGTAAAGTTAAGAGCACCATCAAATCAATATTTGAACATTAAAATTCAAGGTGTTGAAAATAGAAACACCTCCAATTTTACCCTACCTTTGTTAATATATGGGTTTGCCACTTGTAACTAATCATCTGACAAATTTATGGTTCTTTACTAGCACAGGACTTACAAATACTAAGTTACATGTAAATTCCATCTAATATACCAGTGACCTTCCTTTGGGTATCTCAGAAATTACACTGTTGCAGAATATTTTCCAAATAGATGTCATCAATGTCTGTCTAGGTGATCCTTTAGAAAAAGAAGAACATGGTTTTGTTGGATAGAGTGCTTGTATCTGAGACAAGGCTACTAGTACTTGTAGAAGGTGGAGCACTGAATATTGCTTTTAACCCTACCAGATCTGAGGCCCTGAACCTAACTGTCCCCTATACCTGGGCTCCTGAGCATTAAAGAGAAAAAACATGATATAGAAAAATGTTAGTTACATGCAAACAAATGGTTAGAATAAGAAGGAACTCGGAGTCACTGTTCTCACGTACGAGGCAAAGTACCGAAAATCAGGTCCAGCGGTCTAGCGGCAGATTCGGAAATGACCGGAAAACCGGTACGGCGGTCTGGTAGGGTTAATAATTCCATTAGGAACTTTTAATCATTTTTATACCACATTTTAAAAGGCTTAGCTAAAAGCCAATAGATGCAGTGCAAGTTGTACCCAAATGTAAGGTTTTCTCTGAGCGAGCTCGTAATTTTTAAAGCATTAGTTAGATTTGCCACAGTACTGTTTATGATCTTGTGTCCCTCTGTGAGCTTTCAGACTGTGGTAAGGAGATGTATTTGTTACAGTGTTACTGCCATAAAGAATCCTGTTAGAATGTAGATAACATATCTAATGCTTTTTAAGATTCTAGTGTTTTTAAGTTAAGTCTCAAAAGTCAGGAGTGAGGAGCAATGGACTTCACGTTCAGACCCTCAGAAAGCAAGCCATGGTCTTAGAGTGCAGAAAAAAATGAGAGGGTCAAGGAAACCAAAATTTCTAGATTGTTTTGTGCTATACTCTCCCTGCCCCCCCTTTTTAATACCTTTCTGGTTTCTGTGTACAATGTTTTATTCATTTTCTTAAAAACTGTACCTGTTTTAGTGATTTTCTTTATTTTTAATTATTCCTAGCAGCTGTGAAAGTAAACAGAAGGATCTTAGCAGCCAAGTTGGAGGCCTCTTTATGTAAAGATGAGGCCCTTGGGTGCAGGCACAGAGCCTCCTTTTGAGCGCCTCCTTTTGAGCATATAAGTTGGGGTCTAATTTGCTAGCTTTTGCTAGTTACAAATAACACATTAAAGGATGAAGACAGCAGCAGTAGAGGGTGTCAGACTGATGGCAGGGACCATCACTGACAGCATGAAAAGGCAGCAAACCCCTCAATAGAGCAGATTCCCAAAATGGAGAACAGTAGTCTTGGGCCACTTATTTTGAGGCAGGCAGTCTGGTATAGCCCACCTCTGGGATCCTCATCTTAGCCTAAGGCTGAAGTTTATAACTTTGAGTCAGTAAGAGGAAAAATGGTGTTCATTCTATTCTGTTCTAGAAAGCAGGGGTGTGTATAATAAGTTTTAGACAATCCCAAATGGTTAAAGCAGGGAAATGGTGTTTACAAAGGTAAAAACATTCCAGGTTCACCAAATGATAGTTCTTCCTTCTTTAGTGATGGATGAAGGAGATACCAATTTAATACTTCACATGACAACCAATAGGAATGAATGTGTCTTAAGTTGTTTGTACTATATTTGCCTGTTGAGGAAAAGTAAGACATTCTGGTTAACTATTTCATGTAGTCATTATGAGCTACCCTCCATAAAAAGTTCCCTGGCCACTTACCTTTGTCATTGCTTGCTGAAGTAAATCAGTACCATCCTTTACATGTTGTAAAATTGCCAGCGATAAAGGATATTTGGATAGTTTGGAGAACAGCCTTTGTTTTGGGCTCAAACCTTATTTTACAGACTTGGGGCAGACAAGGCCCGAGTCCCTGTCCAAAACTGGTTCTTGATCTGTACTGCCTGCAACTAAGTCTCCAGTATTCCTTGCCAGAGGCTGTCCCCATTTCCCACTCCAGAGTCTCAGCTTGTCAGTTTCTAACTTGCTGACAATTTCATTTTAGAATCCATTTCTCTTCATCCAGTGCTTCTTTAGCATTCTTCTAATACCAAGCATTCTTCTAGGGGCTAGGAATGAAGCAGTGAACAAAACAGATAAAAATTCTTCTCTTAATGGAAC
The DNA here is from genome assembly GCA_004026885.1 of Lyroderma lyra. NCBI lineage: Eukaryota > Metazoa > Chordata > Mammalia > Chiroptera > Megadermatidae > Lyroderma > Lyroderma lyra. Next base: position 218,830 of record PVJL010000463.1, on the reverse strand, counting down.
TGATATTTTGGTGGGGATAAGTGCTAAGGAGAAAAATGGGGGAAAGCATGTGGGTAAGGTAGGCCCCAGTTTCATAGTTCTTGTTGATTGACAGTAAGGAGTCTGCGGAGGAAGTGGCATGTGTATGATGACTAAGAGTGGTGCACATACCTGGGGGAGCAGCAACAGCAGGTGCAAAGTGGGCCATTCACCTAGTCTGTTTGAGAAACCCATGGAGGTGATGGCTTCAGTAGAGTGAGCAAGGGGGAGGCTAATAGGAGGCAGATCTGGGGTGGAGGTTAGAAGGCCCTGTGAGAAATCATTTTAGCTCTGGGCCATTCCTATCATGAGTTGAAATCCATTTTCCTATGTTTGCCATTGTTCCTAGCAGATTGAATCCCTATCATGGCATTCCTTGGAATATTTATATGTAAATGAGGGAGTGGGGTTGTATATAGTCTCTGGGTTTCAGTGACTGTTCACTGGACCTGGCTGGCACATGGGTCCCTGCGAGGGCCACAGGGCTCTGTCTTTAGTTTAGCCCTGTTCAGTCTTCTCATCAGTGACTTGAATGAGACTCATGTACTGTGGGCAGCTTACAGGGAGATGTGATGCACACTGGCAAACAGGATTTAGAAAGATGAGAGGATTTGAACTGGCTGTGATGATGGAAACAAAGAAAAGATGAACTTTCAACAGGCAGAATTCTTGTTCATTGTCCAAAAAAGTGGAGGCTAGAGGTGGAGGCTGTTCAGCTGACTACATCATTGTCACTGAGCAGGCTTTGGCTTGGCTCCCGTGAATATTTTGAGCTTTGAGGTTGCATTACTGATCAGGTCCAATATTGGTGCCATTGAGCAGTAAGTTTAGTGACATCTGGAGCATGACCAGAAGAGAGCTTTGAGAAAGGGAAGCCAGCTCATGAACTAGGAAGGACCCCTACCTTGGTCTGTCCCTTTAAAGCTCTGCCCAGTACTTGGGCCTCCAGGATTGCCATCTCTGGCCCTGCCACTCAGTTGACTGTCACGTTGGGTCAGTTCACCTTCATAGAGTTTCTTTTTCTTTTGGTGGCAGTTCTCTGGCTGGGAATCAAACCTAGGCTGTGGCGCAACTCTGAAGCCTAGCCACTACACCACTGGGGAACCCCATTCATAATCCCTTCCTTTCTATTCTCATGTCACCCTATCTTACAGATGCCAAATCCCATGCTAGAGATTCCAAACACAATTTATGTCTCTCATCCCCCTTATCTCACCTTCAAACCTGGTGTACCTAGTTTGGAAGAGCCTCTCTCCCATTGAGTAAAATCCTTCCTTTGGTTTATATCCTATTTCTTCAAGACCTTTCTACATCCTCTCTACCAAGAGACTTCCCAGCTAGAAGGCATCTCTGAATATAGTGTGCATCTCCCATCCAAGATCAGCAGCACCTTCACAGACAGCCCTGGGCCCTTGATAAATATATGGACCCTGCGGTTAACTGGGGACTTTAGCTCTAGCCCACAGGGTGCATGCGGCCCAACACAAATATGTAAACTTTTAAAAAACATGAAAATTACGCAGAGACCTTTTTTTTTTTTTTTAGCTCCATGGCCCAAGACACAATTCTTCTTCCAGTGTAGCCCAGGGAAGCCAAAGGTTGGACACCCCTGCTCGAGATGATAAAACCAGAGATAATAGGGCAACAGTTTGGGATCTATCATGAGAACCATCTCTACCAGTTGGTGCTCCCCAAAAATGAAATGAGGAATGCTCCAACAGAGGCTGCAGGGGGTGACGTGCTTGATATGGGGACAAAAATAAGTTGCCTCCAAGGTGCCATTCAACTAATTCCTACTTTGATTAATGGAAGGCTGTGTTTTAGAAAATTTATTTGCCATAAAAATTTGAGGACCTAATAGGGCTTCAAGTTATTTATTGTAATTACTATGGTAAATATGACATAAAAGCACTTCTGAAGTAGAATTGATCCATGTTCTAAGGTTATATAAAGAAGGTCACAGTGATTTACAGTGATTAATAGTCACTTGTCAGTATTATAGTTAGAAGTGCAGCCATTAGAGTCGGATTGGGGTTCTAATCCTGGCTCTAGCACTTTGGCTATATATGCCTTGGGCAAGTGGCTAAAGTTCTTTGTTTTGTGCAAAATGAGGATAACAGTATTTAAGTCATAGAGCAGCTGTGAGGATTAAAGGAGATAATGCCTGTGAAAGCACACACAGTGCCAGGGTAAGTAAGCAATAAGTATTTTAATCATTGCTTTTTAATGGTATTGAAGGCAACGAAGCTTAACTTCAATATATACCTTTGAATATGTATAAGGGACCTTACTTATCAGGTCTCATTGAAATGTGCTGCTGAGTTTAACAATTGCTTGCTAAATGGCCTGCTTCCTGGCACCAGCCTTCTGTCCCCAAAGATTCATATGTGCTGGGCCATTCATATCCACCCACTAATGTCATCCTCACAGGCCCAGATTGTGACCTGTCATGTCACACATCACTGTACTTCTGGGGATGCCAGGCTTGATAGGAATAGTTTAAACCAGTGGCTTCCAACCTTTTCCTCTTTAAGCCCATTTCTATAAATTATATCCCTTGTTTTTAAACAGCTGTTTTTAAATACTGACACTTTTGTTCAATGCCCACTTTAATGTAAAATAGTGGAAATGAGGTAATAATTTAGGGAGGAAAAATTACTACACTAAAAGTACAAACCACAAATTTAATTTTACAGTATTCATAACAGTTAAATATTGATGGGAGTTCCCTGGTGATGTAGTGGCTTAAGGCTTCGGCATTGGCACTATCAACGCTGTGGCCTGGGTTCGATTCCCAGCCAGGGAACTACCCACATACAAAAAACAAAAACAAAAACAAACAAACAAACAAAAAACAGTTAAATATTGATAATGATCAAATACTTAAACATTAAGTAAAAAAGACTGCTTGAAAAGAATCACAATTAAAGGCAACACACTTTACTTTTACTTAGTCAATAACTAAACTGATCACTCTGGCTATGGATGTATTTATGTTTGGGGGAGTTCTAGAAACATGCAAGTGGATTGTTTTGTGGTAGAAGAGTAGTTTGGGGGGAAGGGTTCATAGCAATGCCCTCACCAATCAACATTTGCTAATGTGATCTAATTTTGAAGTGTCTCCATTGACAGTGATTCAGACTTAACATTTATTGTTTCATAAATAATGATTTACATTTTTTTACTGATTATTTTTCCCCTGAATGGCCCAATACATACCCCCCACTCATGGGAACTGATGGTTTAAGCCAATCCTGTTCAAGGCCTGCGGGTGGTGTTTTAAGGATAGTAGCATAATCTATTTAAATTATTTAAAATTTTCAGCTATATAAATAATTTAGAAAATTGCATATTTATTCCATCTGTTTAGGTATATGATTTTTGAATAAATGATTCACTGTATCTGAAACCTAGGGTATGAAAAATACAAAGTCAGATCATTTAACTCATTATACTGACTACAAACTAATTTGTAGGAGATGTTGCAGTTAAGATCCTAAAGGTCATTGACCCCACACCAGAGCAGTTCCAGGCCTTCAGGAACGAGGTGGCTGTCCTGCGGTAAGTAGAAAGCTGGCATGTCTAGCCCCCCCTGGAGTGGCAGGGACGAGGCATGTATGGTGGGTGGTATATAAGTGGGCTGCACAGTGCAGACCTGTGTCTGAGGTCTTGTGGCTGGGACTCGTGGTTACTGAGTGTTCACTGTGGAGTCCTGTGGTTGAAATTCTTCCCTTACAAGTAAAAAGGAGTGAGGAAGTTTTCCTTCTAGCTTACGTGGTTGTCCAACTTTAGAAGAGCCCCCTTTGATGAGCATAACCTCCTTCCACTGCTTTAGGTCTCCGGGCACACTATACTCAGCCCAGGTTCTATCTCTGGGTTTTGGTTTGAAGTAGGGAGAAATAGGTTCTGTATTCACATTTATTTCCAAGATAGCCAAGTTGAGTCAACTATTCTTTGAGTCAACTATTTAGACTTGTATAAATAAGTTGAATAATAATGAATTCCACAGATAAGGGGTCTTGGTGACTCCTGTGGGGAAAGTATTAATGTATGCTGATAAAGAGAATGTCTTTTCTATAAACAAGGCCAGCACTGAGGTGAATCATGGTAGACTCCTTTGTCAGCTCAAAACAGCAATTGGATTATTCATAGTCTTGTGTGTTTGCTTTCCTGGCCACCCACATTGTAAGCGGGTGGTGTTGAGAACACACAGGATTCACTGTCAGATGGAAAGCAGAGTAAACCTCCCTATTCTGAAGCAAGGGAAGGTTCAGAGCCATTTCTCTCCTCCCTCCAGCAAAACACGGCACGTGAACATCTTGCTCTTCATGGGGTACATGACGAAGGATAACCTAGCGATTGTGACTCAGTGGTGTGAGGGCAGCAGCCTCTACAAACACCTGCACGTCCAAGAGACCAAGTTCCAGATGTTCCAGTTGATTGATATTGCCCGGCAGACCGCTCAGGGAATGGAGTGAGTAGATGGCCTGATTGCAAAGTCTGGGGCCCGAGCATCAGCTTGTCCTGAAATCAGAACGAGGATAAGGAAAGGCGAAGTCTGTTAAGCCCCTGTGGTGGGCTGAATGACAAATTCATGTTCCTTGCCAGAGCTGAGACTGCCTCCTTGGAGCTCAGATTCAGTTTCCAGCCAGCCCTCAGAATTCAACCAGATACCCTACCTTAACCCTGTCTTAACAACAGCAATGCCCTCTGGGGTCATCATATGTCTGAGATATGGCCCATCAACAAGTGTGCTTGTTCCACATGAGGGTTTGAGTGATGTCACTTTTTGGATAATTTATTTTTCTTTTGGAGAACGCTTAGAGGTCATCCTTAGCATCTCCATTAAATACTACTCTTTGGGTCTCTGTGCTTTAAGTGTTTCTTTGTACAGGGGTGTGTGCAAGTGCCTGTGTCATTCCATTCTTGGCTAGCCCAGAGCAGTGCTTCCGAAACTTTTTCTCTGAAGTGCCCATTATGTGGAGGAGTGGGAACTCCTCATATCACCAGATGTCTGGGTGCTTAAGCTGAAGCTGTGCTATTTAAAAATGTTCTACTTTGGATAATCATAATTACTTTTTAGAAAAAAATGTAGAGATCTAATTCACATATAAAATTTACTCCTTTAAAGTGTACAATTCAGTGGGTTTTTTATAGAGTTGTGTCACCATCACTAATTTTAGAACATTCAAAATACAAAGTGAGCTTTTTTTTGTTGTGTCTGGCTTCTTTCATTTGTGCTGTGTCTTCATCTTCAGGTAAGGCAGGATGTGGCCCATCTGAACCAGCCCAGGGCCAGTCCCTGAATGTAACTCCTCAGATGGTTTATTATTTCATAGCTCTAGTTTGAAGCTGCTTTCTATTCACATCCCTCAAACTTCTTTTAATAGTTATTTTCCCTTCACAGCTATTTGCATGCAAAGAACATCATCCACAGAGACATGAAATCCAACAGTATCCTTTGGTGGTTGTTGCATTTGACTGTTCAGTTCTAGATTTAGGAAAACAGAAGGGAGACATTTTAAGTTTATCTGAGCAAAAAGTGATCTTTGGGAAGATTTCCACAAGAGTTGAGATAGATGTTTGGGTTATACTTGAAACTATAGTTTTATTACTAAATTTGACTTTGGGTATCGGGGCTTTTTTTGTCTTTTTTTTTTTCTAGTTTGTGAAGAATGTGTGTGTATCTCAAGTTTGTCCAATGCACGGGCCACATGTGGCCCAACACAAATTCGCAAAGTTTCTTAAAACATTATAAAAATTATGCACAGAACTTTTTTTTTTTTAAGCTCTTTAGCTATCATTAGGTTAACTCTTCTTACTATATGGCCCAGGAAAGCCAAAAAGATTGGATACCCCTGGTGTATCTGGTCATTAAGATTTTCACAATTACTTAAAATTGTTTTTCTTAAATGCACAGTAGTTTCCTTAAAGTTCACTGTTGGAATCAACCCGTCCCCTTTCTAAGACTTATAAAAAGGGAATGAATTTAAGGTAGTCTTCACATTAAAGGGCATGAAACAACAATTTTGTATCTGCCTCCCTTCCCAAGCTTGCTTTTCTCTTTGAAAGGAGTATGGCGTTACAGCTGAACTTTGTTTCTTGGCCAGTGAGAGGCACGACAGTTAATTGTTGATGGCCTATTTGGGGCACATGTCTGAGGCTTTACCCAGAAATGAGGTGCGTTTGGTCCTGATTTTGAGGTCACCAAGTGGTACCTGTCCTAGTGAGAAATGGCTTAGGTCAGCATTCAGTGCTCAGAGAGGGATTTGCTGTTTAGTCATTGAGGGCAGAAACCAACGTCAGCAGTCAGGTTGTGTTGTGCTCTGAGGAGCACTGCCAGGCAGCCTGTGCTCTTAAATGTCTTGGGGTTTAAGGCACCTACATTTATGTGAGGGGGTCATAAGGCTAGGGGTCTGGCACCCGGATGTGTAAATGGGGAGAAGCAGCAGGGGGAAAACTGCCTTGTTTTTGGCTGGAGCCAAATTCTCTGGCTCCCCAAGCACTCTTTGCATGTCGCCTGGAAGAAGGGATGGTTCAAAAGCATTTTTTTTTTAAAACTTCAGAAATCCTAGCAAATGCAGTGCAGAGGCTGGGGCAGATAGGAAGTGGAGAGATGTGATGATACCAGTAAGAACTTCAGGAAGTTTTTCAGAATGAACTTGAGTGTTGTTTTGAGACCAGTCCTTAACAAGCATTGAGATATATTTCTCCATGAAGGCTTGACGGTGAAAATTGGAGATTTTGGGTTGGCAACAGTGAAGTCGCGCTGGAGTGGCTCTCAGCAGGTCGAACAGCCTACCGGCTCTGTCCTGTGGATGGTGAGAAGGCGGGGCTCCCACTGGCAGGGCACAGGGCAGAAGGGGTACCTGGGAGATCTATCTGCAGACTTAAAGTATTTCTCCACATTTCCCCAAAGTCCAGGCCACCTCAGTGACATTTTCAGTGAAATCAGAGTTTGGGGTGAATTGGGGTCTCTTGGAGGAAGCGGGTGATGAGAACCATGTTTGAAGCATAGCCTGGAGGGGGTGATAGGGGGGTGCCATTAGATTCCAGAGCTCAAATTATTCAGCATCTGAGGGTATGGGCTTGTTAGGTAAGAGCTATAGAGGGCAGAGGAGAGGACAATGTAAAGAGCAGCCTGGGCCCTGGCTGTGTGTGTGGCCCAGATGATGATGGATGATGTACTTTGTCCCTGTAGGCCCCAGAGGTCATCCGAATGCAGGATAACAACCCCTTCAGCTTCCAGTCTGATGTGTACTCCTATGGCATCGTGCTGTATGAGCTCATGACAGGGGAGCTACCTTATTCCCACATCAACAACCGAGACCAGGTATGTGGACAACCACTAAAGGCCCCAGCCTACCGTTGAAGCCCCCCGGGCCTCCTTTCAGTTTGAGCAGCAGGAGGACTGGAAGTTCCTGCTTTCACTGCTATTTATTCACCCATCTCTTAGATCATCTTCATGGTAGGCCGCGGGTATGCCTCCCCAGACCTTAGTAAGCTATACAAGAACTGCCCCAAAGCAATGAAGAGGCTTGTAGCCGACTGTGTGAAGAAAGTGAAGGAAGAGAGGCCTCTTTTCCCCCAGGTAAGACTTTTCAAGGGCAATTAAAGCAGTTCTTAATGACAGAAACTAGGTAAGTGTTCCAGGTGGGATGGGGAGAGCAGCCTGTGTCTTCTGACTGCTGATGGAAAGCTGCTGCTGCGGAAATGCCAAGGCCTGCCCTGACCAGACCATTTTGTGGCTGTTTCAGATCCTGTCTTCCATCGAGCTGCTCCAACACTCTCTACCGAAAATCAACCGGAGCGCTTCTGAGCCATCCCTGCATCGGGCGGCCCACACAGAGGATATCAATGCCTGCACGCTGACCACGTCCCCTAGACTGCCTGTCTTCTAGCTGACTTTGCACCTACACTCGGCCATCAGGGGAGGAAGGGAAGCCAGCAGGCACCACCTTTCTGCTCCCTTTCTATGGGAACAGAGCTCATTTTCTGAGAAGCTGCTGCTAAGGACCTTCTAGAGTACTCACAGGGGGCCTTAACTTCATGTTGCCTTCTTTTCTACCCTTTCTGGCCCTGGAGAAGGAAGCCATTTGCAATGCTGGTTTGACCTGCTCCCTTCCTGCGGCCTCCATGCTTGTAAGTCGAGCCTTCTCCAGATGCATGAGTGGCTGCCGATGGCAATACGTGATCTGGGGCCCCGTCTATTGGCTTGAGCTTTTTTAGGGCAAGAAAAAGCACTCAGGGGGGAAATGAAAGTAGCAGGCAAACCAGCCCTTGGTGTGGGGGGGTGGGAGGGGACACACATGGATTTTGAGTATCAGCTCCTATGAGGATTGCTTAATCACATGAAAGACTTTTCTTTAAAGACAGTGGTATGGCGCCAAACAGGTAGTTTTGCACATAATGCACCAAACAGCCCAGGACTGTCGAGACCATGGCCGCCTGAGGGAGTCTGCTTTGGTACTTGGAACTTAAGTTTGGGGACACTTGCTTTACTTGAAGGTCTCCAGTGCAAGATGATTTTCCGGAAGAGGTGCTTGGCCTGTCCCTCCTAGTCTCCGCCCTCTCAGGGCCTGGTCTTCCATCATCATGCTGAATTTTGTCTTCCAGGAGCTGCCCCTATGGGGCGGGGCCACCGTGCCAGCCTTGTCTTTCAACAGTTCCATCATGTGTATGCAAGGAAGCCAAGACTACGGGTTTTCTTGATGATTTGGGTTTTAATTTTGTTTTTATCGCGCCTGACAAAACAGTTATCTGATGGTTCCTCAATTATGTTATTTTAATAAAATAAATTAAATGTAGGCTTAATGGCTGTTTCTTCCTTTTAGAGTAATATTGAGCTCAACTCCCCATTTTTTCATCGTCAAGAAGCAGAAAATGGGCCCACAGCCTCCACTGGGAGCGAATTTAATTCAGCCTTTGCCTACGTTCTTTGTCACCTTTCACCAGAGTTAACTATAAAAATTATGCAAAAAGCACTACCCTCAGAACTTAGGTAAGAATAATAGACCTTTTTCTATCCACACTTTAATGCATTTTACAAAATATTTGGTATCTATAGCTGTTTATAAAAATAGATAATTCAGACTTACTTACGAGTTTGAGTCAGAAGATTATGCTCCTTCACTTAAAATTACAATTGATGACAGAAAACTCATACTCAGTTCTCTTCAGGACCACTACTGGGTAAGAGCCCAAAACCTCCCTGGATGCCATTAAATGTTTACAAAACTTCCTATCAAAGCCAAGCTTTACAGTAATACTAGATGGCTTGAGCAGGAGACACACATGAGCATGTGTGCATTGAGGCCTCAGTAGAGTACCCTGGCACCCATGTCCAGAAGGGAGAGCTCAATTTACATTTTCCTGGAGATAGATGCACAAGGTTTCTTGCAATTGTGGCCCCAACACCTATTAGAACGAGGGCCCATACCTCTGCGTTGCCACCAGAACTTCCTATTACTTCAAGAGCAGCCCTTGAAAGGTGGTACACTTTACTGTGCTTACTGAATATACAGCAACAAGACACCTACTCTGGTTTGGGACACTGAAGAGTTCCAAATAAAGTCTTGTGCTAAAGCGTGCAGTACCCACTTTCTCTTCCTGGAAAAGCTCTGTAGAGAACTTCACTATAGAGGAATCCTTTATAGGGGTGAAGAATCCTTTAATAAGAAAAAAATCTGCTTTAGGGGCAACTGCAAATAAGACTTTCTAGGGAGTTAAAGCTCATAAAAGACAAGAACATTTTTGTTTTAAAAGAAGTCAACCAAAATGGTCTGGCTGGTTGTTCCCCAAGGAGCTTGAGGTGCAACTAAAATATCAGGTATAAACGTAGTGACTCCATATTACTTGTTAGGTTATTTTATATCCTTCACTCATGGCTGTAATAATGGAGAATGGATGAGACCAAGGTTAAATACAACCCCACTCAAATCCAAGTAGCATGTCACCTTGGGCTGCAGTAAAGGAAGCTCTGCACACGCTAGCCTGGGGAAGGCAGGGGCGACCATCTATTCTTCAGGGTTCAGATGACTCCACTCCTGACAGGTGCATGAACAGGTCCCCAAGCTCTGCCACATCAACATCTTCAGTGTTGGGGATGGGCACATGCCGGCTTTCTCGGTTCTCAATGAAATCCCAGAGCCGCACTGAGTTAAAGAACTGCAAAAACAGCCAGCAAACATTCCTGGTTATTATAAATGGCACCATTTAGGCTGGGTAGCTTATTTTTCTTATGCTTAGCAGTCTAGCCCATTCTTGACTGCCAGAGTGATTAGAGAAAGGGCTAGGAGCAGGGTCTGGAAATGCCCACCACAAGTGTCTCTGACTAGAGGTGGCAAAGTCCTTACCCTGACAGTGCCTTCCGAACTGAGCTGTTTCCGAGGTTTTTCAGGCTCTGCTAGCCGCCCGTCAGGGTAAGCATGGAGGTAAAGACACTTGCTTCCAAATGGGCAGGTCCCCTTACCTTGCTCAAAGTATTTACAAGCTTTTTTTCTGAAAAGCAGAAGGAAAAAAAAAAAAAAAGATAAAATGGTGGGAGAATCTAGGATCCAGATGAACCACCACCTGCCTCCATCCCTGCCTACGATTCCGCACCTTTCATATAATAGGAGGCTGACCTCCTACTATAAGTGCAGAAGCTGAAGCTCACAGAGGCCGGGATGCTGACTTCCAAGCTGGATAATACTCCCACTGGGACACGTGGCCTCACATGGAAGTAACCTGTGTGGGGACTTTTGAACCTGTGGTGCTCCAAAAGGGAATCTAGGCTTGATCGTTCCTCTGGGCCAGCTGCTATGGGCTCCAAGGTTCTGAAGCTTAAGTGGACTTAATGGTTTCAGTTCCAAGTTACCAACAGGGGCTCCACACCCAGAGAAGTTTCCCTTCCTTCTGGCCAGCAGTGATGTCAAGGCGACCACAGGAAGCCTTGACTTGGTAGTCACAGGGAAAGTGGTGAATTTTAGCTGCCTAAAGTTAGAGGTTTTATTCCAATTTTCCTTGGTCCCCACCCTCTAGAGCAGGAGTTCTTAACTATGCAGACTCCCCTCTAAGAATAGTGTTTTTAAATGCATAAAATAAAACTTAGGTCTACAAAATATGGGTATCAAAAGATGCCCACCCAAGAACCCAGAGGGCCTCTGGGAGTGCTGAGGAAGGGAAGTTGCAGAAAAGCTGAATCACAGCAGAAAGGGTGTGTGCGACAGTGGCAGATGGCAAAGAAGGGGGAACTCCGTGACTCCAATGTTCCTCAGTCAAGAGGATGGCAGAGACCAGTGGGGAAGGTCACTGACACCCCAGAGCAGCACAAAGGAAAGCTCCCTAACGACTGTCCACAGAAGGCAAGAGCAGCCTGCTTGCCTGAGTGCTACACCCACTAGGTCTGACGCCAGCACAGGCGGCTGGAGAGGGGATTCAGCAAAGGTGTGTGGACCAGACACCTCAAGCCGCCTCGGGCCCCAGGCTGAGCAGATCTTCGCGTGACTGCTCACGCGGTGCGTTCTCACCAGAATCTGCTTGCTGGACACTGGCTTTAATAAACTTGTCAAGTTCCAGAAACTTTTCTCTAGTCCCCACCCTCAAAATAATGGTTCTTTTTCTTCCCCAGCCTTATCGGGTCACCTCCCTTTGTTCCTAGCTTTCACACCCAGTTGTTCACTTGTGTCTGCGGAGCACCTCCCAAATCAACCTGTCCTTTCAGTTCTCACATCACTGAGGCCATTAGGGGTGCCATCCTCTGCTGCCCGCCTGTCACAGACATTTCTAATTGGCTTCCCCTCCCACTGGGTTCCAACCTCTTCACACTACCACAGAGGAGGAGCTTCCCTAAAAAGGTCACCTGTTCTGCTCCCTTAGAACTGACTCCAGTCTACTGCCATGACAGCAAGTCCTACCATACCCTTCTACATACCTCTTTCAACCTGTGACCGCTCCCCCTGTTCCCCAAATACAAAATCTGTACATTCTGCACCCAAGTCATTCTATTCACCTACCTCCAACCTCCCACACACACACAAACTATTCATGCTTCATGGCTTTCCCTGACATTCACACCCCAGAGGATCCAAGCACTTTCTCTGTTGTGACATATGGCTTGGGCCACTGATGAATTTGTCACCAGAAAACATGTATCATAATTGCTCTTTTGCAATTCTCATGAAATTATCTTACTAATGACTACTTTGTAGCCCCCACTAGTGCTTAGCCTAAGGTGCCTGGTCCATAGAGGGTGCTCAGTAAATATTTGTGAAATGCATTAAAACAGTTATCAATGGAAACTAAAACCAGGAAATGACCCAAACTGCAAAAACATGCAAATTTTCAGAAGACTACAGCAGAGCTCCTTCCTCCAGTACGCTGGACCCTTCTGCCTTGCCACTCCTGCCCTCCGGTGGGCACATGGTAACACCACACACGGAAAAAAATGGTAAAACAGGGAAACACCAAGCCATTACATTAGTTAAGTAATTGATGTGCAACTTTAAGAAACCATAAAAAAGGTTAACACATTCCCAGCTAGAGAACTAGCCCCCCACCCCTCCCGCCAAAAAAAGAGAAAAAGGTAACATTAGATTCCTGCTGTTAGTAAGCTTCTACCAGACCTGACCCTCTTTCAGGTGACCTGAAACGAATATTTTTAAAAACTTGAAGGCACTGGAGAATGAACAGCAGGAGGATTCTTTAAGAGATTAGACACCTGGAAGAATGAAATGCAAGAATTGAGTAATCCTTTTAGAAAAAAATAAGCTTTTAGCCTACAGCAGGGTAAAGTCAGGTGTCTGTTCAGAGTGGCTTAAAAGTACAGTGGAAAAATCCAGTCTTTCTGGCCTGAAGAACCAAAAGACAGAGCTGGAGGAAATTAGCCACTGGAAAAGAAGTAATCCCATAAAGAAAAGGGCCTGCTACAAATATTGTTCATTAACTCCACCCAAATCTTTGAACTGATGCCCAAAGACTTACCTGCCTCTTAGGACAAAAACATCAACATTTCATATGAACCTAACAGGATCCAGTCTCTAAAAGGTAACAGTTACAATGTCTAAGCTACAATCCAAAATGATGCAACATACGAAGAATCAGGAAAATGTGACCCAGAGGCCAACTTTAAGATGACAAAGACTTCAAAGCGTCAACTATAACTGTATCCAAGATGATGAAAAAAAGGGAAAAAAATGAAATGAACACAGTCCAACACCTGTGGGACAGTATCTAAAAATCTATCACGTATAAAGAGTCACAGGAGAAAAACAAGTTAAGAGCAAATGTTCCCTAAATTTGGTAAATGACATAAACTTACAAATTCAGAGAAAACCAAACAATAAGAAAACCACTTGTAGGCAAAAATATCAAACTGCTGAAACCGAAGAGAAAATACCAAATTCACCCCAGAAAAATGACATATGACAATGTGAATTACCACTGACTTCTAACCAGAAACCGTGAAGGGTAGTAAGTTCCCAGATGTTGGTCTCGGCAATAGTTTTTTTGGATTTGACACTAAAAGCAAAAATAAACAAGTGGGATTACCTCAAACTAAGTTTCTGTATAGCAAAGGAGACCAACAAAATGAAAAGGCAACCTACTGAATGGAAGGAAATATTTGCAAATTATGTATGTGATAATGGGTTAATATCCAAAATATATAAAGAATTCATACAACTCAATAGCAACAGTAACGACAATCCATTTTAAAATGGGCAGGGAAACTGGATAGACATTTTCCCAAAGTAGACATAAAAATGGCCAACTGGTCCATGCAAAGGTGCGCACTGTCACTAATCAGGGAGCAAATCAAAATCAACAATATCACTTTCACACCTGTTAGAAGATACCTGCATGCCCATGTTCACTGCAGCATTATTCAAAACATCCAAGATAAGGACATAACCTAAATGTCCATCAACAGGTAAATGGTTAAAGAAAGTGTGGCATAAGAGATCAGACAATTAATTTCTCGAACTCATCCTAGTAAAAGTGCTACATAGCTCATTGCTGAATATCACTGTGGTCACCTTCAAAGGACTCCCCTTGGGAAGCTATGCACCAATGCCAGTGCCTAGTCCACCCTTCAAAACAGTTACGGAACTCTTTTTCTGGAATGGCCATCAGAGCTGTCGTCGTACCCAAAGTCTGACAATTAACTTGGCGAATTTGCCACCATACATTTACGTTGGCAGCACTGTACAAACTAAGTCAGCAATGAGGATGTAGCACTTTTTCTAGGACAAGTTTGTGAAATTAATTGTCTGACTTTGTATATGTATACAATGCAGTATTATTTGGCCATGAGAAAGAAGGAAATCTTGTCATTTTGTGATACCATACAATATTTGTCTTTCTCTGTCTCACTTGGGTATTATGCTAAGTGGAAAAGTCAGACAAAGACAAATACTTTACAGCAGTGGCACCAGGGATCAGTTTCTTGGAAGACATTTTTCATGGATGGGGGAGATGTGCACACATGGTTCACACTCCTATGAGAAGCTAATGCCACAGGTGATCTGACAGGAGGCGGAGCTTAGGTGGTAACGTGAGGAATGGGGAGTGGCTCTAAATGCAGATGAAGCTTTGCTCACTTGCTCACCTCCTGCAGTGTGGCCCCTTTCCTAAAAGGCCACAGACCTACTGGTGCATAGTCCAGGGGTTGGGGACTCCTGCTGTACAGTATCACTGATGTATGAAATTTAAAAAAAGGTCAAAGTCATAAATAGAATAGTGGTTGCAGGGGGCAGGGGTCTGGGGGAATAGGGAGCAGTTGGTAAAAGTAGGACATTTGTGAAGTGCTAAAAGAAAGAAACTATTAAACTAGAATTCTATTAATCGAAAGAGGAGGCAAAAATGGAATAGGACTTAGCAGTCCAATATAGTCAACGAAAATATCCTTTAAGAATGAAAAAAAAAAAAGCTATTTCTGATAAATAGAAAAGAATTCACCCTCAGATCAACAAAATGTTAAAGGCAGTTCTTAAGGCCGAGGGGAAATTACACTATTTGAAAGAAATTATGTACCAAAGAAAGGGCACTGGAAATAGTAAATATCTAAGTAAATATAAATGTTTTTTTCCCTCTTTAAAAAATACATAAGTTGTTTTTTTTTAAAAAATACATAAGTTTTTGAAGGCAGAAAGTCATATTACCTTGCAGGACTTTAATGTATGTAAAATATTACATCCATACATTATAAAGTTGCAGGGTATAAAATCAATATACAAGTATCAGTTGCCTTTCTATACTCTCACAATGCACTATCAGAAAGAGAAAATAATCTCATTTATAATTACATAAAAAATAAAATACCTAGGAATAAATTTAGCAAAGGAGGTGAAAGACCTATATTTGGAAAACTGTAAGACACTGATGAAATAAATCAGACACAACTAAATGGAAAGATACCATACACTCATGGGTTAGAATAATTAATATTATTAAAATGTCCATATTAATATTACCTAAAGCAACTGCAGATTCAGTGCAACTCTATCAAAATTCCAATGGTACTTTTCACAGGAAGAGATCGATCCTAAAATTTGTGTGGAACTATAGAAGACCACAAATAGTCAAAGCAATCTTGAGACAGAAGAACAAAGTTAGAGGCATTGCATTTCCTGATTGCAAGCTCTACCACAAAGCTAATCAAAACAGTACAGTACTAGCATAAAAACAGACAGAGACCAATGGAACAGAGAGCCCGAAATAAATTCATGTCTATGTGGTCAATCTATGACAAAGGAGCCAAGAATACAATGAGGAAAGAATGGTCTCTTCAATAAATGGTGCATATGCAAAAGAATGAAAGTGGGCCACTTGCTTACACCATACACAAAAATCTGGATTAAAGACTTGAACATGAGACCTAAAGCCATAAAACATAGGGAATAATAAGCTTCTAAATGTGAGATGAATGAGGTCTGAGGATATAATGTAAAACATGGTGATCACAGTTGATAACACTGTACCATATAATTGATATTTGCTGTAAGAGTAGAAGTGAAAGGTTCTCACCAAAAAAAAAAAAGACACGGGAGGTAATGTTGTTAATTAAAGTAAATGGGAGGAATCCTTTCACAATATATATCCAATCACCATGATGTACACTTTAAATATCATAGATTTTGTCAATTATACCTCAATAAAGCTGAAATTTAAAAAAATTATATTACCTGTGGGGTTCTAATGTATGTAAATACAATGTATCAGGATTGTTTGGAAAAAATCTAGTCATAAATGCTTCTATTTTTCATATTAAATTGCTGGATAGTTTCTAGACAGCCCTCATATATGCATTATATCTGTAGTACAAAAGATGGTAATGAGGTAATTACATATAAGACAGTAGGAATATGGATTTCGACTGAAAAAATTAAGTGTATATTACAGTCCCAAGAAAAACCATTAAAAAAAAAAGGTAGGCTAAAAAACTATATGTTAAAACAGAATTCTAAAAAATATTCAGAACAGCAAACAGATGAAAACAGCACAGGTATCCAAAATGGATACCAGGGAGCCTTTGCTTTGCATAGTTCTGATATGTAAAATTTCAGTTACCATGCACTACAGTTTGGCTGTCTGTAGCCCCACTAATGCCTGACATGACAGGATTATGAGATGGGAGCCTTTAGGAGGTGATTAAGTCAAGAGAGTGGAGCCCTTAAGAATAGGATCAGTGTTCTTATACAAGAGACCCCTAAGAACTTCTCTTGCCCCGCCCACCATGTTAAGACACAGTGAGAAGGCACCAGATATGAACAGGAAGTGGGCCCTCACCAGAACCTGACCACGTTGGCATCTTGATCTTGGGCTTCCAACCTCTAGAACTGTGATAATTAGTTTCTGCTGTTTATAAACCACCCAGTCTGTGGTGTTCTGTTATAACAGCCTGACTGGACTAAGACACAGTTGAGTTGAATAGTGGCCCCCAAGACGATACATCCAAATCTTAAGCCTTGGTACCTGTGAACATGACCTTAATTGGAAAAAAGATCTTTGCAGATGCAGTTAAGGATCTCCAGGTAAGATCATTCTGGATTAATGGGAAGGTCCTAAAGCCAGTGACACTTGGTTTTACGAGACAAAAGAGGGAGAAAGAAACAGCAGAAAATTTAAGGGCCGAGACTGGAGTTATGCTGCCATCTGCCAAGAAAACACCAAGAAACACCGAGACTTGCCAGCAGCCAAAAGAGGCTAGTAGAGGAGCACAGCACAGAGCCTCCAAGAGGAACCAACCCTGCCCATACCTTGAATTTTGGATTTTCAGTCTCCAGGACAGTAAGAGAATAAATTTCTATTGTTTTAAGCCACCCAGTTTGTAGTAATTTCTTACAGCAGCCCCAGAAAACGAATCCACCATGGTTTAGTGAAATAACACCTGTCCTTCAACAACACGGTTCAAATTTCAATTACCCCAATAAGTAAACTGCCACAAGACATTAACTTCAGGTTACTGCATGGAATACAAATTCTGCTGTTAGCTCTTCAGTCCGAATCACTACATAAATAACAAATGTGTACTAGTCAGTGACCAATCATGTCCCTTTCTTCTAAAGACTGCTGGTGACTGGTCACTGTGTATCTGTTACTCGGTTTATTATAGACAGCAAAATGTGTATCTGGGTTGCTCCCTTGTTGCCCAGTAATAAACCAATAAGACATTTCACAAAAATGGGTAAATGAAAGAGCAAGTGGCCAACAAGGGTGGAAGTACAGCAAAGCAATGGAGAGTGGTAATGCTGGAAGTGAAATGTGAATCCTCACCTCTCTGTTCTCATACCCACACCACATCCAACACAGCAGCAAACCCATCAGCAATTCTTCTAAACAGACCAAGCATCCAACCACTTCTCACCACCTCCACACCTACTACCCTGGTCCAAGCCAGTCATATCTTGCCTGGATTACTGCAGTAGCCTAACTGGTCTCCCTATGTCTAGCTTTGCCTTCTCTTTCACATATTCTCAGTGGATCAGCCAGAGTGATCCTTTCACAGGATCAATCAGTTTATGTCATTCCTCCGATCAAAACTCCTATGATGGCTGCCCATGTCATCCAGAATCCAATGACCTACAAAGCCCTACACAATCTGCCCCTCACTCTGCTCCAGCACCCCTGCCCTTGTCTCCAGTGATCTCCTCCGATTTGCTCCTCTCATCCAGTCACTCCTTGCGGTTCTTCAAACAGGGCAGACATGCTTCAGCTTTGGTCTTTGCAGTGACTATTACCTCCATACAATGTTCTTCTCACTCACGTGAGGCACGCGGCCTGTCCTCTAGTTCTGTGTTCCAATGTCGCCTCACAGGCATTATCTGGTCTCCTACACCAAAACTGCAATCCCCTCACTGGCTGGCTCCCATCCCTGGGTATATTTCACTCCTTACCCCTAATCACTATCTACTATATATTTTCCTCATTTATCATTTTTGTTTCTACTATTTTTATTTATTTTCCTTCATTAGAATGTGTGAGGGCTGGGATTTTTGTCTGATTTGTTTTGTGCTGTATTCATAGCAACTAGAAAAGGCCTATCCTATAATCCTCAATCGATAATCTGTTGAATGAATGAATGACCACAGATGACAAGTCAACCTCAGCAACAGAAACAGGATTTCTAGGGATACTGCTTAGCTTAGAAACTAAGTAAGTCCACTGCACTGTGGCTTTGCTCATCTTTGCATCTCCAAAGCCTAGTATAATGCCTGAGAGAAGGCAGAGACGGAGTGGTCTCAAGCTCCCAAGGCCATATTCTTGGAAGAGAAGGGGAGGCTCTGCAGGCGATGGCAGAGACTGAAACAAAAGCCAGAGCAGGCCCCAGGATCACACCTGGACCCAAAGCACTTACCCCATCCCTTGTTTGAAAGCTTCAATCAACTCGTTCTTTTTATTCTGATCTTCTACCCAGTACACACTTGGAATTACAAACTCTGATATCACACGGCATTCTGGACAAGACCTGAAATAAGAATCAGATTAGTATGGAAGAGATTAAGTTAAATCCTGTGCACACTCCACCATTAAACCTCTTGTTCGAATGCATGACCACTATAGATGTTTCCTAACCAAACCTTATTTACTGTTAAAAACATGTTTCTCAACAATAAAAAGACCACCTAGTTTTTCTCTCTCTCTTTTTTTTTTTTTTTGTATGTGGGTAGTTCTCTGGCTGGGAATCGAACCCAGGCCGCAGCGCTGACAGCGCCAGCGCCGAAGCCTTAAGCCACTACACTACCAGGGAACTCCCAAGACCACCTAGTTTTTAAATGGGCAAAGAATTTGAGGAAGCATTTCTCCAAAATGGTAAAAAAGCACAGAAAAAGATGGATAATATCATTAGCTTTAAGGGAAATGCAAGTGAAAGCCACAATAAGATATCACTTCACACCTACTAATATCAGAAATAAAGACAATGACCAGTATGTGGAGAAACTGGAAACTTCCTACATTGCTGGTGGGGATGTAAAAATGGTTCAGACACTTTGGAAAACAGTCTGGCAGTTTCTGAAAATGTTAAACATAGAGTTACTATGTGACTCAACAACCCCACTCCTAGCTATCTACCCAAGAGAAATGAAAATATACGTCCACAGAAAGACCTGCACACAAATATTCATAGCAGCACTATTCATAATAAACAAAGGTGAAAACAGCTCAAATGTCCATTAACTGAGGAACAGATAAAATGTGGATATCCATACAGTGCAGTATTATATGGCCATAAAAAGGAATGAAGCACTGGCACATGCTGTAACAGCTGACCTTGGGAAACACCATGCTAAGTGAAAGATTTAGCCAGACACGAAAAGGTCAAATATTACAAGATTCTATTTATATGGAATCTCTAGAATAAACAAATCCATAGGAAAGAGAGTAAATTAGTGGTTGCCAGGGGCTGGAAAGAGCAAAGAATAGGCAGTGACTGCAGAGGTTTCTTTCTGAGATGATGAAAATGTTCTAAAATTAGGTTGTAGTAATCGTGTACAACTCTATGAATACACTAAAAAACCACTGAATTGTACACTTATATCTCCATAAAGCTGTTATTTTACCAAACAATGTGTGACTTGAGTAGGCTGACGAGAAGTCCCATTTTAAACCAGACAGAAAACAACGGTATTGTCCCATTTCAAACAGTACATATGGCTAATCTACGGACACCTTAAAATTAGCCCAGTGAGACTAGGCTGACCGTACATACCGCTTGAAATGGGACAGTACTGTTGTTTTCTGTCCTGTTTAAAACTGTAAGTCTGGTCAGCCTAGACTTTAGGCAAGTTACTTGAGCTCACCATATCTCAGTTTCCCCATCTGTAAAATGAGGATGATGATCACAGGATCTGAGAGAATAAGTTAATGTGTGTGAAGGGTTTCTAAAACAGTACACAGAATAAAGTAACTTCTCAATATGAGTTAGCTCTTCCCCAATCCTTGCTGCACTGTAGAATCTAAGAATCCTGTATTGTTGTATGTCAATTATATCTCAAGAAAGCTGGGGGAAAAAACAACCCTGTGTTGGAGAGCACAACCTGTGTATGAGACATTATGTGAAATGTCTTACATGCATTACTCCACTTAATCCTCAAGTAAACCTATTTTACAGATGGAAAAAAAAGGAACCTTAAAGAGGTCACCAGGCAATTGGCCTAAGGGCAGACCACTAATAAGTCCTAGTGCTGAAGTCAAACAGGCAGGCCAGTGCCATTAACACCGTCTCACACAGACAATCCCTTATGAGTATTCCAACGCCATGAAAACTTGGCAGGAATTGTTACTCATATCTCAAAGGAAAAGGCACTGGGCTCAGGAAGGGTAGTGACGTGCCCAAGCTCACATAACCACCAGCCAGGACTTACCAGGTATCCTCTGCACT
Source organism: Lyroderma lyra (assembly GCA_004026885.1). NCBI lineage: Eukaryota > Metazoa > Chordata > Mammalia > Chiroptera > Megadermatidae > Lyroderma > Lyroderma lyra. Next base: position 197,952 of record PVJL010000463.1, on the reverse strand, counting down.
GAAATGCCTCTGGAGGGCTTAAAAGTAAATGGATGACGGTCCCAAATAAAACTTTCTCCCCTGCTTCTATAACTAAGACTCATGCTATACTTACTTAATGATTGGGTTCTCAAACTGCTTGGCACACCTCCACTGCCGGATGCAGGACAAGCAGTATGTGTGATTGCAGTTGGAAAGAATCCCAAATCTCCTCTCAGAAGCAGACGCCTTCTCGAGGATCACTTCCATGCAGATACTACACACTTTGTCCTGACTTGCCTGGAAGGCAAAGGCCTTTTCCATCTCATGTTCGAATGTCGACATGCAGATCTGAAAGGAGGAGGGAAGCCTTCTCAGGTTCTCGGCTGCTGGGAGCAGCTGCCAGCCATACCACCACAACCAAGGTGGAGAAGGAACGTGGACTGTGGCTGCTTTAGGCAGGGTCCAGCAATCCTGGGCTTCTGGACACAAAGTTTTCTCAGATACAAAAAGGACTTCAAACCATCCGTGGCCCAGCCCCTTGCTTTCCTAGCATGGTATGGTCAACCTCCAATTTAGAGCTGAGGACCACTGTGGGAATCACAGAGTTCACAAGGACTGGGACTCTGGTCTCCTGTGAGCACCAGCTATACCCACTCTGAACCACACTGGTATCAGAAATGCCAAATGATTCTTGATTTGAAACATCAGGCTGGGAGTCAGAGGTTAAGCAACACCACTTCTCAAGAGAATAAATTATTTTAATGAATTCATTTACTCCACAAGCAAGTACTGAATACTTTTCATGTACAACACTGTCTATCAGTCACTGGAGTCAATGAAAACATTTTGAAGATCTAGGTTCTGCTCTTGGGAGCTCATGGTGGGTAGATACAGACCTGAATAAATCAACATGCACAGCACAAAGATCTTGACACACCTGGGTGAAGAGGAAAACTATTTCTGTGCTCACCTGAACACTGCCCTGGGAAGACAATGGAGGGCAGCAGACTCAACCCCCCACAAACCATGGTCTCCTCCTCACAGGCTCTAACACTGCAGCTGTGGGCTCTTCCCCTTCTCTCCTATCCACCTTCAGAGCCCTGCACTGAGCAGAGAGTCAGTGTGAGGCAGTGCTTCCTAAAAGCTGGGACCTAATGACCAGGAAGGTCCCTTCCAACACTTGGCTCCTCAGATTTTATGATTTGGGCTTCTCAAATTCTCCAGTTCGATTCTCAGCCAGGGAACCACCAAAACAACAACAACAACAACAACAACAACAACCACCACCACCACCAAACAAACCTCTCTCTCTCTCTCTCTCTCTCTAGAACTCAACCTGGCTGGATCACAGTCACAATGGTAATGTAAATCTAGGGAGGGAGGGTGTGTGTATGACATACACACACACAGCTCCTGAACTAGATTACTCTCTGAACTTTGCACAGCTTTATGTTTCAGATGCCTCTTCTATTTTTATTTATTCTAAGTAATCAGGAAATGGCAAAATGACAACAAGAAAAAAGACTTGATAACAGGGTATCAACACGCCACGTCCATAATGCAGGTATTACTGGCAGAAAGATGCTTGCAGAAATAATAACAGTTTTGTCACTTAGTGCATTTCAAATTTCTTAAAACAAGTTCATACAAAGGCTTGCAACTTTACCTTCTCGTGAGCTTTCCTTTGCTCTGGGTCAAAAGGGTGCAGGACTCGTAACCTACAGATTTCACACATTTCCCCATGCAGGTAGACACAAGCATCCCCAAATCGGCACTCCCCAGCGGCCGCATAGGGGCACAGTTGCTCCTCGCTGCTGTATGAGCTGCTGGCTTCGAAGTCATCAAGGCCACTCCTGATTGCATCTAGGTAGGAATGCGGCTTCATCTCCAGGCTATTCTGGGGGTCACTGCCACCTCCTGGATTACTCACCACACTTGGGCAAGCCTTTTCTTCAGCCATGCCAGAGAGATCTTAATAGAAAACATGTAACACACACACAAATGAAAAGTGGCCCAACCACTTGGGTAACAGGTTAGTCAAAACCTAAAAGATTTAAGCAACTCTGACCTTGGGAATTTCACTCTTAGGAACAGAGGGGAAAAAAAAGGACTAATATAAAATGTTCATAGTGACATTACTTATAATTAAAACCAAAAACTGTAATTGGCAAAACAAGGAAATACCAAAACAGATGTGATATATGCGTATTTATACAAAAGAACACTAAAATTGCTATTTAAAAATGGCAAATATGGCAATGTCAGTATTAGGACCAGTGAATACCAAAGTGAGATTGTTTGTGTATGTGTATATGTGTGTGTGTGTGTGTGTGTTGTGTGTAAACAGATACAAGATACAAAAGCCAAAAGGAATTTAGAATGAGGTCAAAGAATACAGTGTTTTGGGGGTTCCCTGGTGGTGTAGTGGCTAAGGCTTCAGCACTCTCAACGCTGCGGCCTGGGTTTGATTCCCAGCCAGGAAATCACCACCACCAAAAAAAAAAAAAAAAAAAAAAAAAAAAAAAAAAAAAAAAAAAAAAAAAAAAAAAAAAAAAAAAGAAAAAGAAAAAAAAAAAGAATACAGTGCTTGATTTTGTTTATGGTAGAAAGAAAAGCAGGTTTATTCAAATTGCTAGCATTTTAGGAGAACAGGGAATTTTTGTCAGAAGCCCATTCTCCACCCCCAGCAACAATGGTTACCTATCAATTTAAAGTAAACTGGAATGAAAACCTGGAGCAAGTCTTTGGATCCTGAGGTCAGTGTTAAATCACCCTATGGACCCTGCTTGTAACACCTAGGGCCTTCCCCTTCCCATCACACACACTTCTGGCCATTTTAGAGGGACATATTTGACTGGATTGATTACTTGTTTGCTTAGGATGGAATCTGCCTATTTTATGAGGTTGGACAATTAATTTCACGATCTCATCCTAGAAGAAGTGCTACACACCTCACTGCTGAATATCACAACGATCACCTTCGAAGTACTCCCCTTGGGAAGCTATGCACCAACACCAGTGCCTAGTCCACCCTTTAAAGCAATTTTGGAACTCCCTTTCTGGAATGGCCATCAGAGCTGTCACCCTACCCAACACCTGACAATTAAGTTCGTGAACTTGCCAAAGTAAGGTATCATAATGCTTGTTTATGAACCTGTCAGATGTTGGGTAGGGTGACAGCTCTGATGGCCATTCCAGAAAGGGAGTTCCAAAATTCTAGGATGAGATCGTGAAATTAATTGTCTGATCTCGCATGCTGCATAGTTATGAGAATTAGAAATCCCTTCGCCTGCTGAGGATCAGCCAATAAAAACAACTTTTACGACTCGCAGGCTTCCTCCTCCTTAAACCCTGTTTCAGGGTACAGACCACATCCCAAACCCCAACATGGTATTCTATTACCAAAGGTGCAACATAAAATGCTCAGCATAAGTACTAAGACTATGAACTGACCTAGACATCAAACTGTGATACGTGCTCTTTATCTAAATATGCAGCTTTGAAATGAACAGCTTGGTGCTTCTCACAACTGGGCAACCACCCTGTGCACACAGCAGTGACAAAAAGTCACTGTTTATATTTAGCCAGGCCAAACTTGGGGCTCACCTCTGCCTCAGGCACAAGGCTAAATGCATCATCTGAATACCCTACAGCCAAATGAAGCCCGTTCTCAGGACAGATCTGGTGTGTCTACATTAGGACAGCTTGAAGGGGTATTAGGTTAGCAGCCCTCTTGACAAGGCCAGAAAGGAACATCAAAACACATAAGACTGCTTTTTAAAAAGAGGTAACAAAAGGTTTCTGCTTACTCACTTCGGTCTCTAAGTACCAGTGTTCTCTTTTCACGTTTCCCAGGCTCATGTAAGTTAGTTTTCACAATAGATGCAGAGAGGCTGGAAGTGGGGTGAGGACTGTGGAAACTGGGGGAGGGCACACTGTGGGGCACGGTGCCCACAGCACCACCAGCTGCAGCAGGGGGCCTTATGTGATCATATCTAAACAAAACACACAACAGATGCATTATAGACACACTATAATCACATGCCTCCCACACACTGCCCAGATGTGGAATGCCCTGCTTTCTGCTCCATTTGTGGAGGTGGAGAATGAAACAATCTTTCCCCCTATTTTAGTTGGTAAAAGGCTAATCAATTAGTAAGAACTGCCTGGCAATTGCAAATGAGTGGTATACTGCTGTCTATCACCTACAGTTAAGTGTCCTTGTAGGAATCAAGTGGGACAAACTGCTCCAGACCACACACAGACTCTGAAATTCCAGATAGATGTTGAAATGAAATTGCCTGATGCCCAATCTAGTGTTCTTTTGGGCAGGAGTCCCCATAATGTTAGTGATGGCTAATGTAACAACAGCTGGAGACCAGCCTTTTCTGGGATGTTTCTTTGGGGCATCCACTGACAGGGAGAGGGCAAGGTGGGCCAGCTTCCACCATCCCCCAGGTAGCAAGAAGAAGGACTGAAGGGAGCTTTGCAGCCCAGGAAAAAACAGAGCAGCTCTTCAATACAAAAGGACAGAAACAGATTTCTGGAATATTTTTCCCTGTTGTAAGTTATAAAAGTTGCCTACAGATGTCAAAGAAAAAAAGACAAGACTCTTTACGTACATAAATGCTCACTGTAGGGATACTCACAGCAAAAAGCTGGAAGCCACTTAAATATCTAATAAAGAAATAGTTAAAATGATGGTCAGTTAATTCATGAGATGTTATAAAATTAGAGTTAGGAGATAAGCAACATAGGAAAAAGCTTATGACATGTTAAGTGGGGGAAAAAAGCAAGATATAAAAATTCTATATATACTATGAATGTAATTTCTTAAATAGAGACTCATAAGAATAAGGCCCGAAAAGTGATTTTGAAAAATTAAAACTATTTTTAGGGTACTAAAATTTAGGTTTCAGAATTATCTGCCAGGCCCACATCTTCCTCCTCTTCCTGCTATGGGGCCAGATACCCTGGCGGTGTCTAGCTGCACTTAAGTGTAGCTGGTGCTACCTGTCTCCACAATACCCCACAAGAAACAGGCTGAGGCTGGGGGCAGCAGAAAAAAAAAAAAAGATTATCGAAGAAAAACCTTTAGGTCTAAAAAATAAGAAAGGAGCAAAGCAACAGAAGTTTATTATGGCTATTTTCTCAACAAGTTAAATGTGGTCAACAAAATCCATGTAAGGTAGCAAAGTGAAACTGAAAAGAAACTGAAGAAAGATTGCAAGAAAGAATTCTAAGAGCCAAGTGAGCTGTTCAAGCCTAGAGTTGCTGCTCAAAAAATAAGTAGAGGTGCAGATCCCAAATGCATGGTATGTGCATTCTTTAAGCATGGAGAATGTATGAATGGAGGAAAAGTGTAAGTCTTCTCATGACCTGATTCTGGAGAAAAAATGTGAAAAGTGACGTGTTTACATTGATACAAGAGATGAAAAACTTGAAAAAGATACCACAGGTAACTGAAATGAGAAAAAACTGGAATAAGGAGTGGATAAGCAGAACGGTGGGGCAGAAAAGAAAAATCCAAAAACTTAGTGTGCAAGCATTTCCTTGAAGCTACTGAAAACGAATAGGGCTGGTTTTGGGTGTGCCCTGGAAGGGGTGATACTTGCATGTATTATCATGCACTTCCTCTTGGATTTGTGTTGAGGAAGATAAAAAGGAAGAGAAATTAAGATGAAATTTCATTAGGAGATGTAACTGAAAGACAGCTCCAAATGTTACCAAGATTACTCCAGAATCTTTTCTTGAATGGAAGAAAAGGAAAAGAAAATATTGATAAACATCAACAAAATATGAAAGAAGGAAAGCAGACTTCAAAGCAGGAAAAGCATTAGTGATCAGTGGTCATAAGGTGTCTGAATTTTGTCCTGAACTGGTTGATGATGATGATGACGATGAAGCAGACAACAACCCATCATACTCAGGGAACAGATGGTGGTGATTCAGTTAGTGTGAATGATATACGAGTAGATGTTAAGACTGTACATTACAAGACATGTAGATGAGACAGGTATTATGGTAGGTATTACAGTCTTGAGAGATTCAGCACACATACTCGTACTTCAGAAAAGGATGAAAACAAATTAAGTGAAGCTTGTGAAAATGGTGAAAGAAGTGATTCAGATGAGGACAACACAGGGGAGGGACAAGAAAATGGAGCCATTGACGCTCTTCCTGTTGATGACAATCTTTTTACTGGGGAAGATGTGGATGAACCAGAAGAATTAAACACACTTGATTTATAAGAATGACACCAAAGAAGTCACTGAAAAAAATTAAGCCAATTCAGCATGAATTGAAATTTGACTACATTAACTTTTTCCCACCTAGAATTCTTCAACAGGATGTTTATTTCCCATGCTTACATTCTGGAGGGCTTACTCTCCTCTAAGAAAGGAACATTCTTTCCTATGTCTTGTCTTCTGGGTATATCTCATAATAAGTTCAGAGTAGTTCATGATAAATTAAAAATATTATGGTCATTGCAGAAAAGGACTGACTACTATAAATGTCAAGTAGGAAGTGTAACTGCTGTCACTGGGCATGCGTTCTTACAAAGAAAAAAAATTTAAATTTAAAATACCCTTTATTTCAGTTTTTAATGAATAATTTTATTTCTTTTATATTTATATGATTAAAAGACTGCCTAAAATATGAGCACTATGCATCATAAAGGATTCAGTACTGCATCTCTATGAACAATTAGATGGACATTTAAAATCAAACTCCTCAGAGTTCCCTGGTAGTGTAGTGGCTAGGCTTCGGCACTCTCAACGCTGCGGCCTGGGTTCGATTCCCAGCCAGGGAACTACCCACCCCCACCCCCCAAAAAACCCCCAACTTCTTTAATCTGACAGGATCAGCTACAATGCTGTGTTAAACTGTTTAAAATTTTCCCCTCTTCTTTTGTGCCATCATACACATTTTGAAATCCCTTCTCCCCAAATATTACTTGTAATACTTTTTGTAATGTCATGTTACTTTAAAATTTTCCCCTCATCAAGACCTATGTTCTAAATGAAGAATCTAATAACAGTTGGGGGCAGTTGCAGGGTTCTTGCCTGCAATGAGTTCCATAGGCGCAATAGCCCTTCTGATAGTATTTGCAGATGGTGGATGGCTTGCTGTTTGCCAAGTCATGTGAGAAGAGGCAATGGTTTCCTTCCCGACACACACCATGCATAAAATACCTGAAGAGACAAAAAGAGGTATAAAACTCTTAGAAGCATACTTTGCTTTATAAAATAACATTTTTGAACCCAGCATACAAATAGCTATAATGCATACAAAAAAGATCTGACAATTAAATTCGTGAACCTGCGTTGGCAACACTGTACAAACAACTCGGTAAGGTTTCATGACCTTGGTATATCTGGTCTCACAGCTGTGTTTGTGTTGACATGTGGCAGTATCTTGCTGAGTGTGTTCATTATTGTTGTATGTTTTTGTGTGCCATAGCAAGAATGTTGGAGCTTGAATTAGAGCAACAAACATTAAATTTCTTGTTAAACTTGGCAAGAGTGGAAGTGAAATCAAGGACATGTCAGTCCAAGTTTATGAGGATGATGCCATTAACCTTACCAGACATGAGGCCCTGAACCTAACTATCCCCTATACCTGGGCTCCTGAGCATTAAAGAGAAAAAAACCAACATGATATAGAAAAATGTTAGTTACATGCAAACAAGTGGTTAGAATAAGATGGAACTTGGAGACATTGTAGAAAATAGGTCTACCTTTTATTTCGAAAATTAGGTACAGCGGTATAGTGGCAGATTTGGAAATTACCGAAAAATCGGTACAGCGGTCTGGTAGGGTTAAGAAAACAGCAGTGTACAAATGGATTAAACGTTTTTCTGCGGAGGAAGCGTCACTGATAAAGAGAGGTCGGAGTGGCCAATAACAAGCAGAACTGACGAAAACATTGCAAAAATTGGTTGAATTGTGCATCAAAATTGTTGGCTGACTTGAGAAGCATAGCAGACAATAGGAAAGTTGAAGTGCACCAAGACCTTTTGGAGAGGCAAGACAATGTTTTGGGCCGTGTTATCACTGGTGATGAAACACAGGTGTACCAATACGACCCTGAAACAAAGTGCCAAAGTGCACAATGGAAGTCAGCCAATTCTCCATGACCAAAAAAGTTCCACCAGTCCAAATCAAGAGTCAAAATGATGTTGCTAACCTTTTTAGACATTAGAGGGATTATTCATTATGAATTTGTACCAACTGGATAGTCAACCAAGTTTACTATTTGGAAATGCTGAAAAGGCTGAGTGAAAAAGTTCAATGAAAACGACCTGAACTTTTCACCAACTCATGGCTTTTGCATCACAACAATGTACCAGCTCACACGGCACTGTCTATGAGGTGGTTTTTAGCCAGTACACAAATAACTGTATTGGAACTCCCTCCCTACTCACCTGATTGGGCTCGTAATGACTTTTTCTTTACCCGAAGATAAAGGCAATATTGAAAAGAAGACATTTTGATGACATTCAGGACATCAAGGGTAATACGACGACAGCTCTGATGGCCATTCCAGAAAAAGAGTTCCAAAATCGCTTTGAGGGGTGGACTAGGCACTGGTGTTGGTGCATAGGTTCCCAAGGGGAGTACTTCAAAGGTGATATTCAGCAATGAGGTATGTATTAATAGCACTTTTTCTAGGATGTTTGCAAAATTAATTGTCAGACCTTGTATTATGTATCAAGGCTCTACTAGGCGCTGGAGAGATGCACATTTCCTTGATTCTAAGACAGTGATTTTAGACACACCACAACAAATTCAATGGCAACTTTTCTGGAAGAAAAATGATCCCATAAATTTCTATTTTAAGATACATCCTCTTGGTGTGATAGCCTCTTAGTCTGAGGTATATTACCTGTGTAAAATATGTGCCTCATAATTGAGAAAATATTCTCTGAAAAACTGATCTCTCATGGAGCTTACAGGGTATGGTTGTAATGAAGTCAAAGAGACATGGGCCCAAGATCCAGCCTTGCCACCTATGAGTAAGTTATAAAACAACTTCCCTGAGCCTCGCTACCTTTATCTATACAATAAAAATTATACTACCTACTTTAATGGGCCGTGGTAAGGATAAAATACCCCAAAAGATATATATAATAATGTTCCACTGAGATGTCCAATTCTGGCCCTGAAGGAATAAGTGGGAGGGATTCTTATGCTGTCCAGAGTAGAGACCTGGTTAATACTCAGAGCAAACAATAAAGTAACCCTAGGGGGCATGCCTTGGTATTAAGGGTAAACAAGTCCTAAAGTAATGAGTATTTTAGATGTATCCTAATAAAGCTTAAAGACAAATTTCAAAAATATCCAATAGGAAAACTTACTATCAGCCAAAATACACTTCAATGATCTTTGAAGGAAGACAACTCAAATGCTCAAAATCACACTGTGTGGCATCCGGAAAAAAATTACCAGACATGGCAAGAAGCAGGCAAATGTGAAAACAGGAGAAAAATTAAGTCAATAACAGAAATGACAGATGACAGAATCAGCAGACAGAACTTTCAAAACAGCTATTATAAATATGCTCAGTGTGCTGAAGGATTTAAAGGAAAACATGAATATAATATAGAGAAATAAAAGATATAAAAAGAACCAATGGAACTTCTAGAAATTAAAACTACAATATCTAAAATGAAAATTATACTGTATGAACTTAACTAGACATTACAAAAGGAAATCTCAGAAAACTTGAAGACATAGTAGTAGAAACTATATAAACTGAAGCACAGAGAGGAATAAAGAACAGATTTGTGCTTCTAGCTATAAAGGAGTACAGAACTTGTTCTACAATGTAAAAAAAACTAGAAAACAGAACAAGATATGTGAAACAGCTGTTTCCAGACATGGACAAAAGGCAGCATGAGACTGGTCTTAGAGAGAAGGGAAACAAAGGAGGTGAGCCCTCGTTCAGCTTGGCTTTCTGCCTGGAGGCATATTCTGGAGCTAGGTGCAGGGAGGGGAACCCCATCTAGAGCACGGTGGTCTTGCTGAGTAAAGAGACAGAGTTCAGAGAGGCTAATGGAAGCTTTCTGAAGAGCCTGTAAATAGAATCACACATACATGATTAACTGACTTCTGATAAAGGTGTCAAGGTAATTCAACGCAAGAAAGAATAGTCTTTTCAATACATCATGCTGGGAGGATCTCATGCTGACTGCTCTTTACAACCCTGGTGGCTGTGTCACAGCTTCTCTCCCACTGTGATCTGTGTAGGAAGGACTCAGGAAAACCCAGGAAACCTAGAAATGGATTCTGTGGCCTTTGAGGATATGGCTGTGAGCTTCACCCTGGAGGAGCGGGCTTTACTGGATCCTTCAGAGAAAGAGCTTACATATAGAGGGATGTGATCCGGGATACCTTCAGGATCTTGACCGCAATAGGAATGAATGAATGAATGAATGAGAAGAACATGACAATGAAGATTGGTACAAAAACCAGGAAAGAAAACTAAGAAGTTATATAGTAGAGAGATTATGTGATGGGAAAGAGTCAATGTAAAGAAAACTTCATATTTCAAATCTCAATATGAAAACTCTGGAATAAAATCATGGGAATTACAGTGTGTGTGGAAAAGTCTTTATGAATCATTCATTCGACAATAGAAACATACAATCTTCCAAGACCGAATGAAGAATAAACAGAAAATCTGAAGAGACCCAGTAACTACTAAGAAAATAAAAATTAGTAATAAAAAACCTACCAACAAACAAAACTGGATCAGATGGCTTCACAGGTGAATTTTGCTAAATATTCAAAGAATACTTATTTTTCCCAAACTGTTCCCAAAAACTGAAGAGGAAGGAAGACTCCCAAACTCAATTTATGAGGTCAGCATTACCCTCATAACAAAACCAGAGAAATACAGAAAAAAAGGGAAATTATAGGCCAATATCCTCTGATGAATATACATGTAAACATCCTCAACAAAGTATCACCAAACCAAATTCAGCAATACATTTAAAAAAAATCATATACCATGATCAAGTGAGATTTATTTCAGGGATGCAAGGTTAGTTCAATATTCGCAAACCAGTCAATGTGATACACCAAATAAACAAAATGAAAGAAAAAAAAATCATATGATCATATCAACAGATGCAGAAAAAGCATGACAAAATCCAATGTCCATTTATGATAAAAACTCTTAGCTAAGTAGGGATAGAGGAAACATACCTAAACATAGTAAGGACCATATATGACAAACCCACAGCTAACATCATACTCAGCAGTGTGAAGGTGAAAGCTTTTTAAGATCATGAACAAGCAAGGATGTCCCCTTTCACCACTTTATTCAACACAGTAGTGAAAGTTCTAGGCACAGCAAGCAGATGAAAGAAATAAAAGGCATAAAAAGAAAGGAGGGAATTCCCTGGTGGTGCAGTGGCTAAGGCTTCAGCGCGGTCAACACTGCGGCCTGGGTTCATTCCGCCTGGGTTCATTCCGAGCCAGGGAAATACCCACATAAAAAATAAATAAATAAATAAATAAAAAAAGGAAAGGAAAGGAAAAGAAAAGAAAGGAAAAAGTAAAACTGTCATTATTTGCAAATGACATGATAGTAAAGAGAATCCTAAAGATTTCATAAAAGTTATTAGAATAAACAAATTCAGTAAAGCAGCAAGATACAAAATTTATATTCAGAAATTGATTGCATTTTTATACATCAATAATGAACTATCAGAAAGAGAAATTATGAAACCAATCCCACAAAAAAAAAGAACAAACAAAATAAAGGAGAACAAAAAGAAAAAGAGACAACGATCCCATTTACAGTTGCATAAAAAAGAATAAAATACCTAGAAATAAATTTAACCAAGGATGTAAAAAATCTGCACGTGGAAAATTTTAAGACACTGAAGAAAGAAACTGAAGAAGATACAAATAAATGGGAAGGATATATGGTGCTCATGAATAGGAAGAATTAATATCATTAAAATGTCCACGCTACCCAAAACAATCTACAGATTCAATGCAATCCCTAATAAGATATTATACCAATGGCATTTTTCTCAGAACTAGAACAAATAATCCTAAAATTTATTTGGAACCACAGAAGTCCCCAAATAGCCAAAGCAATCTTGAGAAAGATAAGTCAGAGGTATCATGCCACCTGGTATCAAACCATACAAGGCTACAGTAATCAAAACAGCATGGTACTAGTAAAAAAAAAACAAACAGACACACTATCAATGGAACAGAATAGAGCCCAGAAATAAACCCACATATATACAGTCAATTAATCTTAGACAAAGGAGACAAGAATATACAATGGGGAAAGACAGTTTCTTCAATAAATGGTGTTGGAAAAACTGGACAGCAACATGCAAAAAAAAAAAAAAAAAGTAGAACACTTTCTTATACCCTATACAAGGATAAACTCAAAATGAATTAAAGGCTTAAATGCAAGACCTGAAACCATAAAACTCCAACAAGAAAACACAGGCAATAAACTCTTTGACATTGATCTTAGCAATATATATTTCATCTATCTATATTTATATCTATATCTATATAAGATATTGAGCAAGGGAAACCAAAGGAAAAAAACAAACAAACAGAACTACATCAAATTAAAAAGTTTTTGCACAGCCAAGGAAACCATTAACAAAATGAAAGGACAACTTACAGAATTGTATATGCAAAAGAGACATCTGTTAAGGGGTTAATATCCAAACTATATAACAAACTCAACAATAAAACAATCTTTGATTTAAAAAATGGGTGGAGGACATGAATATACATTTCTTCAAAGAGGACATACAGATGGCCAATAGACATATGAAAAGATGTTCAACATCACTAATCATAAGGGAAATGTAAATTAAAACCACAATGAAATATCACCTCACACCTGTCAGAATGGCTATTATCAATAAATGAATAAACATGATAGGGATAAAAGGGAACCCTCATACATTGTTGGTGGGACTGTAAATTAATGCAGCCACTATGGAAAACAGTGTAGAGGTTTCTTAAAAAATTTAAACCTAGAACTACCATAAAACCCAGTAATTCCACTTCTGAGTATTTATCTAAAGCAATTCAAAACAATAATTTGAAAAGATATACACACTCCTGTGTTCACTGCAGCATTATTTACAATAGTCAAGGTATGAAAGCAACCTAAATGTCCACTGAGGAATGAATAAAGATGTGGTATATGTATAAAATAGAATAGTGCTCAGCCACAAAAAGAATGAAATCTTGCCATTTGCGACAACATGGATGAACCTAGAGGGTATTATGCTAAGTGAAGTAAGTCAGAGAAAGAAATACCACATGATTTCATATGAGGAATCTAAAAAATAAACGAACAAAACAGAATCAACTCATAGAGACAGAGAACAAATTGATGGTTGGTTGCCAGATAAATAGTGTGTGGAGGATGGGTGAAAAAAGGTGAAGAAATTAAGAAGTACCAAAAAGGCAGTTATGGGACGTAAAATAGGTATGGGATGTAAGGTGCAGCATAGGGAATACAGTCAGTAGTAATATTGTGATAACTATGTATGGTGTCAGAGGGTACTAGACTTACCAGGATGATCACTTTGTAAGGTATATGAATGTGTAATCACTAAGTTGTACAACTGAAACTAATATAATATTGTATGTCAACTGTTATCGAAAAGTAAAAATTAAAAAAGCAAAACAAAATAAGGGGAAGTTATATTGATTTTAAGTGTGCAGAAAAGAGTTATTTAACATAACAGGTCTGAGCCTGCTATCCTCAGAAAGGTCTGCTTACAAGGCTGGCCACTGCCTAGCATCTGGAACTTGGCTTGTAAATAGTTCTCTATACTGATATAAAATTTCCCTAAATGATAAGACTGGCTTACTGTGCCTCAATTGTACAACGCGGTTTATGCTAAAGATCTGCTTTTTTTTTCTGGGAGTCTAGAATTTGATAAGTGATGGGCAGAGGTTGACCAGACTGGGCAATACATCTCTAATGGGCTCCCTGGGGCACATGTTGCTGCATTTTTGTTGCTGGGTATCAAGTATGCTGTGTGATTCGCTATGGGAGACAGTGAAGGCAGAAAGCCTGCACGTGGGTTCCTCCAGATGCTGCCTTTTTCCCTTCTGACCCAGCTGTGACTGTAACTCCTTACTCCATCATTGTTAATACATCTTAGTCTTAAGTACAACTAGATGCTGAGGCCTGTGGGTCTTTCTACCCAATTTCCCGATGTAGAGGCGGTCCTGGGGAATCCTGGACATTTCTAAACAGTTTAATAATTCTTTCTGAAAAATGCTACCCAAGACTGCAACACTATTTCAATTATCCTCAAACATGGTAATCTGTGATCTTTGAAGATATAAAAGTTAAAAAAAAAAATCAATGCAAACAGCCAAGTCTGATGACAAAGATGTATCAGGATTAATAAATTCACAAATACAGGAAAAGAACAGATTCAAAGTGGCTATATAAATAGTTCCACAAAAGTGAGATCTAACAAATAATTCAGTGGTTTCTTTTGGAAAAACTACACAAGATTCCCTGAAAAAAACAGGGTAGGATACACCCAGAAGTCCTTTACCAGGTATGTGTTAACCAAGCATGCAACAGGATTTATCATTGGTACTACAAGGATGCCTTTTATAATTCTACCACCACCTTCAATAAGTCATCCAGAAAATTTGCCTTCCAAACTGCATTCATGAATTATCTTTCCCATTAAGAAAACAAGTATTTAACTAGCAACTGGAGTTCTAGTTAGCTTTGCCACTTACAAGCAGGTGACTTTGTGTAAGCCATTTTACTTCTTTAAGTGACCAAGCTCAGATTTAAAGAGGTTCAAAAATAACTTCTAGACCATCATCAAGAAAAGCGAGTGTGAAACGAGTGCTACTGTGTTTTGCCAAGTGCAGTGCTCTCCTGTGTATAATGCACACCCATGTTTTTGGCCCAAACATTCATACAGATATGGAATTAGCACTATCCACCCTCATTTTTCCCTCATAAATTTGGGCAAGAAAGGTGCATTATACATGGCAAATCACAGTATACAGTCTTATTTTTGTACCATGTTACCATTTCCACTCCCTAGCAACCAATACAAAATTACGTTGAGTACTTCCTCCTTGATCTTTGAGGCACCTTTGTCAACTGCTTATAGCTATCAATATTACTCCCCATCTATGTTCCACTAAGCTGAACCCAGGTCTCTTTCATTATTGTGCCTTGTAGTAATTCCCAACTGCTCCCTCTTCCTGAAGGCCAAACCATCCCTTACATCTTCCTTAGGGAGAAGACTAAGACATAAATTGGGGTAGGAGACGGGTAGGATGGGAGAAAGGACATAGCTGGACACTCAAAGTAGGGAGATTCTTTCTGGAGAAGACTCCCAAAGGGTTTGTTATTCTGGGTGACCCAAAAGACTGTTTCAGACAATATGTGTATTGTATGTAGCCAAGGACACCAGGTTCTTCACTCGCCACAGAACCACCAGCTGTTCTAGCTGTGGCTGAGGCTAAGAAAAACAGAATCAATCTGGTTTCTTGCAAGCCTTTCAATAGTGCCTGCGCCTCCAGCAAAATGCTTTTGAAATCATCTGCAAGTATATGAGTAATCTGCATTCTCCATCACCTTCCTTTACATTTTCCTAAATATTTTCACAGGCTTAACATTTCTGGCCATACTGCTTGTGAGGACAGATCCAGCTGGGGGGAAGAGAGCTAATTCTAGGCAGGGTGGGAAATAAAATTACTAGAGGTGGGAGTAAAATATAGTGTAATGGTTAAGTAAAGACTGAAGTCAGGCAGCTTGCTATGTGACCTTGAGCAAATTATTTAAATCTCCAAGCTTCACTTCCCCCACTGGTAATGATCATAAAAACCGTACTTCATAGACTGCTGTGACAGACTGTGAGGATGAGATAATGCATGTAAGTGCTTATCCTAACA
The DNA here is from genome assembly GCA_004026885.1 of Lyroderma lyra. Taxonomy (NCBI): domain Eukaryota; kingdom Metazoa; phylum Chordata; class Mammalia; order Chiroptera; family Megadermatidae; genus Lyroderma; species Lyroderma lyra. The sequence goes on along the minus strand of PVJL010000463.1, from coordinate 182,047 downwards.
CATCATAAATGCTCCAAGATGGTTTGTTTTATTATCTAATCTCTTAATCAACCCTGTTGGTTAGGCATTACCACCCCCACTTTACAGATGAGGAAATTGTGGCACAGGTGGTATTGGGATTAGAATCTAGAACTGCCCAACTCCGGAGCTCCGTCTTCTGACCACTTACTGGCTCACAGGTGCCTCATGTTTTGCAGCTTCAAAGAATCAAAAGGTCTAGGCTTGACTATCCCAGGAAAGTGAAATGATGGGTGGTCTACTAGCAATAAGACGAAGGGATCTTCATCACATAAGGTCAAAGAAACTGGTTATTAAGCTATAATAAAGGCCTGCACCAGGGCTTTGAAAACAAATTGGAAGACAAAAAAGATGGCTAGAATAATCAGCAAAAATGAGATAATGGATAGAGTGGCATGTCACGTAATTAGGAGAGTTGACTAATGGTACAACTGTGAGACACCATTCCTGCCATTCCAGGCAATAAACATATACAGTGTCTTTGTCATTAAGTTTGGAGATTGCAGCAATTCACATGCAGCACTCGGAGAGACATAATATGAATTAGAATGAAACAAAACACTTTTGTCTTGCCGCTATTCAGAATAAGCATGTACATCACATTCCACCATCAGGAAAACAAACCAAAAAAACCAAAAAGCCCATTTAGGTCTGGTCCCCAAAATAAATAATACTTTGTTCCTGTATGTTACTAATGACTGGAGATAAGACTTTAGTGAATAAGATAATAAACTGAGAAAAGCTTTTCCACCATGAACATATTAATGTAAACTTAGTACTCTTGGTAGTACTGTGTAGTCTTTTTCATTTAAATGTGTTCTGTTTTTATTTGGTCAGGCAGTTCTTATGAGGGTTGACTCCATTCATAATCCTTTGCAAGTGAACTTCTTTTACCTTCTGTATGTTTGGTATATTTTTCCTTTCATATAAGCATATTAAAAGCTCTGAAAATTACTGCAGTAACAAAACTTTCATTCGCATTTCGCAAACTTATTTGGAAGCCATACTATCTACAAGAATATGGACTCAGATGCCACAGCCTGCCACTTGGAAGTTGAATGACACTGCACAATCACTTCCAATGCCGAGGCTCAGTTGCACTATCTATGGAATAGTTCTGGTTGCTGGATTACAAGCAATATAGTTGGTAGAGCAACTGAAAGAACACCCAGCAAACACCCCCCACAAAATCAGTTAGTACTTAAATAGAAGTGATCTCTTCCCAACATTCCAACCCACTCTTAGTTTATATGCAACAACACCCTGCAGGAGACTCCTGTAAGGGAAACACAGAATTTTCAGGTCAGGTCATCTCCTTGCACAGAAGAAAATAGCCAACAAGATGTCAATTTAAGTTTTTGTTCCTGCAATTAGATGTGAAGTTTGGGGCAAGTGTCAAGTCTTTCTGAGCATAAGATTTCCATATTTGTAAAACTAGATACTGTATAGAGTTAAGATTCAATTATAAAGCATTATATAAATGCGTATTGTTTTGTGCACCTATCTTAGGAGCAATAGCCAGAATCTGCTCAGTACACAATGACTAAGAAATCACTCAACAGGGGTGTCAAATATACATACATATGGGTATATGGAGCTGCTTTAAACAGAACCAGGGCTGCCATCCCAGAGGTATTTATTGCCTTCCATGTCTCATGCCTCAAACCTTTGGAATGTTAAAATAGGGCAAAATAACTTTTATTGGGCCTAATGCAACACTGTGCTTCAAAGAACTGTTTTCAAGGATAACAAGAAAGCAGATATTATGACTAAGGGACTTAAAATTAAAACATTGTTTAGAATTAGCATCACTATGTTAGCTTATTTACATCAATAGAAATGCCTTTCTTCTATAAATGTAATGGTTCCCCTTCCCTTTCTCCTAAATATCCCTTGCTTTGTTTCCTAATTGGAACACTATTTGGATTTCTGCCTGAATTAGTGCTCTGCAAATAGTAATTCTTTCTCAAATAAATGCTTATTGCCACTTACTCTGAAAGGCCTTTAATTTTAGGTTAACGGGAAATTTATACAAATAAAACACACACACACACACCTTCATGAAATCCTTCTAGTACAAGTAACCTAGTATTATAACTCTTTCCTATAGACATCCAGTACAAATTTCTGATAAGAGCTTAATATAAGCCACCTGGGCCTTGGATAAACAGAATGAACTGTTAACATACACTAATGCTGAGAGAAAATTTTTCATAGCAGTCACATCTCAATTACTCATACTAATGAAGAGAGTAACATAAATGGTAATGAAACTGTTTATTACATCAACTAACAATTGGATTTTTTTAAAAGCAAGGTTTCCCACGTAAATTTTACTGAAACCAATTATTAAAACAAAATTTTTACTTTCCAAATATTAGTTCAACAAGACTGTGATCTCAGGATGTTATACAACCAAACTTTTTCTATTTCAAAGGAGCAGTCACAGTGTAGACATCTGGTTCTGAATTTTCTGCAACTATCCATCACCATTGTATTTCTCTACGTAAATGGGTGGATAAGAATATCTAATCTCTTTCAGTCTGTTACTTGCACTGTAAAATGGGAATTTCTATCTGCCTAATAGTGTTACAAGTCTAAGAACTATGAATATAAAGAACTTGGAAATACACGGGGCACTTAAACTTTCAGTAAATCCTATTATTTCCCGCACAACTGCTTACTAGCTACCATTCTGTAAGTTGAGGTTACTCTGGAGTTCTTCAAACTATCAGGAAATGAAGGCCGCTTTAAGGGTCTCAGCTTCTGAGGCCATTATCGATTAACAACTTACTCCTACGTGCTAACCCACTGGTAAACGACCTCTTATTGCCCCCTTACTCAACTCCGTATCTCCTTTTCCAGCTAAACTTGAAGTCCCAAGAGCCCTTTTCCCAAGGCCACGGCTCTGGCTATCACGACCTTCCAATCCACAACAATTATGCTTCAAACTCCTGGCACAGGCCTCGCGCTGGCTTCATTCTGAGTCTCGACCATGAGACACTGCCAAGCACCCGCCGGGTCCCCGGCTCCGACCGCAGCACTAGCTCCGCCTTGAAAAGCTGGACCGCGAACAGCTGAGCAACTTTCCACGACTCCGCTCCAGCCTGTTTCCTTAGCGGCAGGGCTAGGGCGAATCGACCACCCTAGGCCCGGGCCCCAAACGTCCCGGCTTTCCTGGACCCCACGGAGTCGCACACTGACCTGCAAGTGACCTGCTTGGTGCTCATGGTGGTCGTGCTGGAAAGCCTTCGTCTCGCTGCCGCCACTAGCTCCCGCCGCAGCCGTCTCCGACTCGGCCTGGCCTTGCCCCGCCCCTCACGGCCGTATTACGCTGGCGCACGCCGACGCTCGCCGACGCACAACGCCTCTCTTGTGCGCTACCTTTGTAGCGCCGGACGGAAACCTCGCCGCCGTCACAATTGGTTCCGTCGTGGGAGTGAGGCGGAGCCGACCCCCAATTCCCTGGCTTCTGGTCCCGCTTTTCCAAGCCTCCTGGGCGGGGCCTGGCTAGCATCCTAGTTGTGTCAGTCCGTCAGCCCCCATCTTCAAGGGCATTTCTTAGCGACCCCTCGCATCCCTAGAATCACTTCACGTCTCCCGAGGCCAAACTTCCGCCTCTCCTCTACGCACCTTACTCCCCAATACCCCTACCTATACCCAGATTTAATTTGTTCGTCTCCTTCCTCAGGCCCTGCCTCAATTCTTCTCGCCAGACCTCGCCCCCACAAGTAAGAATTCCTTAGTCCTACCCCAATTGCTCTTTTACAAAATCTCTATTTCCATCCCAAGTTTTAGTCATTTTCTTTTCTGGCATTCCTCTACTGTTTGTCCTCCATTTTCTATGGTGGAAACCCAAAAAGATATACGTGACACTTTCTTCTGGTTCCCTATATCCTGCAGATCCTGCTCCTACACCTCTCTCCAATGCATCCTCTTCTCTCCATTTCCACCTTCATGATTCTTGCTTGGACCAATGGAATGTAATGGCCTCTTCTCTTCTGGCTTCTGCTTCTGACCTCTGCTAGTATGTTGTCATGCAAAACCTATTTTTAAAAGACAAATCAGATCATGTCATTAACTCCCTTTAACCTTTTCAATGGTTTCCTATTGCTTTTTTAAAAATTCTTTTTAAAATGAATAAATATTGAGATACAACAGACTATAAAGTGCACAAAACACAATGCCTATATGACTTTTTACATACATACCACACTCATGAAACACCACCCAAATAACATCACACCCAGAGGTTCCCTTATGCCCCTTCCAATCACTATCTGTCAAACAAACTGCTTATTTTCACCTCCATCATCACAAATTAGTTTTGATTGTTCTTGTCCTTGATAACAATGAAATAATTCAGTATGTACTCTTTTGTCTGTCTTCTTTTGACCAACATTAAATCTGTGTGAGATGCATACGTGTTGTGGTATATATATATACCACACACACACACACACACACACACACACATGTGTGTGTGTGTATATATATCTATATCTATATATATATATCTATATATATATATATCTGATGTACTTTGCTGTAAAAATATTGTCCACCAATGAATGAGCACAGCATATAATTTCAATCATTTAGAACTTTTGAAATTTCTCAGAAATTTAGGAAATATATTGGAAAATGTGTGGTCCTCAGTGTACGGGTCTTCAACAACTTTTATTAGATTTATTCTGAGGTATTTTGATGGTGTTTTTAATGCTATTTTAATGTCCTAATTGTTGCTTATCCCATGCTAAATTTCTGTATTAATTCTAATGGTTTGGTTTTTTTGTTTTGTTTTGATTTTCTATACACACATTCATGCCATCAGCAAATAGTGACAATTCTACTTTTCAATCTTTATAGCCTTTATTTCTTGCCTTATTGCACTGCTGAGAACCTTCAGTGCAACCTTAAACAGGAGTAATAATAGTGAACATCCTTGTCTTGCTCCTGAATTCAGGAAAATTATTTAATATTTCACCATTAGTTGAAATGTTAGCTCTAGGGTTTTTGAAGCTATCCATTATCAAATGAAGGAAGTTTTCTTAACTTTTCTCTTTCAAGTTTTCGTAGTTGTTTTTAAATCATGAATTTTTAAAAATCAAATCCTTTTTTCTCATCTATTGAGAAAATGGTATTTTTATTCTTTAATCTGCTAGTGTATTCAATTGATTTTTAAAATCTCAAGTCAACCTTGAATTCCTCAAATATATCCCACTTAGCATGATACATTCATTAGTCTTCCCATAAATCATCAGATTCTATTTGTTAACACTGTGTTTAGGATTTTTGCATTCTTGTTCATGAGTATTCCTTCCTTGTAATGTCCATGTCAGATTTTGGTATCTGAGATATGCATAATATGAGTTTGTAAGTGTGCCCTCTTTTCTATTGTCTGGAAAAGCCTGTGTAATAGGGGTATTTTTTTCCTTAAATGTTTGGAAGAATTTACCACTGAAGCCATCTCAGCAGTGTACCTTGACTTTGTTCATTTTGTCTATTGTACATATAATTTTTATTTAAGTGATTTCTGCTCTTTACTATTTCTTTTTTCTATGATTGACTTCAAATTGCTCGTTTTCAGCTTCAAGATGAAAGTTTAGATCACTAATGTTCAAGTGTTATTTTTTAGTATTAATATTTCAAGCTATAATTTTCCCTCTAAGCAACTTTTAGTTGTATTCTACAGGTTTTTATGTCATATTTTCCTTCCCATTGGGTTCAAAATATTTTCTAATTTCCATTGTTATTCTTTGACCCATAAGTAATTTAGAAGTGTGGTGCTTAGTTACCAAACTACTGAGTATTTTCTAGTTATCTTTTTCTTATTGATTTATTTGGATTGCTAGTGTAATCCCACTGTGGAATTGTCTGTTCTCCTTTTAGTTTGACCAACATTTGATTGATGTTTTGAGGCTACGTTTTTAGGTTCAAATTTAAGATCACGCTCTTCTGTTTTGTCAACACATTATGACTAAGAAATGTCCCTCTTGTGCTAGTTGCACTTGTGAATCAGGACAGTGTTATATCAGTGAAAGAACTGATTCACCTCACTGTTGTGCACATAACACTATGTAAAGACGTGTGTATGAAAGATATTTCTAAGAATGCTAGTTAATTCATTGCATCAGGGTAGTTTTCAGAGAAATGATGTGTTGACCACACTGTGGTGCCTGTAACACACTATGTAGAGGCACATGTATAAAAGATGTTTCCGAAAGTGCTAGTTTACAAAAGAAATCTCTAGAAAGTCTTCTTTTAATGTGTACTTTGATATTAATATAATTACATCAGTTTTCCTTCAGATAGTGTTGCATGGTTTATCTTTTTCCATCCTTTTATTTTTACCTTACCTGGTATTTTTATATCTAAATTGTATATCTTGTAAATGGCATATAGTTGATTAATTTTAAAATCTAGTCCGACAACCCCTCACACCCTCTTCCCAGTCAGTAACCCCCACCTAGGTAAACACTATCCTTATTTTTAAATGTGCTGCTAGTTTTTCTGGGCAAGATTACTTCTATGACATAAAACATCAAAATAGCCTCAAAGTAAGGATTCACTTATTCAAAACCAGAATGATATAACCTTTTCGAGCAACACAAAAATAAATGTGGGTCCCTAACTTCTAGAGGCTCATAGACTAATGACTAATTCAAGAATAGGGCTCTGGGGGAAACATGACTCCCGTGCTACCAGCGCAAGGGAACGCTGGCGTGCGGGAGCGGAAAAAGGTTTCGCAGAAACGTAGCGCTTTAAAGGATGAGTGGGAAATAGCTGCCAACAGTTGCAAAATGCACAGAAGGTAGAAAAAGTTTGTAAGCGAGCACGAATAAAAATGAAAATGAAAGCTCTTCGTGACACCAGTTCATGGGGCGGCCTGGCTTCATCATCCTACGGGGCTTGTCCCCTAAGGCCGTCAATCAGAATGACGTCATTGTTGATCAAGTTACTCCAGCTACAGGCATTTGCTACCTGGGCAATGAGGAAAAGGAAGTTGGGAAGCTGCCCCTCGTCGCCCAGGAGCGGAAAGCCATGCAGTGCGCAGAGGTGGGAAAGCCTTTAATTAAATTCAACCACTGTAGGAAGTACATCTACAGCTTTAGTGTGCCGCGATGCTGCCCCCTCTGCCGGCAGGACGTGAGCTCCAGGAAGCTGGAAGAAGCACCTGTGAGCATCTCCAATCCGTTTACCAATGGACATCAGGAAAAATGTTCATTCCTGCTCAGACCAACTCAAGGGACGTTTCTTAGGTACCGTGTTTTTAAATATTATATTGAATTGTGCAAACTTTTCTTTGGGGTGTAGTCACTAAAACCTTCTTTTACAGTGTAAGGTTTGGTGGATAATCTTTCCAGCATTTTAGCATTAAATTCTAAAATCTAGGCCTATTTGTTTCATATAAATTTTCAATAGCCTGGCATTTGTTTTTACCCAGAGATTCTTGAGCTAAGAGGCTAATCGGGAAAATGATCCAGCAGCTAATGTTATCAAAATACTACCTTAACTGCAAGTTGGTTTGTAATTTCTGTGACAAACAGGTACAATGTACAGTCTGAAGAATGGCCATTGACAGACTATTTTGCATGGTGGCAAATTAAATTGAAGACTAGAGCTGTAGACACCACCTGAATTGATTAAGATTTCAGAAATCAAAAGAAAGGATTGTGTCCCTGAGTCCTTGTGGAGATTACAAAGGGAATTGGGACTGGCCCTGCACAAGGCAGGCTGTAAGAGAGAACGGATGCTACTGAATAATGGCACATGCTTTAGGAAGGGTGTCCATGTGCCTCACCGCAATCTAATGCTGAGATTACTTGCCTCCTTGAAATCTACCCTCTCAACCCTCTCGTGCCCTCAAGAGTGCATGGAATGAGAAAATTAGAGTTGACTATTCACTCTTCTAACTTCCTTAATTGATTTCCTTCATGTCCCTATGAGGTGAAATGAACCAAAACATGTGAAAAGTGTTGCACCAAACTGTTTTATAAGAGCCCCTCATTCAAGGTAACTCAAGAGTCAGTAACTATATTCCAAAAGCTTTTAAATAAAGTGGTTAAAATTCAGAATTCATTTGCCTTAACATTGGTTTATTCAAGAAATCCTTACTGGGAAACACTAGGGGTGTCACAGTGAACAAACCACATCCCTGCACTAAATAAATGACAAGTGACGGACTTTCAGGGTGGCCCCTAACACGCATTTATTTATTCTATGATGTGGTGGTGATGCTGACAGGCCTGGCCCACCTTGGCATCGGCAGGAGGGAGGTGGTGGTGCTGAAACCAGTCATGTTTTGGCATCCTCCCATCCCCTTCACCCGAGGCAGGACCTGCAAAATCTTTTAAGTAGCCCTTAGGTCAAGTTCCAAACTATTTCTTTCCTTCTCATCCAATTTCCGACCTCACTTTGAGACAATCTCACCTACTTCATCAGAGAGAATCAGAAGTGACCCAAAGAAATCACTGAGGCTCTCATCTAACTAGGTCAGGGTCCCTCAGGGCTTCCTGCATGTGCAGGAAGAAGGGTACCTTTTCTTAATTTGTATCAATGTGTCACATAGGAGAGGGGTGGCCCCACCCCATCATGTGCTTTTATAACATTTATATATATATTTTTTTCCTTCATAGCACTTACCAATCTATTAAAAATTTGTTAGACTAAAGCTAAAGTCTTGTGTGGAAGAAAACTGCATGATGACAGAGACCTGGTCTTATTTCCTGTTCTTTCTTTAGCTCTCCTCTTCAAACAGACCCGTAGTTGGCACCTGATAAATATGTGTTGCATGACCGAGAAATAAACGAAGGGAAGGAGGGAAGGAGGAAGGAAATGCCTAGGATTTCAGCAGGAAACCAGGTGCAGCACTGTGCTCAGGGAGGGAGCGATCTCGGGGTAGCACATGTGGTGGGTATAGTGCTGTCATTAGCCACCCAAGACTGTTCCTGTTTTTCCCAGCTTCATTCTCAACCTCTGAACCCGCAGGGTCTCAAAAACCCTCAAAGTGGCTCCAACAAGATGACCTGGTGGGGAGACTGGAGATTGCTCTGAAGGTGGGGTAGTCATTTGTGTCCTTGGTCATTTTAACACCTGGAACTGCTTACTTAATCAGAAACCAAATATTCAGACTGTGGTCTCACAAAGGAGCTTTATCATTTAAAAATAGCCTCTGGTTTATTTGACACCTCTTTGTAGCAGGCACTCAAAAGACATTTTACTCTCACAACCAATTCGTTCTCTAAGAGGCTCATGATATTCCCATTTTATAGATGAGGAAACAGATCAGAGAGAGTAAGTGACTTGCTCGGTGTCCCAGGGCTACTAAGTGATGGCCTGGGACTGTATTTGAGAGTTAAATTATATGGACTTACACATCTAATGAAGTCTTGGGTGAAGAGTAATTTCAGGAAACAAGGAAAAGTAGAAATGGTCACAGGCTACACAACCAAAATGGACCATAGTGTTGAAGGTAGAGGTCCACTGAGATGCATTTGGGATCCTCTCACCCACATTAGCCTATGAAGCTGCCATTTCACAAAAAGAATAAGGAGCTCCTGTGACGACTGATCTCAGGTGTGTCCCTCTGCCTGAGGAGCCAGGTGTTACACTTTCTGCTAGGCGGGCTGGCCTTTGAGCACACTGACGTTTAGTAGTGGGAGGGTGGGGGTGGGGGTGTGGGGGTGTGTGGAGGTGGTAAGAAAATTCAGATCGGGGGCAAGGGGATATTTTATATCTCAAAAGCACTTTGGCTCACCCAGCTTTGAAACAGGGCTTCCACTAACCTGGATGCTGATGTTAAGTCTGGCACCGGCCAAGAGAGGAAGCCCATCACTGTCCTCCTGCTTTAAGTACCAAGTCTTCATGCCAGACATCAAACAAGAAAAAAAACAATACTTGTTTCTTTCAGGGAGTATGATGGAAAATCTGATCTTCACGTTGGAATAACCAACACAAATGGTGAGTGTATTTTCAGAGGTTTTTTACTTTAGTTTAAACAGTCCCCCAAATACCCAGTTGGAGAAGAGCAGTATTTCTGGAGAAAAAATTATTGTGGCAACATTTAATTAGTGATTTCTCTGTTCCCTGGGTTCTCCTGCAGTACCATTAAGTGGGCATGATACCCCCCTGCCAAGTAAGAAATACTAGGCTTTACAGCAAGGTATTACTACTAATACTAAATATTTGAAAGATCTTTAATTTTTTTTGAGCCAAGAGCAACATAAACCTGTTGGCTTTTTAAGAGGAAGAAACAGAATTCTGGAGAGGTTGAGCTGTCCAAGACCTCTTCTTGTGTGGGAACTGGAATCTGGACCCAGATCTATACTCTCTGCCACTGGTCCTCACACTCCAGAGTCTCCAGAGGTTGGGCAGGAACCTCAGGGATAAATCAGGGGATATAGCACTTGAGCATGTGGCAGGGCCTGCAGTGGTTTACTTTTAAAAACAACAAAAAAGAAACATGTTTAAATAAAACAGTTTCTTTGACTAGATTTAGCTTGCAGGGCATGGGGTCTGCAACCCCTAAAACCACAACATCCTTGTCTGCAGGAAAAGGGCCTGGGAGATCCACTTGCAGGAAGCTGAAGGCCTGGGAATGGCGAGTGAGGCGGGAAGAGGAGGCTGGAATCACAGCTCTTCCTCGCTCCCCTGAGGCAGGAGAGACTGACGCTGTAAACAGAAACCTGGGGCTGCGTTTCTGAACTCAGAGTTACCCATGTGAGCAGTCACAACTGCCATCAATCTTATCACTGGAAACTAGTTGGTGATTTAAGGAAACAAGATAGATCCATATGTAAATAGAGAACTTCAACCAAAGTATTTGGAGATGATTGCCCTGGAGCTTGTAGCGTCTCTATCCTGGGGGTGACTCCAGCAGAACTGGGTTTCCCCAAAGGAACTGCTTTGCTGATGGCAAGGGAGTCAGGGGCTCCATAGCTTCTCCCTGACTCCAGGCAAGACCCTCTCTAAATCTCCTAGGTGGGTGGCTGCCCCCTGAACTTGATGCTCCTAGAGGAAGGAGGTTCTAGAGCCTCTCTTGGCCCACTTCTCTCTCACAGTGATCGGGAAGTGCAACCTGGGTTTCTGATATGAAAAGTTACCATGGTGGTTGCTGGCTTTTCTCTGACATCCCCTTTTCACAGAGGTCCATTTTCCCTTATGCTTCTGCACAACACCGGTTTTGGTTGCAGGAGTTGTGTATAATTACACCATGCATGGCGTCCAGCGAGATGAAGCAGGCTGGGAGCAGAGTGTAAGTATCCCGTTATTGCAGCCTGGAATGTTTGGACTGATGGACCAGTGGGACAAGTACCTGGAAGACTTCTCCACCACAGGGGCCTGGCTACCTCACAGGTACAGGGCTGCAGAGACCACCCGTTCCCTGGCCCTCATGTGCCACACAAATGTGATCTCAGGTCATGAGGACTCTAAGCTGCATTTAGTTGAGTCCATACCACGACAGTAGTGCCTGTAACAGAATTTAAGCAGGGGCTGATTTACTTTGGGGTTTCAGCAGAGGTGAGCCAGTATACATTTACATAATAGAGTCATAGCTTTTAAGAACTTAAAGGACCAGAATTTAGTACTCTAGTTATTTGATTAGGTATTTTTGTCTTAACATTTAATAATAATAAGTACAACAAAAGCTGTGATATTATATTCCCTTAATACAAAATTTTTAAATATTAAAATTTATAAATATTTTAAACTCCTTTTTTTGCCTTTTAACAATTTTCAAATTAATTTTTCAAGTCCTCGCTCCCTCAATACTTTAGATATATAGCATACTTACAAGTTTCAATTGTTTTCCAGCTCCCCTTGAAATAAGTTTAGCTATTGAGGGATATGGAATTCTATTTCTAGAATCTAGAATTTCAGTGAAATTAAATTGTCCAAATTGGGACTGATGTGCAACTTAAGTCGCCACTCTGAGCATTTAGTTGAGTGAGTCCCATCTGTACTTAAGTTGCAAGTAGAAACAGCCCAAGATGCCAAGTGTCCCTCAGAATCGCACCTCTCGGAGCTTTGTCAAATGGGCCAGCACAGGTGGGGGACCAACTTGCTGAGGGAGCCCAGTTAAATTATGAAAGGCCCAGCAGCTTCTTGGTCAAAGCTAAGCCTTCCCTTCTCCATGTCCTTGTTTTGTAAGGTATGAAGAAGATTGTCACAACTGCTATAGCTACACCCTCACATTCATTAACTGCATTCTGACCACGGAAGGCAGGGAGCAACTGGACAAGAATGAGTTCACGGAGAAATTCGTGGTCCCAAGGACCAGGAAGGCTTCCAAGTATATCACGCTCTACCGGGCGATAGAAGAGCATGGCTTCTACGTGACTGACCACCCTGACCAGGCGCCAAGCCCTCCAGGAAGCGGCTGGTGCTGAGTGCCGACGTGTGAGGGCAGAAGCAACAGGACGTTTGGGGGTCGCTACCCTTAGTAGGTACTGGAGATTTCCTAAGGTGTTAAACTGTGGTTAATAAAATTAAGTGTTATAGCTTTCCTTAAGCATATTTCAGCTTACTGAGGCATAAGAACTTATAAAATTAATAAGAATTGCCTTGGGGTTCCAAAATTGTATGCATTACCACTAAATTATTTTCCTATCAGTTCGATTTTCGAACTGAGAATCCCTGTTACAGCATAAAGTGCAGCATCTTTCATTCACAGAGCAATGGGAGACTGTAAATCAACCCGAGCTGAACAAAGTCATCTTTCGTGTGAGTCCGGAAGGTGGGCAAGACACAGGAAGTAATGAGCACCTTCATCTTGTTTTTATTTAAAAAGGACATGGTAACCTTTTGATAGTCAACAATAGTAAAAAAAAAAAAAAAAAAAAAAAAAAAAAAAAAAAAAAAAAAAAAAAAAAAAAAAAAAAAAAAAAAAAAAAAAAAAAAAAAAAAAAAAAAAAAAAAAAAAAAAAAAAAAAAAAAAAAAAAAAAAAAAAGAAAAAGAAAAAACAAAAAGGAAAAAACAAAACAAAGAAAGGAAAGGTCTCAGAATTTAAGTTAGGAATGGACACTCCTGAATTAGCCTCTCTAACCACATGCACAGACTGGGCTGGCGATTCCCCATCAGCGGAGCACTGGTCTCTTTCCTCCTCGTCCTACCTGACCTGACATCAGGAGTTTGGGGTGCTGGGTAAAAAGCACCCTCTCTGCCCACTTTAAGTGCAGGATTCAGAAAGGACGCAATGAAATGTTGTCTTCTTTCTCTAATACTCAGGAGAAGAAAGGGGAAGACTAGGCTGAGCAACTCTGAAGAAACGAGGTGATTTTAACAAGCGTATTCAAATTTATATACCCAAATAATCATCAAATTTTAAACAGCCAATGAGCAAAACATTTCAGAATTCAGAAATTCCTTTTTGGACTCTGCTTCCAGGAATCACTTTGTTTTTGATCAAATGTGATATATACTACTCCACCTAATCTCATTCTCCGGCCTGGGCACCAAATGATGTCTTATTTTCCAAAAAGCAAACCCATCTTCAAGGTACTAAATTTCAAAGCACCAAACCCACCTTCAATGTATCTAAAATCAAGGTACCAATCATTACTTAGTACAGATCCTTAAAGCTTGTTTCCAAAGAGGCATTTGGTCAGTGTTCAGCACCAGCAGCTGCAGTGGGAACAAGCGCACGGCACACCAATGTTTGCACTTTTAAGCTCTGGTATTTCTCTTTAAAAATAAAATCTCCCATCCAGAATATATCATCACTTTAAACAGATGTGTGACTGTTATTCCACGGTGTTCAATAATTGCTAAACGCCTCAGTGCGTAGAAATGAAAAAGGGCCGCGTTGGGGGAATATTCTGATTTGCCCCCAGCAACCACGGACTTGGCTTCTGACAAGTGGTGATCGCAGCAGGAGCCGTTAACACATATTCATACAGGTCTACGCACCGGCACAGACACTTCTCACTCTCCCCTTTCAGTCCTCAAGACCACTCTGTGAGGGAGGTCCTCACATTATGTCCATTTTACAGATAAAAAGAGAAACTGAGGAAATGACTTGGCCAAAGTTACACAGTGGCAAAACCAGGGTTCAAACCCAAATCTGACTGCAAAGCCAGTGTGTTTAACTCCTGGGCCCCCTGGCCAATGGAAGAGACCAGTGGTACCTGGAATGTGCAGTAACTGGGTCAGCAATTTTTATATTGGAGGATAAAGGAGAAAACAAGAATTTTGCTTTCATCAACATTCAAATGTGAAAAAGAAGTAAATGATGTCATAAAACAATTCAAGTAAAATAAGAATTGTTAGTATTAGAAATGCCCATTTCATGCTGCTTTCTTTTAGTGTAGCACTACTTGCTTCTAAAAGCTTTAACAGTCCCCGTTGCGTATTTTAGGGGCTGCTCTTCAACCTGGAGGTGACACTAGCAGTTATTTCTTCATTTCAACAGGTTATCAATTCCCTACTTAGAAAATCACAGTACCACCCTACAGGTTTCATCCCTAATAAAGGAAATTAAGCATCTTATAACACCAACAGATGGCAACATTGCTCCATCTTTTAGAATTATAGCCATACTTCAAACGTTTCCTTTATCATACCAGCTAAATGCTAACTGAAGCATGAGCAGATTCAGCATTGGCACCAGCCCTGCTTCCCAGGTGAAGTCTCAGAGTTCTCCCTCCCATCTCCCAAAATACACTTCATCATCCCAGCATGCAGCGCTGTCGTGGGCACACAGCTGGTCCTCCATCAATGCTCACTCATGGAATGAACAACTACTGGGCTCCTTTTCCAAGCAAGGCCACAGAGTCTGCCTCAGTTATCAATCTGAAAGATTACAATGACTCACCCAAAGGTATTTTTCCAAAGCCTAGCATGCATGGATTATTTTTATGAGCAGGAAAACCCAATAAACGTTATATTTTTTTAAAACTCCACCATGGCTCCCTTTGTACAGGAGGTGCTTATGTCATCATCTCCCTTAATTTCCAGAGCTGTCTTCATGACTTTACCTATTTTTCTACCTACCAGTGCATAAAATAGCCTTTGCAATCCTTAGAGAATATAATTATGGCAATGCTTACAATTTAGGTTTATCTGAAAGGGAAAAAAGGAGAGCTACCATGTACTAGACCCTTTCATATGACATCTTATTTAATCTGCAAAACAAACTCAGAAGGTAATAATTATCCCCATTTCACAGCTCAAGAAATTGAGGCTCGGAGTGACTAGGCAATATTCCCAAGATCGCCACTGTTCTGACTTGGAATTTGGACCCAGGTTTTCCTGATTCTATTGTTTCTACTCTATGAGAATGTGCCCCTTAAAAATTAGGAAAAATATTTACCTTTGCAATATTATTTCTGAAAAATGTAAAGATTCTAAACATTTTTAAGTGCTTAAAACCTTTCACTTAAAAGAAATAAGATTGAATTGCTTTGAAATAAAAGATATTAATTACCTCTCAGTTTGACAACTTCACAAATGTGCTTTTTCCTATCATGTATTCTTAAGTGAGGCATCCCTGTATTTCACAAAATGGTAAAAATACTAATTTTTTCTGCATATATATATATATATATATATATATATATATATAAAATAAAGCAAAAATTTAAAATAAAGTGATGGGTGTAATTATCGCTCAATCAATTTTAGAAATGGGCCTCAGTTACAGTTTTTATAAAGTTAACATTTATGGGATAACTGAGTCTGAAGTCAGATTTTTAAAAATTCAATTAATTGGTAAAATCATAAATGGAGGGTGGGTGGTGGAGAGGAGAGACATTTCATTTTTTTCCACCAAGGGGAAAACTATGAACCACATTCAAGTAAAAAGAAAAATAAAAATGCTTTAGCAATAAAGGCAAACTAATTAATACAAAATAAAAACTATTTAGTAAGTAACAAGGAACTTCCAGACTAGTATATATGCTCCAAATCACAGGGAAATGTAATTAATATCAGCCTGGTAAACCTGCCTGAAATCGAGTCCTGTTCATGTTGCTGTAATCCCTCCTCAGTGTTACCTATTAACCAATTACTTTATAGAAGTGAAATCTCTTTTTTTTGTGTGTGAAAATATACAAAAGTTAAAGTTTATCACAGAAAAGTTAAAAGTTAAAGTACACTCCAAGATAGTGGAGTGGGCTGGCCCAAGAGCGGGAAGCAGCCCCT
Organism: Lyroderma lyra; assembly: GCA_004026885.1. Lineage (NCBI taxonomy): Eukaryota > Metazoa > Chordata > Mammalia > Chiroptera > Megadermatidae > Lyroderma > Lyroderma lyra. The sequence continues at coordinate 165,885 of PVJL010000463.1, read as the reverse complement.
GAAAGATCTTTATGAAAGTACGCAGGACAGTAAGGGCACAGATGTCACCATTTCCCCTTACAGTTTGAGTATGTGGTCAGAAAATATTAGCTCAGGTCTAAAACTGACGCTAAGAGAATCAACATACAATAACCGACTGCTTAATATTACAGGCGATAGGTAACTGTGATTCTTAGGACGTGAGTGCGTCTTCCTCCCTTCCTCTGAAGATGAATCATCACAGCTGCAAATTACTCAAAGTACTTTACGAGCAGGCGCTGTGCTAATAAACACCTTGCGAGGACCATCCCACATAATCCTCCAGCAACGCTCTGGGGTTGATAACATTATTATTTTTTTTTTTTTTGAGGTGAGACTTGTATTACATAAACCTATTTTAAAGTGAAAAATTCAGTGGCATTTAGTACCATGTTGTGCAACCACCACCTGTATCTAGTTCTAAAACATTTCATCACCCTGACTCTGTACCCACCAAGCACTTAACTCCTCAGTCCTCCCCGCCCCCTGGCCCTGGTAACCACCAATCTGTGCTTCCTCTCTATGGAGTTATCTATTTTGGGGTACATAACTGGAACCAAACAATATGTAAGTTTTTGTGTTTGGATTCTTTTATGTGGCATGTTTTTCGATGTTCATCCATGTTGCTGCACGTCAGTACTTCATTTCTTTTTGTGGCTGGATAGCATTCCGTTGTGTGTGTACGGTCATAACATTAACTTCAATTTATAGATGAGGAAACTGGCGTTAAGTTTCCATGTGGATGAGTTGGGATGCAAATCTGGGTCTGACTCCAAACCAAGGAGCCCTTAGCCATTCTGCCATCCACCTAAGGCCAGTCAGAGACCAAGGGATTGCTGAAACTTAATACCAAAATTAGAGTCTCACAAGTAGTTTAAAAATCCTAAAAACTCTAACGCTACCGACTCTCACCTGGGGAGGTGGTGCTCCAAAGGCAGGGCAGCTCTGCGGTTACAGAACCACCTACTGGCGCCCCACCAATCCCTGGGCTGGTCCAGCACCCTCCAATGGTGACTTCCTGGTTCCGGGGGCAGGTTCTTCAAAGGCAGGATAAAGGTAATTCATCTGACCCCCAGGACAAAACTGCCCCTCAGCACAAGGAGGCACTCTACAAACGTCTTCTCACCTCTCTCCACCTTTTGTGCACAAACAATGCTTGTGTTTGCAATCAGATGGGCCTAACTTCCATAAGCACATTTCAGTTCTCAGCCCTGATTTAGCTCTGGATATAAGTAAATTGACGTGGTGTCAGTTTGAATCAATCCTTCTGGGGAGGGAGGGGAAACTTGTGACAGTGCTTTTGGAGTTCTCCTTTATCCGCATAACCACACGAGGTAAGTATTATCATCAGCCCCATTTGGGAGGTGAGAAAATGGAGGCCCATAAAGGGTAAGTTGCCCAAGGTCATATAACCGAGAGGCAAAGCTGAAATTTGCAAGGTTCCCTTCTAGAAGGCTCATGCCCCTACCTAGCCTTCAAAATTATCTCTGGTGAAACCAATTAAAAGGTAAAAACCCCATATTGCTCTCAGGTTCTTAACTTTGGATCCACAGATGGTCCTCATAGAACCTGTGAAGCTCCTTACGATGTATGCTAAACCACATTCCTGGTGAGAGGGATCTCAGGCTGCACCCCAACCTTGATGTGGAGGACCAGTGCCCAGCTGTGCCAGCACATACCTGGCTCTGCCTGGTGCAGAGGACAGCCTTCCTCTTTAACCTCCACCCAGACAAGCCCTAGCAGGGCTGCATTTCTGACTTCACATGATTTTCTAGGCTGGTGTCACTGCAGTTGTGGAGATCTCGTAAAGGCACTGAACGCAGGACCAAGAACTCACAGGTCAAAGCCTCCATTTTTACTTCTTGGTGGTGATACAATAGCCACATCTCTGAGCCTCACACCTTCCTCCTGTGGAGGGTCCCACCACCTCAACTCTGAAGGCTATTGTGGGATAAACTAGAACACAGGTGTCTGTCCATCTCAATTCCTACTATGTGAATGTTTGCTTAACGATTTGCAAAAAATGTTACTCATATTGGTTATCCAAATAAAAAATAACAAATACGTAAGTCTGCAGCAAAATTAGTCAAGTTGTGAGTGTCTGGACCAGAAAGAGGACAGAGCATGTGCTGCTGTCTTAGCTGACCGCCCAATGCTTGTGCTGTTTGGACAAAGCTTGTGTGATGTATTATCCAGCGTTTTCCTGTTTTATTGAGCAAAAATGTCTCCTATGGAAGTGGAAAAGCCCAGGAAAAAAGCAGGTGAGTTTTGGAGGCTTAAAAAAATCCTCCTATATTAGAAAAAAAGTTGGAAGTGACAGTGTACTGAGAAAGGTGATCATATATAGGATATAATCTTCCAAACAGGTATCCACCTTTTTTTTTTGCATTGGGTTCAGAAAATATAACTTGTGAAAAGTGCTGTTTCCAGTTTCATGGTGTTCCATGTTATTTTTATACAGCTAGTGAAATTCTTGAATGGCCAGTCAGCCTGATGCCACAACTACATGTTGGTACAGTGGGTGTCTTTGAACACCTCCAGACAGCTAGAAATTGAAGGAAGAAAGAGGACTTGGTGAAGGGTTCTAGTTTTAAAGCAAGTCTGGAAGGTTCAAGAAATTTAAAAACCATGTAAGCCTGACACTTTGAAAGGTGTGGGTGAAGCAACTTCTGCTCTCAGTGAGGCCATAGCATTTCCCCACTGAAATGCAGCATCTCCTGAAGGTGGTTTCATTGCAGAGTAAATTTCCAATTTTGATAAACCTGAGCTTTTTTTTTTTTTTTTTTTTTTTAAATCAAATGCCATGTGGTACATTTATTTCAGAAGGTAAGAAAAAAGTGCTAGGACTTAATGCTTCCAAGGATAAACTAGTCCTGCTTTAGGGTGGAAACTGAGGGTGGTGGAAACCAAAACCTTTGCTGGTGTATCATTTCAGAATCCCTAAAGCCCTCGGATAACATTGGCCTGCTCCACGGTGTTCAAATCTTACACACAAAGAAGGAAAATCCTCCATACAAGGCCTCTTTGACTAAAGAAAACGTTTTGTGTCATCCTCCTAGAGCTTTCGGTTATAAATATCTGTGTGGTCTTTAGGCTGCTCTACATCTTTACTGTAGCCTTTATACCAGGGAGTCCCCACAACCCTCAAGGCAAATTAGTTGATGATAAAGCATCTCAGGTGGAGCACTGATAGGATGATCACACTTTAATGAAGGATTCTTGGAAAAATTCTTACCATAAAGGCATTTGATGCACTGAGTAGACTTGGAAAGAATTGTTACCACAAATGAAGATTGACACGGGGAAGAAATGCCTCCTGAAACTTTTTGCCAACATTCAAGGTTTTGAGAAGGTGAGGATTCACAGTGACGTTTCTCTCTTTGCTAAGGAGCCTGTCAGGAACTCTAAGATCACGTATCAAGGGAGTGCAAACAAGAACCCATTTTAGCTTTTTTTATCTCAGCTTCCAAAGATGGTTCTTAACCACCTACTTCTGGAGTATTTAGTGCCAAGGAGAAGACTGCCAGGCAGTGTCTTGAATTTGAAGTGTGGGTGAATCTCGTGCCTATACTGGCTTCTCCTCGCTCGTGTCCCCCCTCCCCCAATGCTCTCTGTCCATGTCCTTCCTGCCTCCTTATGCCACTACTCAGGCCACTCTTCACTGGGAACGAACCAATTCAAAAAAGGCTATTTATTGTTTTACTAAATGTTAATTGTACTCATTATGTATCTTCATACATTATTTCACCACCTATTTTTATTTCATAACAAGTTCACTGAAGTGACATGCAATTTTTATCTAGTATTGTACATGACTGTTGTGTATTCTACACAAATATGCCCACCGATGAGTTCAATGACAATTAGGTAAATAATGTTTTCAATACTTTCTATGATACAGAAATCCTTGTTAAATGTGAAACGGCTTTTTATGAGTTTGCCTAATTGGCTGAAGTTAGGCAAATTGGCTGAAGCTGAGACACTTCGCTCTTTTCATTTAACATAATGAACTTAGCACCCTGCAATCCCTCAGTCCGCTCTCCAGCACTCCTTCAGGAACAGACTGGATGTGGGTAACAAGAGATCGTCGTGTACAAAAGTGCTCTGGAAACTGCAGAGTGCCACATAAACGTGCACTACTGTCATTTTCAGGTAAAATCAGAAAGCAGAATTTCTCTGTTGCCGGAGGAGTCCTCTTGGGACTCATTTAGTCCAACCTTCCCACGGAATGGCTGCGGACACAGACTGAGGCCCAGAGGCGAGGAGCTCAGCGTCAGGGGGAGTCTGTGGCAGATTCAAGGACAGAACCTCAAGTCCCAGGAAAGATTCTTTTTCTCCCTTGTAATTTCATCTTTTAAAACACCAATAGTTTTCTGGTGCTGGGAGCACCATGCCTTTTAAAACTTTTAAATTAATGGACAATTACAATAAAAGGACTTTTTACCTCGCCCTGAACTTGACTTATTGTAGGAGACTCAGTAAGTATTTGTTGGTGAAATCAGAAATTGGAGGCAGAACTGCTAAAGTTCGTCTTGGTCACTCCTCTCTCGTGAAGAAACCCAGCGGCTTAGAATCACCTCCTGTAACCAATCCAAACAAAAGGCAACTGAGTTTCAAAGACAGAAATGAAAGAACATGTTAGGTATGTGACATTATAGCTGCAATTCACAAAAAGCTGTCTATAAAATCAGGATACCTGTTCTGATTCCTTGTAACTAAATATTTGAAAAAATTGTGAACATAGCAATGTCAACCGTACATGCAAATATTAATAGTATCTATTGTAATCATGCAAAGATTTAAAAGCTAAACTTGCCTCTACTGGCACTTTCCAGGATTAGGAGTGCCAGTACAAAAGCTCGTATTTAACATCAGAACCAATTCTAGGATGGTGCTGGTATATCCATGTAAGCACCAAGAGGAAAGAAGTGGATCTGGATTGGCATTTTATGAAAGCTAACCTAGCGAAGATGAGCAGGACCATTTGCGGGTATGAGGCACAGGGGCCCTTGAGCAGGTCTGCAGGGAGGTGGCACAGTGCAAACAAGAAGGAAGGGTGCAATGATAGAGACGAAAGAAAAACAATGAGGCACTGGGTGTTGGGGAGGGGTCAAAACAGGGCAAGGAGTGGGAATATTAACAAACACTGGGTGATTGCACAATGAACTTGGCTGCCCTGGCAGAGAAAAACCTGCCAGGAAGACAGTAGAAGACTCAACACAACAAAGAACCTCAGAAGCAAGAAGTTCAAGGAACAAGTCAACAGTGACACTTCTAGTCTCTGGGACTAAGACTGAGGAGAGGTCTTGGAGGTCCCAGGCCACCTGGGAGAGCAGTTTTAGCCAAGTGGCAAGGACAGAAACCAGATCACAGGGCAGATAAGGAAGCAGCAGGAATTAAGGGGGTGTGAGAGTGGGTTTAGCAGGAAAGGGCTCGAGAGGGCTTTCTGTTACCAAGATGGGATGGGGTTCATTTCTTTTCTTGGGAACACATGTTCAAGAGGACACACTACAATGGATGTAACCGTTAGGATGACACAAATTATCTGAGCTTACCCACCTGAACTTTAATTCTTTTTATACATTCTGGTGACTCCATTTCTTTGTCAGTCATGGAAGAGGGTTTAATCAAATAGCACAGCATAAGTTCCTATTGAAAAATGAAAACAATCTCCACATCCCACACAACAGTACAATTCTGAGGCATCGGCAGGAAATGCAGGCTATGTCCACCCCCCCCTCACTGTGTGCTCCCGGAAACATCACAAAGCACATTGGTTCCCTCCTGGGAACATGACAACTAGGCTCACATTATAGTCTAAGGACCTGCCATTCAGTTGTCACTGATATGGCAAGAGAATGCAAATAAAGTAGATATACTACTGGTCATAAACATAGCATTCAAAATATTAACTGTATGCTGTAAGTCTCCAAATATGGGCATAAAAATATTATAAATAGTATAGACTCCCTATTTCTATAGGACAAAGTTACCTTTACAGGCTAAAGTCTAAGCACGTTAACCTGCACTCAAGCCAGCTGTCACCTGGCCTCTCTAGACCTTCCAGCCTCGGCTCCCACTACACTTCCATCACAGTGGGACAGAGTTGGAGGGAGCCCACATTCATTTTCAGTAGCAAATTACTGAAAAGCAGAGAACATACAAAGCTTTTATTCTTAATAGTCCTGGTGTAAGATAAAGTTTCCCTCCTATCTGAGGGCAGCAGGATACAGCAGAACACAGCCAGCAAGTCAGCTGAGTCTGGGTTTGAATCTAGTTCTGTACACGAGCTACACAGTCATGGGTTTCTCACTCAACATCTGTGACTCATCCTCTTAGGATGAAGATAGTAAACTGGCGGTGAAAAAACATGTAAAGTGTTTAGCAATAAATATTAATTCCCTTCCTTCCTCTTCAAGAGATTTGCAAACTTTGAAAAGGAATGTGTCAATGTCTGAATTCCTTTGTGAATGTGAGTGCATTCTAAGCATGTGCTGGCCGTGCTTACCAAGGGCATCCCTAGGAAGAAAGGCAATGTTCGCTGACATCAATCACCATGGGGAACTTTGAAGCTCAGTTCCTGGAGCTTAAGACCAGTTGGTGGTGGGAGGGGATGTAAGGGAAGGACAGCTTCTAGCCCAATCTTCCAGAACTTCACTGGCAGAAACACTTTTAAGTCTCTAGAAATGACTTTTCTTTTTATACTACTTTAAAAAAAAAAATCCAACCATTTAAGGGACACATGAGAATGCCAGAGCTAATGTTGTTACCTTGGAGACATTCACCGAAACTCTGCTCAAGGCAGCCAGAGACTTCCAACTAAAAGGTCTTCTAAGAGAGCCCTCAAAACGGTCATCGACTAACTCAATAATGACAGAGTAACTGAAAAACACATATAGAGTGTTTTAAAAATAAAAAGCATGAAATCAATCTGTTTAAAAACAATATTGTTTGTCCTACTAAGAACAAAGATACATAAGAAATAAAGTGTACATCATTCGATCCTACATTCCTCTAGACTACTGAGAAAATATTAACAAAAACTTGCAGTTTATATTGCAAAGTTTCAGGCTGGTTTCAATATGAACAGGAAAGAAACAGAAATTATTCTCCCAACATAAAAGCTGAGAATTCACTCAACTGGTTATATGCTAATACTCACTGATAATAAAATGAACAATTACTACATAGATTAACTCAATGTTTGATAATAAAAGACATATGATCATAACTATTAATTATTTTATGTATCATGTATAAGGCAATGACAGACAGTATCCATATTCCTATCAGGCCAACAGGAACATGACTAACTAAAATAAAGGGGCAAAATTTCTTTATGCCCCTTTTTAAGCCATTAACTTATTTAAAAAATCATTCCAGACCTTGCGTGGTAAAATGGAGGACCTTTTCGATACAGCACTGCAAAAAAAGAAAGAAAATGTGTAAGCACCCAAAATGAAAATCTTACTTTATTACTTAAGTTTTTTTCTCCAAAGGGACATAAACACCCAATTATCTGCACATGGCTAATCTGCAATATGCCCTGTAATCTATTTTTAAAACCGAAACTGATTTTTACCCCTGAAACAAAATGCAATTAAGTAAAGCAAATCTGTTGTCAAGACTCTTAACACCCTTGTCCCACTGTCACTCCACAAATGAATTCCAAAGTCAAGTACAAGTGATTCTTGTCTTGCCTCTTGCCTTATACTCTCCAGAGTGAGAGCAGAGTGAAGTTTGTGGAACAACATTTTGTCATTCATGTCAAATCAGTGTAATTCAAAGTGTCTGAGCTAATCTGGACAGGTACTGACTTAGGTGTTGGTGCAAGAGGTGAACAACTCTCATGCCTACTTTTAAGAAATTCAAAGTCAAGTAGGGGGAAAAAATCACATAACCATACACACCACCCAGAGATCCTACTATAGTCATCCCCTCTTATCCATGGGGGATATGTTCCTACACCCAGGTGGATGCCTGAAACCATGTAGAGTACCAAACCCTATATACAGGGTCTGGCAGAAGTAATGCCCTTTTTAAATGAGCTGGTAATCTATACCAAATCTTTTATTACAAAATCATAAACATGTAATTCTGTATCATTAATAATACTTTAACTGCTTAAAAAAGGGCGTTACTTCTGCTGGCCCCTATGTATCTATGTATGTTCTTTATATATAAAATTTTTTTCTTATACATACATACCTATATTAAAGCTTAATTAGGTATGGTGAGAGACTAACAACAACAATAATAAAAGAGAACTATTAAAACAATATACTGTAATAAAGTTATGTGAATGGCTTTGGGCCATTATCAGTAAAATATGGGTTACTTGAACACAAGCACTGCGATAATGCAATAGCTGATCTGATAACTGAGACAGCTACTGAGTGACCAGTGAGTGGGAAATATATGCAGCATGGAGACACTGGACATAAGGGATCATTCGCATCCTGGGCAGGATGGACAGGTACAGTGAGAGATTTTGTCAGGTTACTCAGAATGACATACAATTTAAAACTTATGAATCCTTTATTTCTGGAATTTTCCATTGAATATTTTCAGATAGCCATTGACCACGGGTAACTGGAACTGAGGAAAGTAAAATTCTGAATAATGGGGGATTACTATAATTCAATCTGTGGCAGTCAAGAGCTGCCGCCCAGAGAACGAGCACGGGGCCAGGGACTCTGCCACATGGACCCTGGAACTGCACAGGGAACCCTTTGGAGGCAACCCAGGCTGCGGTGGGGAGGTGAACACTACCCGCCTCACAGAAGAATGAAGGTTAGTAAGACAAGCGAAAGAAAGCACTAAGGCAAGCTTCCTGGTGGCCAAAGGAGCCGGTAGCCATGGGAGGTTTTGTTGGGGAGTGTAAGGAAAAACTCCCCCTCTGTTTCTAGTCTGGTTTTCACCAGTGGGCAATCAAGGTCAACGAGCTCAGCAGCTGCACTTGATTTGAGATTCATATCACTTGTTCCAAATACTTGCTCCTGGAATGAAATTTGACTGACAAGATTTATTCAAGGAAGAGTTTCCCTGATAAGATGTGAATTTCATAACGGCCCTATGTCATGAGTCATTAGCTCTTTAAGCAGAAACAACTGTTAAGAAAGAATGTCCTGGGTTTAACCTGTGTTGGCAGTTCTAAGGTACATGTGATTAGGTGACCAGCCTTCAAAATGAAAATTTTATTGTTAAAAACCAGGGGCACCAAGCAGCTGTACCTGGAAAAGGGGGTAAAATTTAGGAAGTCAATCCTCTCATCCCAGGCTAGCATTGCTTGTGAATGCTTGCTAAAGCAGAAACTGTGAAGATATCCTTCATTTGCTGCCAGAGATCTGGTCTCACATTAATTATAAAAGTGGCTTGACGTGCATATGCCCCAGCTGGGATGAAGGCCTCCAGGGAGTTGAGAAATAGCAGTTGACATCCATCCTTATATGGTGGTTTGTTTTTAAATTAGGGAAGTTCTCTTTACTCATCACCCACAAGTATGGCTTGAGTACTGAAAATATACAAGATAAGGAATGCTGAGAAGGCACTCAACAAAGGCCCTGTTTTCTTGCAACTCACTTTAAAAAATAAAGACGATATTATTTCATAAAGAACGTGTTATTATCCATGTTACACGAGGTTGGACAATTAAGTTTGTGAACTCATCCTGGAAAAAGTGCTATACACCTCACTGCTGAATATCACCATGGTCACCTTCAAAGTACTCCCCTTGGGAAGCTACACACCAATGGCAGCACCTAGTCCACGCTTCAAAGCAGTTTTGGAACTCTTTCTGGAATGGCCGTCAGAGCTGTTGTCATCCCTAAAATCTGACAATTAAGTTGCCAAGGTTATGACACCTTACCAAGTTGTTTGTACAGTGCTGCCAATGTAAGCACACAGTGGCAAGTTCGTGAATTTAATTGTCAGATTTTGGGGATGACAACAGCTCTGATGGCCATTCCAGAGAAAGAGTTCCAAAAGTGCTTTGAAGGATGAAATAGGAGCTGGCGCCCATGCATGGCTTCCCAAGGGGAGTGCCTCGAAGGTGACCATAGTGATATTCAGCAGTGAGGTAGGTAGTACTTTTTTCTAGGATGAGTTCGTCAACATAACTGACAGACCTCATATGATGAGCAAATTGAAACTCAGAAAGATGAAGAAACTTCATCTCTGTGGCTGAGGTAAAAAAGAAGTTGAGCCAGCTGTGAACCCAAAAGAGCTCTCTTTCCATCATACCATGCCACCTCCTAATGCATCACTGTATTCTTGTCCACTGGAAACTACTACTCAAATTTCATCCATATAATGAGTAAGTTGAAGAAGACCTACCAAACATTTACACGGAGTGGCTATTCTTACAGGAGGATGAAAAAGAGAACAGGGAGGCAAGCCAATGAAGGATAATGAAAGAGGCACATCACTTATTTAAACAAGGTGACCTGTGCCCAACACAATTATCTGGAAACCTAGCAAACTAATCTCAAGATAATCTTGATCACTTGTGTGGTAACTCTGAGTTAGGATATCTGTACCTGAAATCCAGGCTTGGAAGAAACAAAAGAAAGCCTTTATTTTAGAGGGATAGGTGATACTTAACCTTCATTTTGGATTGCTAACCCCCTTTGAGAATTTAATGAAGGGTATGGACTCTTGACCCAGAAAAACACACCGATCTACAAATATAATATTCTGAATAAAATTTCAGGGGGTGCAGGTGCCCCTTTAAGACCATCCAATGGGTCTAGGTTAAGACACTTAATTTCAGAACATTTAAAAAGGCTCAAAACCACATGGAACAAGTATATAACAGAGCTCAAAAGACCTTAAGGGCCATGATTTCTTAGAAGGCCTCTCATGTAAGAGGGCTGTCTGGAAAAAATCCAGCCATTGTCAATATAATGAGAATGATTACATGGCTGGATACTTTCTGGCGAGCCCTCATATCTTGAAATTTTTGTTTGAACCTCACTAATAATTCTGAAAAGCACCTTCACTTGGCAGATAAAGAAAATGAGTTTTGGGGACATACTGAGGAAGTGACACTGCACCAGTGCTGATTATGTTCATTTACCCAAGCCTGTGGCTTTAAGTGCTAGGTATATAATGACAACTCCAAATTTACATCTCAAGGCCCTCCTATGCTCTAGAATTGCCTATCTTCACAGTATCTCCACTGGACTTAACATGCCCAAAGCATTAAGCCAAACAGCTAGGCATGATCCCTGATTCCTCTCTTCCCTAACTAGTCTGTTTCCATTTTGGCCCTCCTGCAGTCTGTTAGTGAGAGAGCAGAGGGTCCTGTTAAATTAAGTCATTAAGTTTGAGTCACCCCCTTGCTCAAAAATCTCCCAAGATGTCCAATCAGCAGAAAAACATCCAAAGTGTCTGCCAGGCCCTATGACCCGGGCCCGGCCTAACACTCAGAGGTCCTTCTTGTCACTCTTCTGGATCTCTAAGTTCTAGACACACTGCCTTCCTGCTGTTCCTGAGACGTGCCGAGCTTATTCCTGCCTTGGGGTATTTGTGCTTGCTGTTCACTTCACCTAAAGTGTTCTCCCCCAGATGCTCAAGTGACCTGCTCCCTCGCTGGGGTCACGTCTTTTCAGAGTGCTTTCCTGAACACTGTCACTAACCTCCTTTACTCTTTACCCTTTGACTTGGCTCTATTTTTCATGGCGCTCACTCATCAGTGCCCGAAATTACATTGTGTGTATTTGTGTGTTTGTTTATCTCCCCCACCAGGACATAGTGGCTCCATCGAGGCAGCTTTGTGATTGTCTTGTTCACCTCTCTATTCTTGGTATCTACCTGTTGAAGGAAGTGGTCACCTGCATTAGACTACTGACTTCAAGTAAAGATCAGGGAAGGAAGAACTGTGTGGAAGTTTCTAAGAACCAGCTCTGTAAGTTACTGGCCCTGGAAACTGTTAGGGGTAAATGAACCATTCTCTCCAAACTGCAGTCTCCCTATCAGAAAAAACGAGGGTAGCAAGTATCCATCACATAGGACTGCTATAAGGATTAAATGAAATAATGAATGTAAAACACTCAATACAATGTTTGGCATATAGTAAATGCTCAATAAATGAAAGCTATTATTATTATTATTATAATTACACAATTGTTCTCATTTGCCATCTGAGGCAATTGGGGCCGAGAGGATAAGGGACTGCCTATATCACATGGCTAAGAAAAGGCAGAACGTTGAGTGCTGTAGAACTGTTTCCTAACATTACAGAGTAGATAATAGAGAGAGCCTGACTTGGGCTGCAAGCTTCTACTGTTGGGCTTTTCTCCTAGATTGCCTTTTCACTCTTTTTGGACATACTCTTCACCCCAATTCAAATATTCAATATTGTTATCTAAGCCAGAAGGAAGACATTCTTTAGGAAAACAGCAGCAACAGCCCATATAACCAATTCAGTTTTCACCCTAGGATCTGGTGTAAGCTCTGGTTCTGACACCTATCAAGACAAGAATTACTTACGTAAATCTGTTCCGTACTTAAGTCCTGCTTTGGGCACCCAGCCCTTGCTTCTGAAGTAATGGTACGCCATGTACGTAGTTCTGAATGTGGGCTGAATTGTGGCGAAAACTTTCCAGAGTTTCACAATTGTTAAAGGCTTCTAAAGTTATTGGGGAAAAAAAGGTATTATTATATATAAGGTCAGACAATTTTGCAAACTCATCCTAGAAAAAGTATTATATACCTCATTGCTGAATATCACTATATTCAGCCATCAGAGCTGTCATCATACCCAAAATCTGACAATTAAGTTCGTGAACTTGCCACTAGGTGCTGGCATCAGTGCATAGCTTTCCAAGGGGAGTACTTCGTGACCATAGTGACATTCAGCAATAAGGCATGTAGCACTTCTTCTAGGATGAGTTCGCCAATTTAACTGTCAGACCTCATATGTACTCACTCATTATTCAGCCAATGAATCAACATCTATTAAGTGTGAAGCTGTGGACAAAACAAACATGGTGCCCATTCTAGAGGGATTTAACTATATCTGCACCTGCGCTCTCCAATGTGGTGGTCACCAGCCATGTGCCTGAACTGAGATGTGCTGCATGTGTAAAATACATTTGGAATTTCAAAAGCTTAATATGAAAACAAGAATGTAAACTACTTCAATAAGTTTAGATATACTGGGTTAAACTATGTAATATATCATAAATTAATCTCACCTGACTTTTTTTTTTTAACCTTTTTAATGTGGCTACCAGAAACTTTTAAAATTATACACGTGGCTCCTGTCTGAGGCTCCCATTATATTTCTAGTGGACAGCACTGCTCTAGAGGACTTGGGAGTGGCTGCCCTGAGAAGGTAACATCTGAGATGAGAAGAAAGTAGCTGAGTGAAAGGCGGTGGTGGACAGTCTTGGAGGAGGTGGTGGCAGTGGGGGCTGGGGACAAACACTGCCTACAGAGGAAGGAGTGCATGCCAGGGTGTTCTAGTGTAACAAGTCCACAGGGCAGCACGTGCCAAACGTTTCACAGGCCCTAAAAAGTAGCTACTGGATGTCAGGCCACATTCAGAGGAGCCACAAGTAACTTTGTAAAAGCTTTAGAAAATGCTACATTTAGTCTTTGAAACTAGAGAATTTGTTATCTGGTGGCACAAATAATCCAACTACTTATAAGAGAATTTTGCTTTCTTATAATACAGGACTTGAAGAGACTGAAAATGATTCGGGTCAGAGAACATTCTGATGTATCAATACAAAAAAGACAACAAAAATACTAGGTAAGTTTGGAAAATTTTTCACTTCATTTAAGTGCTTAGTAAAACGATCAATTCTTCAGTTGGTTTAGGGTTCAGTCTTACTCGGTAAGATCTGCTAAATTGGCTCAGATGATTTTAATACTATAAATATAAGAAAGAGTCATGGTTTTTGTTTGTTTCTTTGTCTGGCAGTTGTTCCTAAGGTGGAAATTTCATGTGTGTGGCCTTCAAATCTCACTATAAGGCAACACTCAACCCCTCCTCTGAGAAGCAATCGTCTTGTGGAGAAGGCTAAACTTCCAATATGGATAGCCCACCATGTATCAGATGTTGAGGATTCTATGTAGCAGCTGGAATGTTCTGACAAATTCCAGCTAAGGCCCAGGAGGGGAGGCAGGGTGGGCTAAAAATGGCCACCATCTGGGAAAATGAGTCACTCATCAGCCAGACACACATTTTTGAACCACTGGAAAACTCATGAAAAAGATTTATATAATTAGGATCTGATGAATGATAAAATTATATACTTCTAAGAAAAGAACAAATATACTTTCTTGGTCTAGTTACTCTTCTGCTTACATTTGTCTTTTTAACTTCAGTTGAATTATTTTAAATAGGTATTATACTCACGTGGTTCAAAATTCAAAAGGTACAAAAAGTGTTTAGTGAAAAGTCTCCCTCCTAACTGTGTACCCAGCCCTCCAGTCCATCTACTAGAAGGCAGACTATGGTATCAACTTGTCATGGGCCTACCATTCTTCTAAGGGCAGCAAGCTGCCACACAAAATCACAGGCTTTGGAGCTACCCTGACACAGGTTGAAATACCAATTCTAACCAGACTAGCTGTGTGACCTTGTGTGAGTTATTTATTTTCCCGGAGACGCAGTTACCTTATCTCTAAAATTCTCACCAAATGGGAGGTAAGGATTAGAAGTATTGAATATAAAGCACCTAACACATAGCCTTTACTGAAGTAGTGCTAAACAATGGTAGTTTTTATTTTTGTTGTTAAGTTTTAGTACTCTTCTGACAGAGATTTCCTGATCATTATATAAGATATTTCTCTTCCCCTAGCTTCTGGGTATGAGATCCCGTCTAAAAGGGTCAAAGCTGGCTTTTTTCCTGAATAGTGCCAATTCAGGCCCCAGAGCTGAAACTTAGAGAAAATTTAAATTCCTGTTTTATTTAGTGAAAGTAACACATTTGTAATGAAGCAATATGGAAATTATTACAACCTGCTTTTAATATCAGGAAAATTTAAAGTGGATTATATCTAAATAAAACATCTTACCTTCTCATAGTAAACACTTAGACATCCCAGAGCATAGACCAGGAAGAAGGCCTAAAAACAGAGCAAGAAGAAAATGCTCATTAGAAACTATTCCACATTCTTAAGAAATTTTACAGATTGATTTCTCTTTGCCTCAAATACAAATTAATGTCCTTGAACCATCACCAAAATGGTCATATATTTTTAACAGAAATGGTTTGTATAATTTTGAATGACTAAAATAAAAATCTAAGAAAATATGAATGCCGCAAACTGTTTTAAAATCAGTAAAAAATACCTCTTCTCACCACTTTTATTCAACATAGTACTGGAAGTCCTAGCCAGAACAAGTAGGCAAGAAAAAGAAATAAAAAGCATCTAAATCGGAAAGGAAGAAATAAAACTGTCACTATTTACAGGTGGCATTATATATAGAAAACCCTGAAGAATCCACAAAAAAATTATTAGAGCTAGTAAATGATTTCAGTAAAGCTGTAAGATACAAAATACATTTATAGAAATTTATTGAGTTTCTATACACTAACAACAAACTATGAGAAAGAGAAATTTTTTAAAAATTTCATTTACAGTTGCATCAAAGAGAATAAAATAGCTAGGAATAAATTTAATCAAAGAGGCGAATAGTAGATGTTAACAGGTATCATTGACCTAAAAATGCTCCTTGGGATCCTCAGGAATTTTTAAGAGAGTATGTGGTTTGCGAACTACTTGAGTTTTACCCAGGACCAATCCAGAGCTTCTTTGAAAATGCAGGTGGTTACGTGCCTGTCCCAGTCACCCTGGTCCAGCCATTACTTCCTGCCTGGACTTCCGCAAAGGCCTCCCTGCTCTTAGCCCCTCACAGTTCTTAACCACAGCAGCCAGAGCCACTGTCTAACGTGTGAAGATCACATGGCTCCCATGACTAAAACTCTTCTAAGGGCCTTATTGTACGCTTACTTCCCATTACCTGCAGCCCCTGCCTGTCTGACCACCACTACCTCTAGCTGTCATGGCTTCACTTCTGTCCCCTGAACACACTAAGCTCATTCCTGCCCTTCGTAATCACTATGCCCACATCTGGCATAATCTGCCCCCGACTCAAAGGTCACTTCTCAGAGAGGTCCTCCCCGACCACCCAGTTTAAGTAACCCTCATTTTGATTGTCTTCTTCAGAGCATTTATTTATGTCTGAAAATAGCCTTCTTATAGGTGTCTCTCCAAATAATGTAATGTAATAAAATAATGTAAACTCTTTAAGCAGAAACTCTGCTTGGTCCCTTAGCCTACCAAGGGGTCTAGCACTGTGGGTGCTCAATGCCTGTGCTGAAAGGATAAAGAAATAGGTCTCTGGATCCCGCCTTTGCTTTAGGCCCAAAGTGCCAGAGGCACCCAGAGCTGGTCTCTGCAGGCCGGGCTCTTTCAGCTCCTTTCTCCTCAGCGTGGACACTATGTCCTACTTCTCCTTCCAGCTACTGATGACCTCCCAGGCATCCAACAATCTTATTTTGACCTTTTCTCTTCCCATGGCCCACTCCTTATTAATACAGAATACTCTTTTGTTTTGTTTTGTTTTTCTCAGATGGACACAGATGATGGCCAAAAGGTGCAATGGAAAAACACAAAGTTGGTTCCATAGACAGCGAAATCCTTTTCTCATTTCTTGGTTCAGAATGCTGTAGGAAGAAAGAAGTCCGAGATGTGACCTAGGGTGGAATCTTCATTAATAGCGAGGGCTTCGGAAGTCTCACTTAAACTCTCCTACTTCATCTATAAAATGGGGATGATGGTGCCTTCTTAAAGATTTAATAAAGTTAAATCTCATAAAGATTGAAAAAGCTACACAAAGCACCCAACTGCTCAATTCATTTTCGTTTCCCTCCCCTTCTACAATCCATTTAGATATTATAGCCTGGAAAAATTGAATCTAACTTTTGCCTAGCAAGACATTTCTCCCTGGTATCTATTAAGATAAGTTGTTCAGAAACTTTCCATTATCAGCAAACATGTATTTCCCTAAGAACAAATGAGAGCAATGCTTCATTTTTATTGGCCTAAATGGCTTTTATGAATCTATGCAAACTGCTCTTAGTCACTTATTATAGATGGAGAGGACCTTAATTCAATTAAATTAGTTTTACGTATAATTAAATTATCAATGGACTGGAGAGGTCTGTGGAGGTTGGTGATTATGTCTCTGAGATCTCAGTAAGTTTTTGCTTTAATAGTACTAATAAGATGGCAGGATGAGTTTAATGGTGATTTTAACATCACTAAATCTAGTTAGGGCCCAAATTATTATAACAGAAAAACAGCTCTTGGAACAGATCTCTGAGAAGTAGATCTTTAAGTCAGCTGCGGTATTACCATTCTCGGTCCCTAAAAAGAACTGCTTTGAGTCACCACAGCAGGGCAGCTTGTGTTCCTGACGGACATTATGGAAACACATTAAACTGTATAAGTGGTGGGCCAAACATGGGTGAATCATTTGAAGGAAATCTGCCAAGAAGAAATGAGAAACAGAGCCAGGTTTAACGGCATGCTCCTTGAAAACTTCTGCAACACATCTCTGGAATGTTCTCAGAAGCCAAGCAGCTTTCAAGAATGCAGAGTAACCTCATCTGCTGTCTCCTATTACCCTTGCCTTTCTACAGGGAGTGTTTGGGAAGAGGCCGCAGAGAGCAGCATCTTTTTTTACTCGTCAGTAAAGAGCATCAACTGGTCAACCCTCTGGAACAGGGAGCTGAACCCCCAGTTTCTGACACTGTATATGCTCTCCAAGCCTACTGCTGCCACCTTCCAGGGCTGAGAGGCTGGCAGGCTCTTCATGGCCTCAGTCCTCCAGCCCACACTCATACTGATGCCAGTTCTCGTCCCTGCCATTCCCCCGCATCGCCACCTCCAATGCCCTGGTGCCACCAGGACCAGGTCAGACCCCTACTCACAGATACAGCTTCCACAGTCTACCCTCCCATGCTGCCACTTTCAGGAGGGAGGTGCATGAAGGAGCCCATGCTGTCCTCTGTGTCCACCTGGCAATCCTCTATTTATCCTCTACATCGCAGACACCACAGACTGTCTTTCCAGCTAGCTGTGTCCCTCTGAACTCCACCAGTTTGTGTGCAAATTCCATACCTCATACAGATCCATTTAACAAATAATTATTAAACACCTCATAGACGTCAGGCATTGGGTACAAGGATATAAGAGGAGCGACATGGGTACAATCCATTTACCACAGTGTTTATCACACTGAATTGCAATTATTTCTTTAGGACCCGAGCCATATTCTATTTATTTCTGTATTATTAGTACTTAGCCCAGTGCCTGGCACCTAGTAAATACCCAGTGAATATTTTTGCAAAATACTGACTACAAAAGAGAATTCCAATTAGCTATTAAATAGCTTTCACAAGTAACTTAATGGTGATAATGACAAGAACAGCAGGCACGAACACTTAGTGAGCATTTACTATACACCAGGCACGGTACATTACATGCATGATTTAGTTGCCAGAATAGCTTACAAACAAGGTATTACATAACCCTCATTTTACAGAGTAGAACACTAAGGCTCAGAGAGATCAAACACTTCCCTAATGGGCATTCACAGTGCTGGCCAAGAGAACTTTCTGTGATGATGGCAATGTTCTACACATGTGCTGTCCAATTCAGAAGCCACTAGCTACATGTGGGTGTTGAATGTTTAAAATATAGGTGGCACAACTAAAGTTAGGGCTTGGAGAAAAAGAATTTTGAATTTTGTTCAATTTTAATTAAATAGCCACATGCAGCTAGTGGCTATTGTATTTGACAGTAGACTAAGCTCTCTCATTTGTAAAATGAAGAGATGAGGTAAATAATTCCTAATATCCTTTCCTGCTCTGAAAATCTGTTCTTTGTACTACTAGCCTCACGGCAAGAAAGGAAGTACAGACCAGATCAGGAGAATATGGAGACATAATTATTAGTACTTCTCTGTGGACACATGTATGAGATTACCACCATGGATGCATTCAACAAACACTCTTCGAGACCTACATGAAGACCAAGAACTATACCAGACACTGCAGAAGGTATCCAAGACAGCCTGCTCCAGGTGGAGAGGCTCCAGGAGGAAAGGCACACCCACAGACATGAGACTGAGGAAGGGGTGTTATCTTCAAGGGCAGAAAGGACATTTCTGTGTACAGTATCAACATAAGCAAAAAAACAAGGTTTGAAAGTCACATGAGCACAGCACAGAGGAACTGCAAGTCAGAGGAAAAACATGACGCAGTCATTAGAAAGATACTTCTTAAGCCAACTTTTGAGAATGCAGCTATTGCTTTGAAGAGAACAGGTATTACTAATTCTGCAGGTAATTAGCAGTCACTATGACTTGAAGCACACATCACAGTTTATTAAAAGCTCCAAAAATACAATAAAAACCACTTTAAATGGGTGAATGGTATAGTATGTTAACTATATCTCAATAAACTGTATTTTTTTAGAACCTGGTGAAAATTAGTAAAATAATATTTGGCCAATTAGAAACCCTGATGCAAAAAGAAGTGCTTAGACAAATCTCTTGAAAACTCTGTGGAACGATATAGGGAGTGCCCACCCCCACAATGCACATTTTAGAATTGATAAAATGAAGGCTAAGGAGTGAAATTTAGGCAGCCCTACTTTAAAAACTGCCTAGGGTGATCTCAATATCAAATTACAATATTCAATTACTGAATTCTCAGTTACTGAATTACATACAGAACTGTGTTTTGAGGCAGACTCATCCATACAGCGTCGCCTAGGCCCAGAGACCAACAGCTGAAAAGAGAACATGCTAGAAACATACCTCTTCTAGGCTGAGTTGCAAATACTCAAAGATCCTATATGGATTTCTTCTGCATATTAGTCTCTTTTTTTGTTCCAACTAAAGAGAAAGAAATAAAATACACACAGAATAAAAAAAAAAGGCACTACATGTTATACGGAGGAGACTGATTGCATTTTTAAATGAATGATTTTCTTACAAATTTCCCAGATTCACATTTGCTGGATTCATACTGTTAAAAGATGGTTTTTAATTACTTACATGGACAAAAAATTTTAGTTTTTATTAACAGTTTTGATTTATTTCCTTTCTTTTTGACCCTATGAATTTTTCCTGCAGTTATGATAATTTTGTTGGTCGATTTTATGGTTTTTCCCATCCAGTTGTATACCTCACAAGCATGTGCCTAGGTTCTTAATGAGACTCCATCAACCTCATTTAAAAAGCTACATAACATTTCTTCAAGTGGGTATTTCACATACTACTTGACCATTAAGTCGTTTCTCATTTTTAGTCATTACAGATAATTCTAGGGCAACTCTGATGGTGCGTCACTTAATGAAGTGGCAGTTCATCTCCTTCCCATTGTTTCTGTTGTGATGGCCAACTCGCAGAGCCAAGACCCATCCCAAAGCTACACTCAAGACTCTGTGCAATCACCACTGCTTTTCTTTTTCTCCCAATCAAAGGAGGATTACTAGACCTGCAGTTATTCATAAACTTCAAGGTTTTAGTTGAAACAGCCCTAACAACTACTGAGCCACCAGGGCAGGAGCCAGTGCCTGCTGGACCCCTTGGAGTGTCTGCAGTGTGCTGTCCTGACCATCTCTCACATATGGGTCTGCACCAGTTCCCAGTTAGCCAAGATCTCCTATGGGCTGGAAGCAGATGGCTTTGGAGGAAGTGATTTATTCCCTTCTACTTACGTCCTCATTTGCAGCATCTTCACTCCTGCTCACATCACACATAGCTTCCTCTACCAGCACGTATTCATCACCAGGCCCTCCCTCTCTGGCACAGGTAAGACTCCCTTCTTGACTGCAGTCCTCTGGCTGAGTGCCACAATGGGGGAGGAGAATATCTTGTTTGCTGCAATGGACTTGGGAGAGAGGTGCAGCGACCTCTACCATGTGTTCATTCAAATTACTTGCAATGAGTGGGTCATGCCCAGTGTCCTGCAGGCAGTCTGCTTGCTTGCTGAGATCCTCCGTATCATCTGACTTTCCCGAGTCCCCATTAAGCACAGAAAGATTTTCTCTACCTGCTGCGCCTGCCATTGTGGAAACCATTTCAGAGTTTAGCTCATCATGCAATTGAACCTCTTTGTTCCTTTTTACACAAGGGTGCTCAAGTGGTTTTGTGTAATCCTTGAGGATTCTGTGCACTGTATTCTCATCCTGTCCCTGTCTTCTCATGAGCTCTGTGGCCCATTCGACACTACGCTGATACCTACGAAATAGAAATGCTGTTAGTAACAACACTTGAATTTCAATATTTAAGACAACAAAGCATGTAAAAAAGATGGGAAGATAGTCTGTCAAATGTTTATCGTGGTTTTTCTCAATGGCAGGCTATAGGTAAATGTTTTCTTTATACTATTCATTCTACATTTTCTAACTGTTCTGAAATACACATGTATTACTTTGTGTTTTGATTATAGAGCTTCACTTAACTTGCTTAATTTGAAAAAAAAATTGACCCCAGTTTAGCAAAGTATGAACATTTTTTGTAATTTAAAACTGGTGGACCAAATGACTTAGGTAAATATAAAGAAAAAATAGCCATCCTTTGTACAGATTTGTTCTGTATTATTTCTAAGTTTAGATAGCATATTTTCAGACATATATCTCATTCATAATAAAGTAGACTCTCAGTTAACTGACACTCATGGTGACTGGTAGTGCTGAATAAATGTGAAGTAGATGCTTCATTAACCAGATTCTCGTTAATGGAGAATCTTCTGTAAAGAGAGTCTTTGCTTAGTATTGGAAAGCCAAAATGAGAATTTCAATAAATATTTTTGTTGACAGAACCTCTTAATGTCATATGGGAAGCAATGAGTATGGTTATACAAGTGTACATATAGCCAAGCATCCTAACAGCGATGGCCCCTCTTTCCATAATAATTTTTAAAGTATATTTTAAAGAGAAAATGCATGCTTAGGTTCCTAAACTTGAAGGCAAGCCCTGAACACTTCCCAAGTTACAAAAAGTTACAGGTAAGAAGACAACAGGGTTCTGCCTTGGTGAAGAAGCATCGACACCTAACAACGCTGCTGGGAGGCGCTCATGGGATGTGGGACCACAGCCATATGTGGGAAATCGGAAGAAATTGTGACACTCAGGCACCTGTGCCTCTCCCAACAGCAATTAGCTTAAAAAGCACCTAACAGGACACACGGCTTGGGGAAGACAGATGTAATTTTACTCTGCACCTTGAGTATGGATGACTGAGAATGTCATAGTTTATAAACTGCTACATCCCATACACAATTAAACAAGGCCGCTGGCTCCTGCTGTATTTAAAAGAGATCTGTGGCTGCTTCACCCTGATTCATCAGAAGAATCTCCAGCTGTCCGCACCCCGTCTATTCTATGTGGGGATGAGCATGCCTTCCTATTGGGAACGAAATATGTACTCGTACATTCCTATATACCGGGAATGGATTTAAAGATCAAAACCTGGCAAGGCTACTCTAACACCGAGGAGGCAGGGTGATGTGGTGATTACACGCATGGACTCTGTCATCACACATTTTGTGTTCAGCCCTGACTTTGTCATTTGAAACTGTGTGACAAAGGAAATTACTTAACTTCTCTGTGCTTCAGTTTCCCCACCCATTAAGTGAGGATAATAGTACTACTACCTCCAAAGGATTATGTATTTGCTTTTTACAATCAGGGTAAAAAATGTAGCTGCTCCTGTAACAGCAGGATGCTTTTTCACCTATCTGAAAAAAAAGGCCACTCTTGCATGCAGTTAAACTTTCTCTTGAGAGATCTAAAAAGAATCTTAGCTCTTCACCATCAGCTTTACCGGTTTCATGGGTCTATGCATCCCCTTTATTTGAACACAAATTTTTGTGTCAATGTTTATTTTTCTGGGGAAGGGATCCACAACTTTCATCAACTTCACTGACTCAAAACACGAGGACTGTCCAGAAAGTATCCAACCATGTAATATGAAAAATAGAGGCCTTTATGGCTGGATTCTTTCCAGATAGCTCTTATATGTGAAAGAACCACCAAATTAAAAGTCCAAGGGGTTCCCTGGTTGTGTAGTGGCTAGGCTTCAGTGCTCTCAATGCCACGGCCTGGGTTCGATTCCCAGCAAGGGAGCTACCCGCCCCCCCGGCCCCCCCTCTCCCCCCCGCCAAAAAAAAAAAAAAAAGTCCAACAGCTCCTTCTTTGAGCAGAAGATCTGGAACTGAGAGAGAAAGAGAACACACAGGTCAATGCTCTCTCTGCTCTTTGCAAAAGAGTGGTCAAGGTAGATGTGAGTTCCAACCCTCACTCCACCATGTTCTCATACTAGCTACATACCCTCTTCTCCAAGGCTCAGTTCTTCCTCTGTGAACCAGGGATTAACTGTACCTATCTAGGTTTGTTGTAAGCATTAAAGGAGACAAGATATGTATATACTCAAGACATCATAAGTGCTCAATAAATATTTGTTACTATATGAATGTAGGGTTTTTAGGGAGACTATAAAAATAAAAACATTTTGACTCAATCTATATCACATTTAAAAAATGCAAGTTAACATTTTAATGAATAGAAATGTACACCTTAGTTAAATGCTCTTTGAGAGCAGGGGTAGCCATGTGGGGACAAGCACTGCTCCACATCTGGGTCTGGAGTTGGCTCTTCTGTGACTCTCAGCTAAGCCATGTTTCTTTTTGCTCTTCTGCCAAATGCCAGAATCATGCCTGCATTCCTGTCTTATAATGACCTCAGATGTTCGTTTATGAAAGCTCAAGTGAGACTTTGGCTGCAAAAGTATGTAGAAGAAAGCCTCTGAGTAAGACTGGTGATGAAAACAGCCAGATACACAAACGACATATGGCATATGAGTCACAGAGCAGGTTCATTGGCTGGCAATGCCTTCAAAAGTCAAATCCTGCTGTGATTAACCCCAAACACTGCTAGAAAATGGCAGGAAGAGAAAAGTGAAAAGTCAGAGAACATAAGGGGGAGGAGAGGAGCAGAAGGGAAAGGTGGTGGTTCTGACGAGAAGCAGTAATGAGGCTGATGAAAGGCAGACCCCATTTTAGGGCAGCGAGAATACTGACTGAGTGGTACATCTGAACATGCCTCATGTTTCTATACTCTGAACACACATACCTCTTCCTTTTCTATAGAACACCCGTCTCCATGATCTTATTGATTAATGCCCATTTATCATTGGAAGTTCACAGCAAAATGGTTTTGAGTCAGCCTGCTTAGGTCCAAGTACTGACTGGCCTTGAGCAAGTTACTTAAAGACAGACAATAAAAGGACCTACCTCATAGGGGTGATGCAAGGACTCAGGGAGATAATACATAAACATGTTACTAGCATACTACCTAGCACATAAAACATACTCCAGAAAGGCTAGCATGTAAAACTGTGTTACTGTTCTCATTATATGTCAATTCCTCTCGGGCTCAGAAGCTGAACTGCCTGGTCTGAGCTCACATAATCTTGGACAAGATGTTTGCAGGTTTCCATGTACGGGATGGAATTGGCTACATCTACCTCAAAGGTCTCTCAAGAAGATGAACTGAGATGATACAGGTATACAGACAAGTAACTGGCACTGTTGGAGCAATCAGTACCCATTGGCTATAGTGATGATGATGGTGATGCTGGCTACCACCAGAAGCTAAGATGAAGCCTGGAAGATCCTCCCCTAGCATCTTCAGAGGGAGCATTGCCTACTGCACCTTCACTGTGAATTTCTGACCTCCAGAACTGTGATAACAAACTTCTGTTCTTTTAAGCCACCAAGTCTGTGGTACATTATTATGGCAGCACTAAGAAACTAATACAAGGACTAATAAAATTCTTGGAATGTTACACTGTAGAGCTTACAAAGGGATAATCTTCAGGTAGGAATCAATCTCCCCCATTCAGAACCTCACATATAAAAACTGGTTTGACCTCATGTCATCTTTACTACCAGCCTGATCGGGATGCAGTTAAGGGGTGGGGCTTTTGATCTGTTTCTAGTCTTAGTGTTGGCTGTAGCAAGCTGCCTATCCTGCAGTCCATCCTGGGATGGGGGTTCTGCCAGGTTCTTAGCAGGCCCCTATCGCCAACATGTGGTTTTAGCCAAAGCAGCCACTGACATTTATTTCCCTGGTGTCACCACCTCCCAACCCTCCTCTGGCTATGAGGTTACTGGGCAAGTAACCAAAAAGGAGCTGTGAGATTCTACCAGTACATATTAGAAGCAAGATGAAAAAATCACTGTGGGCTCGAGTAGCTTCAGAAGAAAGAGGTGCACCCCAGGAATGATGAAGGTTTAGATGGATGAACATTTAGTCAACAAAATCCTACCAAGGGACCAGATGTTGGGGCTGCAGAGAGGCACCAGGCATGGCCCCTGCTCTCCAAGAACTGACAGTCTAAATCTAGGTGTCTGACAAATGGTCCAGTGAGGGGCACCAGAGCAGACTCCCTGGGAGCAGAGGAATGACCCCAACTCAGCTGAGGGAAAGGTGGTGAAGAGAAATTCCAAAAGAGAGACAAGTAAGCTGTACATGGGATGTGCAGGAATCGTGAGGTAGTGTGCACACTTGAAGGGTTAGGGAGAAATGTTCTGGGAAATGCGAACGGTGTAAATGAGAACCTAGAGGAAGGAGTCACCACTACACGAGTGGACCAGAAAGAGCATCTGCAAGCCTCTTTCACTGACTGTACAAGTGTAGAGCAGGAAAGAGGTCAGAGCCATTTATGCCCACACAGCACAGGAGGCCAGCTCTAAACCCAAGTCTAATCATCCTAGCACTTACAGACTTACACATTACAGGTTAGTTGTTCACATTTTGGAAGGAATTCAACTGGCAAAGGATTTGGTTTAGAATGGTTTTTAAAAAATAAACTTAATTAGTGCATTTCAAATATGATTTGATCCACATTAAATTCAGAAAATTTTCAGGGACACACCTACTGCATCATTTTAAAAAAGGGGGAGTAGACTACCATATCAGAAAAGGTTATTTAAAAATAGGCCTGATTTAAACCAAAATTTTGACCAAGGACAAAGTTCACCAAGACTTACTTCTTTGAGGTGATTATAGGCATGTCTGTCTTCACATCTGTAACAACAAAGAAGTTCTATTAGTTCAGACATATTTTTCTTAAGTGGAAAAAACAGTGAAAATCTAGAAAAGACAAAGAGAATTTCAAGATTCACAAAATTACACACGAAAAGGCTGACTAATCCTGCCCAACCAGCAATGGCAAACACATGCTTTATACACCATTACTCCCTGCACCTACCCACGCACCCTGGCAGGAGCAGCTGACCAAACACAGTGCTCCTGCTGGGCTCAGATGTGACCGTGGAATCCTTAACTCAATACTCCAGCTAAGCAAAATGGCATGCAAGAGGAATCCTCTCTGCGACCTCTGAATGTTCTCATGCCTTCAACTTCTAGGTAAGAATATGGAGACCCTAGAGTCACACACTTTATTCCCATTGCCCCATGCTCCACAAAGCATCTTCAGTGAAAGCTGTGCCTACAGAAGAGTTGTTCAAGTAGATTTCATCATGTTGTTAGTTTTGAGTGTGGATTTGGGAGTTCTAGTCTCTACTTCCAGTTCTGGGCATCTGCTTGGAAGACTTTCCACCTAAAATGTTTGTTGGGTCACCTAACAGTGTGGGTTTTAGTCCTGGTCTTCCCTGACTCTACTCTGCCTTTGGGAAAGTAATTTCTCCTTTCCTAAACTCAGCCTCTTCTCCAGTGCATTAAAGGCTTAAAATAGATGATGTTCAGCTTCAAAACCCTATAAAAGCACGTTCACAGACTTGTACCTCATTAGGAACTTGTCAGTTTTCTCAGTGTCATGACCGCCTCCCTCTGGTAATTTAACAACTAATAGCAATTTAGCACCTTTTATTGACAGCCTTCCATGTGCCAAGCACTAGAGATACAAAGTAAAGCAAATCCCCTTTCCTGAGATGCTCACAGTCTGGTTGGGGAGACAGACCAGAAATGACTAATTCGAACCCAAGCTGATACATGATCAAATGAATATTATAAAGGGACAGGCTAACTTTACCTGGAAGGGTTAGGAAAAAACACAGAGGAGGAATAATTGAGCTGGGCTCTGAAGAATGAGTACGAGTTCACCAAGTGAACGAGGTGGGAATGAGGGGAGGAACAGGCAGAAGAAAGAAAGCTCTTCTGAGAGACAACACATGCTCCTTGCAGAACCTCCCCGGGTCTGGCTTCAGCCTGCATCCCGCTGTGCTGTCACACAGTGCTCCTCAAAGGTGGGCACAGGCCTGCTGGTTCAAGAAGGAACGAAGGGCTTGTGCCAACCTTTAAATAACTGCCTCTGTCAGCATACAGTCTGGTTCAGCTCACCTTATTTTCACAGCCAGGTTTTCAGGGAGAAGGAAGCTGTAGGTAAACAGTCAAATAGCTGTAGCTAAATGGAATGGAATCTATTTCCATTCTGGAGGTCTTAACTTGCTTCATCTCAGTACTCCAAGCAGCACTGTGCTGTGTGACCTGTGAACTGGTGGAACTAGAGGCTTGATCCGATTCAGGCTCAATTTTTTGGCAACCCTAGTTCAAAGGTGATACCACATGTTTCTATAATATTAGAAAATACAAAACGTCTTCTTGGCTCTTTTTGTCATCAACACCACTGCTGATCAATGCCTAGATCTAGTAATTCATTAGAGGCTGTAAAATGGTGATATTCTAATCCTGTTATCTCTTGTTTACTAGCAGGATTCTTCTATAAAGAGAAAACCCTCACTATTTGGTTACCCCCATTTTGGTTTTCAAAATGATGACTCCTCTGTAGGTGAACGATGAATTTCTTCTGGCATGTATCAGTATGAACTAAAGGATTCAAACATTGGGGGGGTATATTATGAACAAATGGATTTTAAAATAAATTGTAGTATTATTCTTATTGATGCTCAAATATTTCCGTGGCCAGTGGAAGCCTCTTTTGAAACAAGCCTAGTAGTTTTTGATAGCTTCTTTGCTTTCTGGTACAAGATGTTTCATGTAAAAAATCCTGGCTGCTCTCAATCACACCAACATAATTACTCATTTGCTTTACACAATATACAAGGTCCAGCACAAATAACACCCCCTTTTTAGGAGCTGGTAATCTATACCAAATCTTTAATTACAAAATCATAAGCATGTAATTTTATAACAAAGAAAATATGTCAGTTTATACTATACTACTTTAAAAAGGGCGTTACTTTCGCCAGACCCTGCATATATCACAGTCTCAATAACAGTAACAACACTACCACCCACAAAATAATTGCTGAAAACAATGTAAAGATTATTTTGTAGCTATTTCTATATGGCTAGTTGATTGCCCCAATTCTTCAGTTGTTCCATCTGCCAAACCCTCTGACTTGGGAGCAATGGAATATTAACAAACATGATGTAATAGAGTCCTGAAAAAGCACTGGCAACTGGGGCTTGCTCTTGACCTTCCACCATAACCATGAGAACATGCCTAGGCTAGCCTGCTGGAAGATGACATACATGGTGCCCTCTGCCGCTCATTCCTGTTGAAGCCAAGACCAACCGACAGCCAACCGACAACCAGATACTAGTGAGTCCAGCTAGATCCATTAAGGGCCTTGATCCATAATGGGCCTGCTGATCCATAACAAGATGGGTCAAGACATCCAGGCAAGATCAGCAGACCTACCCAGCAAACCCTGGGGAGAATTTGGTTGATGTTGAAAGCCAGTAACATTTGGAGTGGTTTATTAAACAACACTGTGGCAAGAGGTAACTGACACAAAATCTATTCCCATTAGGACTGAAAAGTCAAATTATCATGCTTTAAAGTCACTCAAAACAGCTTCCCCTTTGCAGCTATACCACCAACTGGATTTACAAGCTCCTTTTTGTTTTTTAAAGAATTACTTTTGAAAATTTAACTTTGTTTTGTAATCACATAATACATTTACAAGATCCCAAAGTCAAATCTATAAAGTCTCACCTCTCTCAGCATCCTGTTCCATCCCTCCCCAATTAAAAATATTATCCTTCCTTATAGTTCAAAAATATATTTATATTCCCCCATTTGGATAAACCATAGCACACTATGCAAACTTTCCTTTACCTTGCTTTCTTTGCTTAAAAACATATCCTACTGCTCCCTCATTCCTAGCTCAGATTCACAGTACTCCGTTATATGAATGCACTCTAGTTTATTCAACTGGCCTCCTCCTTATAGACATTTGGGTTGTTTCCAGTCTTTTAATATTAGAAATAGTGTTGCAATGAATAGCCCTGTGGTATTTCTTTCCATAATTTTGCCAATTGTATCTTTAAGATAAATTCCTAGAAATGGAATTGCTGGGTTAAAATTAAATGCGTATCTTGGATACCCATAGGGAAAACAATGAAGCTAGACCCTTAGTTTATATCATATACAAAAATTAACTCAAATTGGACCCAAGACCTAAATTTAAGAGCTGAAACTATTAAAACTCTTAGAAGAAAATGGGAAAAATCTGCCAGAATTTGGATTTGGCAATGGTCTCCTAAAGATGATACCAAAAGCACATGTAACAAAGGAAAAAAAAAAATAGACAAAATGGAATTTATTAAAATTAAAAACTTACCATTTCACATTGATTAGATGGCTATCATCAAAAACAAAAACAGAAAATAGCAAATGTTGGTGAGAATGTAGAGAAACTGGAATGCTTGTGCTGGAGGGAATGTAAAATAGTATAGATGTTTTGAAAAACATTTTAGCAGTTCCTCAAAAAATTAAGACAGAATTATCATATGATCCAGCAGTCCACTCCCAGGTATACATACCCAAGAGCAATGAAAACATACGTCCACACAAAAACTTATTCATTGCAGCATTATTCCTAACAGCCAAAAAGTGGAAACAACCCAAATGTCCATCTTGGATGAATGGACAAACAAAACATGGTATATCCATTCATACAATAAAATATTATTCAGGATGAAGTTCTGACATAGATGAAACTTAAAAGCATTAACCTAAGTGAGACACAGAAGTCTTTGTTAATATGATTCCACTTATATAAAATATCTAGAATGGGCAAATTCATAGACAAAGAAAGCATATTCACCTTAGCAGGGGTTAGGAGAGAAGGATGGGAGGGAGTAAATGTGAACATCATTTTGCTAGACACTGCTAAATTCCCCTGTATAATGGCTATATCACTTGCACCCTCACCAGCGACGCATGAATGTTTCTCAGGGCCTTACTTATCGTCACACTTTTGGATTTTTGCCAATCTGATCGCTGAAATGTTATCTGAGGACAGTTTTAATTTGCATTTTTTCTTACACTAAAATGTTTTTTAAAATCCTTTTTAATTATGTTTTAACCTGCTGGTATTTGTTACGTAATTACCATGTGAATTCCTGAGAGAAATACACTTAGATAAAAGATTTATAAATTATAGAAAGAGGACCAGCAACTGAGAACTACTCACATTAGTACGATTTCACAAATACATCAATGTTATGGTTATTGTTGTAAATTCTAATTCTAGAAATAAAACTCATGTTGCATGCAGGTGACCATGTACTTAATTATTAGTACCTTTCACATGAACAGTATTCTGCTAGGCAACGCTTAACTATCAAGAAGCCTGAATAACACTTTTGATAATTTCAGAAATTAGATAGAAGACATTTTCACTAATTACAAGAACTCTTTCACCTTGATTAGAATTATTCTAATGAATATTTTTAGGAGTAAAATTATCAGAGTGCATGTTACTTCTCCTCTAGATAATTTCATTATACAAGGTTGGACAATTAATTTCGTGAACTCATCCCAGAATAAGGGCTACATACCTTCACTGCTGAATTATCACTATGGTCACCTTTGAAGTCCTCCCCTTGGGAAGCTATGCACCAATGCCAGTGCCTAGTCCACCCATCAAAGCAATTTTGGAACTCTTTCTGGAATGGTCACCAGAGCTGTCATTGTATCCAAAATTTGACAATTAAGTTTGTGAACTTGCCACTGTGCCCTTACATTGGTGGCACTGTACAAACAACTTGGTAAGGTGTCATAACCTTGGGTACAACAACAGTTCTGATGTCCATTCCAGAAAAACAGTTCCAAAATTGGAGGCTGGACTAGGCGCTGGCATCAGTGCATAGCTTCCTAAGGGGAGTGCTTCGAAGGTGACTGTAGTGATATTCAGCAGTGAGGTATGTAGCACTTTTCCTAAGACGAGTTTGCAAAATTAATTGTCCGACCTCATATAATCTGAAGTGGAAGATTAAAAAAAAAAAAAAAAAGTAAATAACAATTTTCAAAAAGAACTGAATGATGCCCAAGTTTACCTTTCCATTTAGCAACCAGCTTAGGATCTGAAATTGTAAAGTTTGGACGGCTTCTAGACAGGATACCTTTTCCAAAATAACCCTTCCGGGAAGAGAGAAAATAAGGTTAGTTCACCTTTAGTTATTAATTTTTTAGCTAAGGGAGAATAACTATATGAGTTAACAACAGATTTATTCCTCTTTCCACAACTTTACCTCTTCCTCTGATTGTCTAAATGATTACTAATGAGGATATCAGCATTTTACCTCTCTAATGGTTTGAAGAGTGCTAGTAAGTTTTTAGTATACCTTATTTGTCTCATAACTAATGATTTCAGTCTAGGTTGGATAAGCTGAAGGCATTTGGGCAGACAGAGGCAGGGTTTCTTCCTCACATGTGCCTAAAAGCAATAGCCAAGTCTACCAGGTACAAAAAGTTCTTGGAATCTCTTGCACCTAGAATCATTCCTCTCCTCCTAGGTGATTTAAAAAACACACAGACACACTTATTTTCCCCCCATTTCTTAAAGTTATAAAATATTTCAACCCATAGAAGTTTGATAGAGTAATAAAATGAACACCCTTTACCCTTTACCCTTTACCTAGACTTAACAATCAGAATAAATGTGCATAGCACTTTACAAAGCCTCTTGCTTAATGTTACATATTGCAAATGTGGAGAGAAACTGCCCTTGGCCCAGACCCAAATCTCACCAGGCTGAATGCCACCCACTGTATCCCACTTTAGGAAGGTAGCTACAAACGAAACATTTTATATAAAATGTCTAGAGAGGGCCCATTTATAGAGACAGGAAGTAGACTGGTGCGTGCCCCAGGCTGGGAGTAGAAGCAGGGATTAAGTGCAATGGGCACGAGGGAACACTTTGTGCTGACGGGAATGCTCTAAAACGGGATTGTGGGAGAGGTTGCACAACTACATGAGTTTACTACAATCACTGAATTGTTCACTTACAATAGGTGAATTTTATGGCTGTAAATTATACCTCAATAAAGCTGTTTAAAAATGCCCCCAAAGATGAATTGGCTATGGGTGGGGGGAGGAAAAGCAAGCTACCGATCACAACCCAAATCTATTATGGATGGCAAACAGCAAAAACTAGAACTTGCCCTCATCTAAGAAGTCCCCAACTAGGAGAGCAGTTGAGGAGCCAGAGCACATGCTGAAGCTCATCTGATGTGTCCAAGAGCCAGAACAATACGCTACTGTGTGGTTACCTCTGGGGATGGAACGGGAGTAAGTGGGGAAGTTTTGCTTTTTACCCATTAATTTCTGTATTGCTTCTTTTTTTTTTTTTTTTTTTTTTTTTTTTAATGAACATACATTGCTTTCATAATTGAAATAAAAGAAAGTTCAATGTACTGACCCTACTTGACTGCTGAATGTGGGTTCAGGGTTGAGGAATTATCCTCATGCCATATGGCTTCGGGGCACCTGAGTTAAACCTGTAGTGTTCCTGCCTGGGACCAAACAGCAGGGAAAGAATAAATGGGTCACTTACGGTTGACAGGACGGCTGGCTTAGGGCTGCCCGGAAGCAGCATGACAAAGCTACCCGTACTTACTTTCCCATACAGCTGCTCGGTATCTTCTGCGTTCCTCACAATCACATTGTTGTTTATCAGTTCAGCGCGGAATATTCTGATGTCTTTCTTAGGACCACAGTTCTGCCCAAAAGGGATTGGAAATGGAGACTCATAGCTCTCATACACTCTTCTTTTCCTCTTTGGGGCATGGAAAACTGCCTCTGCCATTTTTCACGCATAACTGTTCTTTAAAGAGTATAACAAAGAGAAAAGAAACAGATAGTAAAGCAATAATTACTGATCAAAAATGTGAGCACATTTATACCCAGGCTCAGGAAACTTTGTAGTCTGTGGGGAAAATAAAATATTTATAAAGCAGTGAACTAAAAGACCCAGAGTATTGAGAATATTTTTAAGAGCAGTGTAAATCTCATTCACCTAGAATCTCTTAATTAATTCCCACAACACCCAAGAAGTCGGTGGCATTATTTCTAACTATAGCTAAGACTGAGGCCTAGTGATATATCCAAAGTCACAGTGCTATGCAAAATGCTGGGTTCTCCTGACGGCAATCACACCAGGATTTCCCTTATTAGGATTACTCCCATTCTTTCACTCAGCCAACAGACATTTACTGAGTACCTACCAATGGCTCCTAAAAATCAAGAGGTGCTTGAAATATAAAGATAAAACAAAAAGAGAACCTGTCATCAAAGAATTAAGTCTAGTGAGCGCCTCATTTTCCAAAAACAACAACAACAGAAAACACCCCTTAAAATACATTACAAATATTATATCAATCATCTTTCAATTTTTGTTGATTTTACCTTTGGAGAAATGTGTTCCTCCTAAGATATATTGTTTTTTTTGGGGGGGGTAGTTCTCTGGCTAGGAAGTGAAATTCATCTTCCAATTTTTAAGGTAAATCGATAAATAATAACAATGACAGCACCAGTTCTCATTTAAGGTTCTATTACATACTCGCAAATGCGAGTGGCTAAGGATAGGACTTCTAAAGCCAGAGTGCCAGGATAGGAATAGGCTTCACCACTTTGTAACTGTGGGCAAGTTACTTAATCTCTCTGTTTTGTTTTCCTCATTTGCAAAATAAGGGTAAAAATAAACTGTCTTATAGTAAAGACCCATAAAGTGCTTAGGAGAGTACCTAGCACATACCAAGTGCTCTGCATGTATTTGCTGTAATGATTATTATGGGGTAAACATTACCAACACTGTTATACAGATGAAGAAACAGATTCAGGTTTGAGAGACTCTGTAAGTCTCCAAAGAGTGGGGCACTGGACACTCTCAGGGCTGTTTAACATCAAAGCCTATGCTCCTCTCTCTGGGTTCTGCTGCAAGCACAGGCAGTACCCATCCCCTTTTGTCTGAAGACTCACTATTTTTCAAGGTCAGAAGCTGAAGAGTTACAGACAACTGTGGAGTTACTTACTGTGCACCCAGCACTACAAGGGAGTAAAGGAAGCTGAAGTCAGTACCTCTCCCTTCCAGGCCTTATGCTCAGCCCAAGGAGACAAAACAAGCATCTAACACACAACAGGCTGCAATTCAATAATGGCTAGAGGAAGGAAGTAAAGTTGAGTGTACTATGTGATAAAGACAGAGAACCACGGTAGATGCATTTAACTTAGGAAAACTCAAACTGCTTGCAAGGGAAAACGTATGTAAACAGTGCAAGAGATTGGGCCAGCCACTCCAGACAAGCAAATGCCATAGAAAGAGACGGGAGACTTGAATCTGCTCTTCCTTCACTCCCAGGCCTGGATTCGAGTTAAACTGAGAGCATATCTGGTGCTTCAGGATACAGTGGAACCATAGCACACATATGTTTAACCTACGTGGCTCCCAAGCCCTCACAAGGAAAAAAGTAGGACTGATTATTTAGGTGCCTCCTGAATTCAATACAGCAGCCCCCTGGCTGATGGATGCAATCAAGCCTGACACTGCCAATAACGTGGCCAAAGCTGAAGAAGGTGATTGTTTCAAGAGTTCATGATCATTTAAAAGGAAAGCTTTCGCCAATGTGTGACATCTTTATCCACCCTTGCAAAGAAGTTGAGGAATTAAATGAGGACAAAGAAAAACACAGAGCAAGTAAGAGAGAAATTGATAAATCAGTTATAAAGATAACTATTAATATGAAAAATAAGAATGAGCAAGGTGGGGCCTTCAAAGAATTGCCAAAGTATTCCAAGCAGCAAAATGCTAGAATTTAATTGCTAAGTAAAATCCCTCAATGGAATCATATACTAAGCATGACTGTACACATTTTGTCGTTTGTTTGTTTGTTTTGTTTTTGGGTAGTTCCCTGGCTGGGAATTGAACCCAGGCCCTGGCGTTGAGTGCCAAAGCCTAGCCATTACACCACCAGGGAACCCCCTGTACACATTTTATACACATACATACACTGCTGTATAGCATTCATAACAAAACCATGTATACCGCATGTTAATGAGCAATTAAAAGATTTTTCTTCCAAGAGCATTTTAACTAGATTTTCACTGACTCAATCCAAGCCAACTATTGCATTTAGTATTCAAATGAAGAAACAGCAATTTATTCTAAAATGTAAACATGCTGTGTTGGCTTTTTTGAGGCAGAACATGGATCTCCGAGGAGGAACTTTCTAGAGAGTTTCAGGAATGAGTCAGACTTTTATGACATTTTCACTTTTATAACTTAACTTCTGGTTAGTACTTGACTTGTACATATTAACTTTAGAATTTTTAAAAAAGAGAAAATGTTTAATGGCTAACTTCGACAACTTGCAATTAAATTTTCTCAAACAAGCAAAAATGAAAGGTTATAATTTAATTGGCCTGGTTTGTTTAGAATTTTTATTTTCAGATTGCTGTTTTACTCTTTTAAAAAAGCAAGAATGAGCTATGACTCTTGATGGCAAGAACTCTGTATTCCAACCCAAGTGTGTGTTGTAGCTACACAAACACCCCATTTTCCACAAAATCTCAAAACCTGAGATCTAATGGCACCTCTGTCCATGTGACAGCACCCACATCAAGAATGTGCCTCATAGGAGGCCTTCCACATATGTAAAGCTGCCATTATGATCATTTGACCATCACAACCCACTTACACTCTCTGACCTCAGTTTCTTCATCTGCAAATTGAACAGGACTGGAAAAGTCTGGAAGTTACTCAAATGTTAATCACAGTGTAACCATATGATCCAGCATGCCACTTCCGGATACAGACAGAATAAAATGGAAAGCATGTTCATACAAAAATATGTACATGAATGTTTACAGCAGTATCATTCGTAATAGCTAAAAAGAGAAAACAACCCAAATTTCCATCGACAGATGAATGGACTGTCAAAAAGTGAGATATACATATAATAGAATACTATCAGCAATAATGAAAGAATGAAGTACAGATACATGCTACAGTCAGCATACATCTTGAAAGCATTATATTAAGTGAAAGAAGCCAGTCACAAAGACCATATAATATGAAATGTCCAGAATGTGCAAATTCATAGAAACACAAAGTAGATTTGTGATTTCCAGGTGCCGGGGGAAGGAAGAATTGGGGAGTGGCTGAGAATAGGGATAGGGTTTATTTTCAGGGTGATGAAAATGTTTAAAATTAGACTGCAGTGATGTGATGGTTGCTTAACTCTATGAATATACTAAAATCACTGAACTGTACACTTTACAAGGGTGAATCTTATGGTATGTGAATCATCTCTCAATAAAACTGTTTTAAAATTTCTATAGGACAAACCAGATGATCTCTCTAGTCTCACAGTTTTGTGGAAGAGGTGTCCTGTGCTGAATTTAGAAGGCAAAGCATGATAGGAGAACAGTGTGATGTAAGATGTGAGATGTAAGATTAGAAGAGGTAACCATCATCAGTTGGTACAACTTTCTAAGTAGATACTGACTGTGCTATATGTTACACAGGTGGGTACTAGTATCCTCATTTCACAGACAAGGAAATGGAGGCTCAGAGAGGGCAAGTTATTTGCCCAAAGCCCCTTGTGAGGGAAGATAAATAAGGTAGGGAGACATGGCATGGTAAGAAGACTGGACAGAAAGACCCCTGCCTGAAGCACAGGGAGAGGTACAAGCACTACAGCAGTTGTCGGGGTTTGGGATGGGAAGGCTGGTTTAGACTTGGAGCCAGTGCAGGTTATGACAACTGAAAAAAAGATTAAGAAAATTTCACCTGGGGTGGCATATAACAATGGTTCTCAAACTTGGCTCTCTTTAGAACCACCTGGGTAAAATTTAAAACTAATGTCCAGGCCTTACCTGCAATTACATCAGAAGTTCTGGGGTGGGATCCAGGTGATTTCAACATGTACCCAAAGTTGCCAACC
The DNA here is from genome assembly GCA_004026885.1 of Lyroderma lyra. NCBI lineage: Eukaryota > Metazoa > Chordata > Mammalia > Chiroptera > Megadermatidae > Lyroderma > Lyroderma lyra. The sequence continues at coordinate 128,609 of PVJL010000463.1, read as the reverse complement.
ACTGGTGACAGAATGGCCTTATTAAAATGCAATTAATCCCAACAGCCCTATGATGCAAGTACTATTGCCATTCCCATTGTTCCCATTGTACAGATGAGGAAAGGGACTCAGAAGGGGCTGAGTTTTTATTAATATGTACCTGTAAGAGGTTGTTACTTTCCCGTTCCCAAACCTGGGCATACTCCTTGTACCTGATTCCAGAAAATTGTTAAGGACGAGTGCTGTCTGGAAAAAATCCAGCCACAAATGCCTCTATTTTTCCTATTACATGGCTGGATACTTTCCAGACGGCTCTTGCATATTTACTTTTCTATCAACAGCAGGGCTTGCTCTTTATTCTACCCTTGAGCAGATAAGCTAACACTTTTTAGGTGCCCAATAAATGTTTATTCCAAGCAAAACAAAAAGGTGGTGGGGGAAGGTAAGCTACCTTTAATTTTCCAGTTCCCTGGGTCTACCTTACCAAACAAGCATGGTTAACACCTCCAACCAGCAAAGTTCCCTTCTCCCAATTAAAAAATGTTTAAAACATCAACTGCTTACCTCCTGAGCAGGGGAGGCTGGGATAAAAGGAACCAGGCAAAAAATCCTGCCTCTGGGGGACTTTCAAGTTAAAACCCGAGACATACAAACGCACGCTAAACCTTTGAAGGTCACTGTGAGGATTAAATGGTTAACTGTGCGAAGGGGTAGGTAGTACTAGGCCTATCGTGGGGAAGTACTAGACAGATGGTAGCTGCAACTGCAATAAATGATGGCACACATGCCAGAAAGTGTTGAGGGCTCAACAAATTCGTAACTTATCCCTTTGCTGGTTTCTTTGAATGTCTTCCACCCCTCCACCCCGACCCCCGGAACCCCACTAGTGGCTGAGGCTTTTCTGGTGCACCTCACGTCCCCAGCCCTGGACATGGCGTCAATGTTTCCAGAAAAAACGAAGAAAGAAAAGTACGAAGGGCTCCAGGTGCGCCGAGAACGGGGAGAGGGATTACTTCTGGCAGAACTAGGAAGCCTAGCTCCTCGTCCCGGCCCACTCCGGTCCGACTGTACAACCCGGGGAAGTCTTTTCACTCTAGCTCCAGACAGCTCTCGGAAAGGCTACGTCTCCCTCTGTGGTAGAACCTCGCCGCTGACCAGTGTGCTGGAGCCACAGCGTTGAACGACCCGGACGCCGCACGGTCCTAGCGCAGGTACCTTACCTTCTTCGGTCCCACACGCTCGCTGTCACCCTGGCAACGCCGGTCGGCGGGGCGGACACCGCTGCCGTCAAGCAGTGCAGCCGTAAAGCGGACGAATGCGCAGCCGCAGGGCCCAGGGCAGAGCCCGCTGGGTCTTTGCGCAACGCGCCTGCGCACAGCCTGCAGGCTTGTCTTACGTGCCCAGGGCTTGACTCTCGCGGAGTGTAAGGCAAAGGTAGAACATCCTCTGTCCTGTTCTCCCTCGTGTTATACGGAAAGTCCCTCTGCACAGTTGCTGTTCTCGTTTAATTCTTACGACAATCCGCACGACACTTCCTATTTCATTTTACAGACGAGATTCGAAGTTACTCGTCCAATGTCACATAGCTAGGGGTCGAAACTGAACCCAGGTCTCCAAGGCCTTTGGCACACGCTGTTGCCTTCACCTGGACCGTCCTTCCTTAACTCTGTTTGCAGCAGTAATTCCTGGTCACCCTTTAGGTCTCAATTCAGATGTGTCTTCCAGCAGACTTCCTTTTGCTTTCGTAAGCAGACTTGGGCGATTTTCCTCTGTGCTCCCTGTTTCCAGATCCTCCTTAACTGGACTGTGAGCTCTTGATAGAAAGAGCTCAAGAGACCATGGGCCTTCACTGCTCAGCTTAAGAGTTCAAACTTTAGATAAACCCAAATCAGAATACCTTCCTGGTCGGGTGTTGCAAAAAAAAGGGAGAACTTCAGCAAGATTTACAGAAGAGTGGTATCAAGATGGATTGGGGGAGGCTATAATATTGCACCAGAACGTGCTAATTTAGGAAATACTGGTTTTAGAATTAGAGGGTTCAACTTCATGTAGCTGAGAAGAAAAAAGGTTCAGAGGCACTGTGAATTGGCAGAAGTAGCTCAGCAAGTCTGAGGAGGGTGCTGAGACTAGAGTGCCAGTCTCCTGAACCTCCTGCTCCACACTCAGGGGTCAGGATTCCCCCATAATGGAATCTCAGATAGCTGTCATCTTGTCTCCACAGAGGGTCCAGAGTGGAAGTTACTAAATAAGATATTCTTTCCCCAAGATTTTCTCCTCAATGTGTATTTTAAACCTTTGGTTATGGTCATTTTCAAACATGTACAAAATAGAATTATTTAATAAATCATCACTCCCACAATCTTCAACCTTCAGTATCTTGTTTCTTTTACCCTCTCCATATACACACCTTTATCCCACTGCTGGAGTATTTTAAAGTGATCCCAGGCATCATATGATTTCACTCAGAATATTTCAGTATGTACCGCTAATGTTAAAAGTTTATTACATATATATTTGATTTTCATTATTTCAGTAGTTCTATAGTGTCACTGTGAACTCTGAATTAGTGAATACTGAACCATTGCTCCAGGGGAAATATATAGTTGGATTCCTGCCAGTCTCTGGTCACAACATTTTTATTAACTGATCAATATATAACCTTGTTTTATGTGTTTCTGTTTAAAGACACTTTATTTACTATCTACTATTGATTCATTAACATTGAACTCACGGCCAGCAGCACTATAACTCACATCGGAATGGAGCTCGTCTAACATATGTATTTTCTCCATAAGACATGTCCCCGCCTTCCTGGCTTGGGAACACTAGACAGCACTGTGCTTGGGGGTCATTTTAAATAGCAACGTCGCCAACAAAATGCACAACAATGCAAAGACATGGCACTAAAGAGACTGAACAAAAGCACACTTTATGCTAGGAGAGCTGTAACAAGAAAACAGGGTATATTACGTATTGACTTCAGCTGAGAATGTGTGTATTGGGAGATAAAAATTTTTCTCTGCTGTACATATGTGCATGTCTGCAAATGACTAAGCACTATGAGTACTGATTTTGGCATTACAAATAAAATTTATTCACTGGGTGAATTTGCAAATGCAGAATCCACCAATTATGGGGATGGACTCTCTCTCTCTCTCTCTCTCTCTGTGTTATATATATATATACCCAGTATCACTAGCACATCATCTAACAAACAATAATATCACTTATCTGTGAAATGTTACACAGAACCTCCATGTACTCTGGGCTATACTTATACTAAAAACAAAATTGTTTACCTGGAATTCAAATTCAACTGCATATCCTGTATTTTATCTGCCCACCCTAAGATCAATTTATTGGGCGTTAATAGGCGCTGGTCACTTTGCATCCTATCTTGTTTAATTCTCCCCACAGCCCTGTGATATAGATGTCCTCACCTCTATTTCCCAGTTGAGTTTCCCTCCCTGGCCCAAGTTCTCAGAGTGGAGGCTAAATCAGGATCCATACCCAGGGGACGTTTGCTTTAACTCATCATACTAGATTTGGGAAGGCAGTGCATTGACAAAATACAGCTTTAAACATGGAAATTCAAAAATGACCCACAGCAAGGGTTGGTGGGAAGTCAGGGAAGATCGGGATGGGTTAAAGGGCTTGGAAGGCTTCCAGGAAGAGGTGGCCTTTGAGCTGAGCCTGGAAGAAGCGTTTGCCTCGGGAGAGTGGAGAGGAGAAAGGAGGTGGGGTCTGCAGCACAGGACTAGTCCACGTGCCAGGCAGGTGTGAGCTTTGAGGTTTCGGAGCCAGGAGGAGCTGGACCTGGCGGGGACAGGAGGTCGAAGCTGACGATAAGGTCCGATAGGCAGGGCGGGTACCGATTGTGTCGGCGCTCGAATTCCAGGCTTGGCCTTTGGACTTTACCCCGTAGACAATGGGGAGCCACCGGCGTTTCTGAGCAGGGCAGGGCGGCCCCAGCTGTCACCCCATTGTTTTTCCCAGACAGGGCCGAACCCCTGCAGTGTTTCAGCGAGTCCACTAGATGGAGATATTTTAGCAAATTTAAACCACCCAGCCTCCCGCGGACGCCGCTGTCCGCCGAGGAAAACAAGCACAGGGTCTTCGCTAAGCCTCCGCTTGTTTATTCGCAGCTTCCGCAACGTAAAATGCAAGGGCCGTGAGTGTGAAACCCAAAGCAAATCAACATAGTCCAGCTTCACCCTGCCGGTAAGATGGAACCTCAGATAATTTCACCGCTCTGAGTAGGAAAGGATCCAGCGGGAGCAGGAAAACGCAGTTTTAAAAAGTGCTCTGCATACATTATCTAGCTTTTAAGTCTCACAGCCCTTCAAGGTGGATGCAATTACTTCATGTTACAGGAGAGGAAACTGAGATACGGGAGGGATATTTGCTCTATTATTTACCGACTGCCAGCTTGCTAGGCAGGGGTAAGAGTTGATACCATGTAAGAGGTGGGCTGGGCAAGCCCCCAGGGCATTGCTTTGCTGTGCCCAGGGTCCCTTGTGCAAAGGTTTAAATGCTACTTTGGATGCTAGAAAAACCTATACCATGGGTGATAAGAGCTACTGGACTTGTACCATTTGCACAATTTCAGGTGCTTTTTAGAAAGTCTCACTTAATTCTCTCACACACCAATTTTTACAGCTAAGAAAACAGATTCAGAGAGGTAGAATGACTTGCCCAAGGTCACACAGGGAGGAAGCATGAGAGCAGGGATTGGGTCCCAGGTATGCCTACTTCTGCCCTGTGACTAAAAATCAAACACATGGAACTGCTGGGTAAATTTCGTAGAGAAACTTGGGTATAGTTGCTAGAAGAGATACAAAGATTTTTTATTTTTTTAATCAAAGCACGGCGATTTGTAATTTTAAAAAAGGAAACAACCTAAATGACTGTCCCTAGAGAAATAGACATATAGAATTTGGGATAAAAGATTCACAGCGTAGAATACTGTTCAGCTGAAATGAAAAGGGATGAACTAGCTCTTACATGCACAACAACATGGACAGATTTAAAAAACATAATATTTGGTGAGAAAGGCAAGGTGCAGAACAACATGATTCCTATGATATCAGTTGTGTAAAGTATAATACACACAAAACAATATAAAATACTAAATGCATGTATAGGTAAGCTAAGCTAAAAACAACAGGGAAGATAAACACCAAATTCATTAGTTATCGGTGGGACTTGGGTAGTAGATAAGGGGACTTCAGCTTCATGTTTTATTTCTTAAAAAAAACAAACAAACAACAAACTAGAAGTAAATATAAGCATGGGAATTAGATGATTGTTAAATTACTTGTACTTGGTTATCGGTTTTAATTTTTGCACAAGAAGATGCTTCAGGTTTCATAGTTTTCTGACTTGAAGATGCAGGTTGCCAGTACTCTGGGAGGAGGCTCAGAGGACGTGCATGGCAGACACGTTCTGGCACTGGGCAGCACAGGCTCAGACTCTGTTATGGGAATATGGCTGGTGGGCTCCAACTCCTGGCATCCCACAAAAGATCCCACCATCTGTGATGCCCTCCCCACCAGGGAAAAGTGAGTGCCAGGTGAGGCTATGGAGAGGAACCCACAAGAAGGACAGAGAGAACCAGCAGAAGGTGCAGGGGTCCTGGGGAAGATGTGCCTCCAGTGTGGGAGCAAGATGGCCGGAAGTGGTCACACCCTCTGGCTTCTCTCCCTCCCTTCCTCCCATTCCTTACGTCATTTTCTTTGAACTCAAGGTCACATTAGAACATTTAATGTGTATCCTCGAAGGGCCCCACCCACTTTCCAGCTCCAGGTACACCGACAGGAAACTAAGGGCAATTCTCACTTTGCCCTTCTCCGAGGGCTGAGGTGGCCAGCAGTAAAGTCATGAATGCGAATGTTCTTTGCAAATTATCAACCACTAAAAAGAAATAGAACAAAATAAAGTCTTGTTGCTTTTTCTCTTTTTCGTCTTCCTTTGCATTTGTCATATTACACAAAATAATGTGGGACACAAGGGCTGTCCGGACATGATCCAGCCATATGCAACACAGAGCACGTATGGCTGGATTTTTTTCTGGACAGCCCTCATATGTATAGAGCCTGACACTTTCCTTGCATTGGCTCCTTTTCCCACTCATTTATTGCTCAGAACGGCTCTATTACCAAATACTTTTATTGTCCTCATTTTGAAGGTGAGGGAAGTGAATCAGAGAAGTTAAGGTATTTACCTGGGGTAACCTAGCTAAGAAGTGACAGGTAGATTTAAACCCAGGTCCGCCAGACTGCAGGGCCTCAGTGCTGCATTCATAGAGTATGTTTTATGGTCTCATATGTTATCCTAAAGAGGCAGTACACAGAACATTTTGTGTTTTGTTTCTTTCTCATAAAAATCTTCTTTGTTCCAAGTTGCTTTTGACTTATATGTGACCCCTTGCAGGTCCCCATTTATGAGCTCAGAATCATAATTTCCCGAGCGGCTGAAGAACTCTGGTTTGCTCACTGGAGAGAAGGGAGAACGGGCCCAACGTGGCCAAAACCTGGGTTTCCTGCTCGCCTGGGTATGGTCACCTCAGATGTCAAAAAGCCTGAATTCCAGGCAAACCAGGAATAATGCCCCAGTCATCAAATTTGAAACCAAAATTCAGCAAAGACACGTACTTGCTGCCAGAAGGCAAATAGCTTTTTCTTTTCTTTCTCATTTTTTTTTTTGCCCAAACAAAACATCCTCTTATGAAATATGTCCAATTTGCAATATTTACTTTCCCTTTATTTAATAACAGGAAAGGGTTTGCTGGACTTTTGTTGATTTTTGCATTTCTTATTAAAATTCTTAAGGGGGTTTTGGGGGAACTTAATCAGCAAAAAAGGAGGAGGAAAAATCTCATCTGCATTCCACAGGCCTTATTAATGGAGGAAACTTGCTGTTTGTTTAAGAGCAATTTCTGATGGGAGAGGCGGTCATCACGTGCTCCAGAGCCTTCCTCTAACTCTTTTTCTTGACTGTGCTTCCTTCTCAGCTGTCTTCAGAGCTCTCAATCCCTCGTTCCAAGCTTTCTGCCCAGGAAGGTGGAGCTGGGGTTTCTGCCACACGGCCAGGCTGGGAGCGAAGCGAGCATTCATGGGACACCCCAGCACAGTTCTCTGCACCCCCAATCTCACTTCACCTCAAATCAGCCCTCCCTCCTGGCAGTCCTCACTTGTCAGATAAAGACTTTGAAAGATGAAATCCCTTGTCCGAGCTCCCTTCCTTGGGATGAAAGGGAAGCGATTCTTCATGGAGTCCTACGTCCAACTTAGGCCTCACAACAACTTTCTGAGACAATGTCTAATTTCAAGGCTCAGAGAAGAAAAGTAACTTGTTAAAGGTCACACAGCTGGAGGGTTGCAGAGCTGGGATTTGAGCTGTATTCTGCCGTTCACATCCGTGTTTATTTCACTTCATCACACCTCCCCTTTGGGCCCGAGTGGCATAATGTTTCTTGTCAGGAAACACCCCTCTCCTGCAATTTAAAACCTCTCTCCCTAAGAGGTCTTGGTCCTGCCTTCTTTGGTTCCAGAACTAGGCTGCAAATAACTTCAAGGATTTTGTTTTTATATTTCCATGCTACCAGAAATATTTATATATATTATATCATTATTATTATTATAACCTGATTATTTCTAGACTAGTGTCTTGTATAGCATAAATCTCAATAACTGCATGGCAGATAATCATGTCCCAGTACTCTCCTTCTACAGAGAAGGGAAGCAAGGGCTAGAGACAATAAGAGATTTGCCCAAGGCCCCAGAGGGCTAGAACCAAAATCCAGATCTCCAGTTCTCTGCGTGGTGCTTCCTCATGAGCAAGTCTACAATAGCAGCTTTGTTACTTATCCAGCCCCTACTCCATGTGGCACCAGGCTGGAGACTAGGACACCCATATAAATCAAACAATATTAGATGTCAAATTGTCATGGGCCAGCAGGGGAGGATGCGTGGAAAAGTTACGGTCTCATAAATGTGGTAAATGCTACAACTAAGGGCTTCAAGGAAGGAGGAGTGGACATTTGATCTGGGTCTTAAATTGGCCAGGTCAGGAAGGACATCCAGGCAGAAGGCCCCGCCTGAGCCAAGGCCCAGAGGTGCAAACACGCATGGCATACTCAGGAACCATCCAGCAGTCTGCTGGGGAGAAGGGGCCAGCCTGGAAAGCAGAGCTGTTCACTGGGAAGGGCCTTGAAAGCTGCCCTGAGGAATTTGGGTTTTATCCCATGGTGGTGGGGACACAGGAGGGTTGTGGGAGGGGAGGGACTTGGCCAGATTTGGTTTAGGAGGGTCACTCTGGAGTCCTGCAGTCAACAAGGATCAAGAGGGCCGAGGGCCACCAGGAAGGAGGCTGCTGCATGGTCCAGGCCAGAGAGACCCAGCCCTTGCCCACGTAAAAGCCTCTTTCTCCTCCTGCCCTTGCATGAAAAGTTTCCCGTCCTTGCTCCAGGCACCTGCCCAGATCCCCTCTTCCTGGTTCCTCTAGTTCTTTCTGTTTTGGACTATGCCATCCGCACCTTCCTCTCCACTCACAGAGTCCCCTTAACCTTGCGGAGATCACAGACCTCTGGGAGAGGCCAAGAAAAGGCCTGAACACTGCGCAAGGACGTGCGCATTCCGAGTGTGGAATGCCTGGTGGAGTCTCGCAGACCTCCTGGAGCTGCTTTCACTTATGGAAGGGGGCAGTCCCAAGACAGCGAGGGAGGCTGACACCCCACAACTGTATCAGTGTTGCTTTGTAAATCCCCGAGGAATGAGAAGGCAGTCCAAGGAGGCGAGGGAAGTAGGAATGAAGACTGCCTTGAGAGTTCAAGCTCACAACTCAGGAGGGAACCCTAAATGAACACAGAGAGAACGTGTCCATCTGAAGAAGGGTTGGGCAGCCAGGGAGGCAGAGGAAAGGCACAGAGGGAGGACACACTGGCCAGGGCTTCTGTGATCCCAGCGGTAGGTCTAGCTTGCCCTGATGCCGAGAAATCCTGGAATCCGGTAAGCGACCCCTCCCTCTTCTCATTCCGTGCTCACCAAGCGTCATTCTGATTAGAATTTGGCTTCCCGTTGGGCGTGCCTACAGGGAGCTGGTGCGTTGGCTGGAGGACACGTGTATCCGGTCCCTTTGGCAGTTATATTTCTCGTTGTAAATTAGTAAATTGGGAACAGACAATTCGCAGAAGAAGCAATACAAATGACTAATAAGCTCATGCAAAAAAGATTTCATCCTCGCCAGTAGTCAGAGAAATGTAAATTCAAACCAAAACCGAGATTGTTTTCTACCTATTAACTTAGAAAGGATTTCTTTTTTTAAGTTAATACATATTGCTGGGAAAGGGGTGGTTCACGGGGCACCCTCATGTACGTGCTGATGGGAGCGTAATGCTACCAGCCAGGGTGGGCACGTCTTGGCCCCATTGTGTCTGTTCTTTAAAGTGCTACAGAGTAGATCCATGCAATCTCATCTGCCTGGAAGGGATGGCTGGAGGGGTCTCTTCATGGACTGACTCACCAAATGTTTTCTGAGCACCTAATACGTGCCAATCTTTCCAGACACCATGTTGGTTGGGGGCCACATAGAAATCTTAAACCAAATGCACAAGGGTCTCAGACCCAGAGGGAGGCTGAGGCCAGTTCCTGGGTGGGTTGGAAAAGGAGAAGATGGGAGGGAAGGTGAGGGGGAGAAGAATCTGCTAGCCTTCATCTCTCCCTCACCACAATCCAATTTTCCCTTTAGTTCCAGGTCAAGCTGAGGCTGTTGGTGGAACACCAAGGATCTCCTCGGGCCGAGGTCTTCAAGCTGTGTCCACTCCTAGAGAGGCCCATTGAATTGGTCAGGGATGGGTGTAGCCATAGGATTTACGAAAGCATCCCAGACATTTCAAATGTGTGCCCTGGGTTGAGAACACTGAGAAAATGGAAAATAAGAAACTTGCACAGATCACAGTTACGAGCTCAGGCTTTAGGGCAGCTGACCTGGTTCAAGGGCTGGTCACTTACTACCTGGGTCACCTCTGGCAAGACACGTGCCTTCGTTGAGCCTTGGTTCTCAGCTCTGTAAAACAAAGATCAACGATCACATGTGGTGGTGGGGATTACGTGAGGCAATGCACGTACCATGCCTGAGTACTCGGTGATACTCATGGTTGTGATCATTAGTGATCAGTTACATACCATCATGTGCGAGGGACGAGGCAGGAACGAGGGACGCGGGGCCCCAGGTGTTCTGAAAAGTGCCCAGGAGCAAACTCCTGACTGAAACAGCTCTGGCCATTCACTTGATTTTCTTCCTGTGAATTGGGAGACGATCCCCATGGCTTTACTTGCACTCCAGGAATTCCTGTCCCAGCTGACTGTGCAGATGGGGAAACAAGGTGTGATTCTAGCCCAAGCGGCCTGATGCAGGAAGGGATGAAGCTGAGCAGCATCAGGACTGAGCTGATGTTTCAATGCCAAGATTTAGTGCATCCCCCTGCCCCCGCCATTGCATGGAGACAACAATTATGATCACCGGCCCCTCAGACCTAATTCCACCAGATTCTACCCCTTACTAGCTGTGCAACCTTGGGAGAGTGACTTCACCTCTCTGAGCCTCAGTTTCCTTGTCTCTGCCATGGGAGCCTACTGGTCCCTGCCCAGCTGGCTTTGGGGGAGGATTAAATGGGTTAATGCTAATAAAGCTCTGAGCCTGGGGTCTGGCCTTCGTTAAGGCATCCGTGAACACCACCACATGGGCCTCTCCCCAGCCAGGAGCGGCCCTTCCCACAACCATTTGATTGCTTCGTGGCACTCGCTCCACACACACAGGGTTTGGAGGTGTAATTGCTCATGCGTGTGTCCTATCCAGGGCACATGTACCCGTTTTCTCCAGTTCCACGGTTCGCCCTCGTAGTCAGCCACTGTGCAGGGTACATGTGTGATGAACTGACTCCTCTCCCTTCCCAGATAAGGAAACTGAGGCCCACAGAGAGGCGACAATGGGGTAGCCCCTCTGTCAGTACCCAGTGCCTGAAGCCGCTCCCTGGGAAAGGAATACTAAAGGGGACCCCCACCTGGGCAGGGGGGTTGGGGCCTTCTTGAGCAGTTAACTTTGATGGGGGGATGGAGGAAAAGGGGACCATAGAAACCCCTGGGGACTCCTGCCAGAGGTGGGTGAGTCTTTGCAGGTGGCCAGAGGACCAGGGTGAGCAAGGGGTGGGGGAGGGGCCGAGCGCGTAAAATTTATGCTCTTACTGGTAGGGTGACTCATCTGTGCCAACAGGCTGGTGAGACATAGAGAAACTTCGGGTACAGAAGATCAGATGGGATAACGTGTTTGAAAGTACTACTTTGAAGACGGTAAATCAACCTACGAGCAGAGGCTCTGGAACTTGCCTGTGACCTTGGGCAAGTGGTTTAACCTCTTGGAGCTTCAGTTTGCTCATCTGAAGCGGTGGGAGGGAGGTAGTAGCAGTAACTTTCCCAGTGGGTTGCTGGGAGGATTAAATACGATGCAGATAATGCGGGTGGCCTGGGCCTGACTCGGTGGCCATTGTGGGAGCTGCAGTCACGCTGAGGAAGAATTGGGAGGAAGGAAGGCCTTCCTCACTGTGTCTTCCTGTCCAGTTCCTATCCATCCTTCAGCCTGGCCTGACTCCCCGAGACAGAAAGGCCTCTCCCTTCACATACTCATGGCTCCTTATCTAAGCCTTTCCCACAGCACTTATCAGACGAGGCCTGGCACCCACTGTTATTTAATGAGCATGCCTTATCACCCCCCCACCCCCCCACCCTGTGGCCTGGGTCTTACTCATCTGTGCCCATTGTGCCCTTGACCCTCTCCAGAGAGGTGTCAGCAAATGCTTGCGGACTGGCCAGGGGCAGAAACAGCAGCTGTCCTGGTCTTGATATCAGAAAAGAGTATGCCATTTGCATTAATGAAGTATAGGGAAGAAAAACTTTTGTAAATACATTGAAAAAAACATCTACAGACTTCTTTGATTTGTACAATGCACTGCATGTTTTTATACGTGCTGTTGCCTGTTTGTTTTGTTTTCAGGCTGTGATACGAATGAAATGAATGAGAATTTCCCATATAAACCACAGGACGATAAGCCCACTTGGAATGTTTGTTAAAGCGCTGGGCAGGGGAAGTTGGCCCAGTTGTAGAAAGTCCTATCGCCAGCCATCAGCAAAAGCTAAAACAGATAAAAACAGAAAGCATCTACCCTCAAAGACTGGAGAATTCGAGAGTGTGCACTTGCGTGCACATGACCCCCGCCCCCGCCCCAAGCCACAGGTCGGTCACCTGTAACATGGAGGAAGCAGAGCTAACTTACAAGGCGTGCAGAGCCTCACAGGGATGCCAGCTGCTCTCACCACTGCTGTTTGGCAACGACACAAACTTCTTTCTTTTGGACGTATTCCCTGACGTTTAAAATGAATCGTATCTAAGAAAATGGCCTGTCGCTATTTCTAAGGGCGAGCCCAGCCTAGTATCTCCTGAATGGATACACCTTTCAAAATCAAAATTTTGATTTTGAGTCTATTAAATGGGAGGTAGGGGAGAAGACACAGAGGGGTGGCTGTCAAAGAAGAATCAGGCAGCGAGGGATCCTAGGGACCGAAATGCTGGCTGTCAGGGTTTTCTTCAATAAGAAAGTTCAGAAACTACTTTGAACAGACAACTGAACCTGTACTTTGTCTGTTTTTCATGACCAACCAAGAAATAAACCCACGCTTCTTCTACATGCTCACTGAGCTGAGACAACTCCTTCCTTCCGTCCTTCCCTCTCCTTCTCCACCCCACCTCCTTTCTTCCTACCCTCCCGCTCGGTCCAAGCCCTGCTTTCTGCCTAGCAATTTTCCAAACCGAACTCCTCAAGACAAATGCCTGCGGTGTTTCTCTCCCTTTCTTTTCACCTGTCACAGGGCAAATGCCCAGCTCCTCTGCTCCTGACCTGCAGCCACTCAGTGTGACTGGCCTGAGGGTCCCAGGCTGAAGAGCCCAGGTCTGGCTATCTCACTCTTGGGCAAGCCCTGTGTCCTCCCCACCCTCCGCTTTCTCCTGGTTGCAGGTGCAGTTGGAGCAGGTGACACTTCAGGCCTCTTGGCTCTGCCACGGCCTAGAGTATGAGTGATGGAATTTCAATCCCTGCTCCACCGCTTACATCTGGGTGGCCTTGAGCAAGGCACACAGCCACTACTGGGTGCATGGGGAGTAATACTGGAATGCCCCCTTCCAGGTTGTGGGGGGATTAAATGAGATGCTCCACACTAAGGTTATGCTCAGGTTGGCACACAGTAAGCACTCCATGAATGTCTTCTACTATTATTGTCATGGAAAAGAGGGTACAATGGCACATCAGACCAGCCTCATGGGGCCCCATCCCAGGGTCCAATCTCTGTCAATTCAGAAACACGGCAGGCCTATTGGCCAGCATGGTGGCATCTCATGATATAACACTTGTGAAAGCAGGAGGTACAGTGGCTTCTGAGGAACTCATCCCAGGTCAGAGCTGTGTTCCCCGACCCCCAGGCTTTCATGGGTTCCCCACCTTGCTGCAGGGTGAACAGGTCAAGCCGCACAGGTTGTATAAATGAGTAAACCCTGCGTGCCTAGCAGGACTAGAGAGCACAGGCGCAGAGATCAAATAGTGTTTCCAAATGCTGCCAGCCAAACGAGATTCCACAACCCAAGTCAATCCACAGGTCTCATCATGAGGTTCCTCATACTGCGTGCTGCTTGCGTCAGGCTTGTGTAGGGCTTGCGTCATGGTCCTCATCAGCGCTATGTACGTATGTGTGAGTGTAACAGCTCTATTGAGATATAATTCATATACCGTGCAAGTCATCCTTGTAAAGTGTACAATTGAGTGTTTTAAAATATAGTCACAGAGTTGTGCAAGCACCGCCACCACAACCACCTTTAGAACATTTTCAGCACCCCAAAGAGAAGTTCCCTGCCCTTTAGGAATCACTCTTCAGTCTCCCCTCGCTCCCGGCTGTGGCAACCACTAACTTACTTTTTGTCTCTATAGATTTGCCTGTTCTGGACATGTCACATATCTGAAACCTTACAAGCTGCTGTCTTTTGTCCACCCCTTCTTTCATTTTGCATAATGTTTTCAAGGTTCGTCCTATTAGAACATTTATTCAGTACTTCATTTCTTTTTTATAGCAAAATAATATTCCACTGTGTGGACAGACCACATTTTGTAGATTCATTCTTCTGCTGATGGGTATTCCAGTTGTTCCTACTTTTTGGCCTGCATGCATAATGCTTCTCTGAACATTCATGTACAAGTCTTTGTCCAGATACGTTTTTGCTTCACTTTTGAAAGTACCTAAAAGAGAATGGCTGGGTCATATGGTTAAGTATATATTTAGCTTTATAATAAACTGTCAAAATGTTTTTGCATTCCCATCAGAAGTGTATGTGTGATCTAATTGCTCCACATCCTCACCAACACTTGCTATGGTCAGTCCTTTTAGTTTTATTAATAGTTGTTCTGAGAGAGGAAGAGAGGTGTCTAGTAGCTTTAATCTGCATTTCCCTGTTCTCATTCCGAACCACAGCTGCCTGGCCCTGCAAGGGACACAGGATAAGGAAGGGACAATGCCCGCCCTTGAGGGGTCCATAGTTGGCATTGGGGGCCTCAGTTACTGCATTAGCCTCTACCTCAAAGGTTGTCTCCGCTGATCCCTTCAGGTGAACAGAAAAGAGCAGGTATCCGTAGTGGAAAATCTGGCGAATCCGACAAAGAAAAGAAAGAGCATTTGGGTGGGTGGGTGGGGGAGGGAGCGGTGCAGGGGCGAAGCAGAGAGCTGACTTTGCAGTTTGCAGCCTTTGTTTGTTCAGCACATTGGAATCTTCTGGCTACTAGTCTTTTATTTCCTTTAATTAGCCTTCTCCACTGACAGTGACAGGTCAAGATTTCTAGGAAGTGCTCCAGACGACTCTGCCCGACAGACATGCATCCCAGGGAGTTCGTTCCTTAGGGCTGAAATGCATCCTATTTCTCGTCCTTGAACCTGACGTAGGGGCTGGCAAGACAGTTGCACTTCTGGTGCTTTGACTTTTCATTCCTCACTTTACCTCCAACATGAAAGAAGTGTATTATTTACAAAAGATCTCTATGGCCCAGAAAATATCTCCCTGGGAAGAATTAAACAGTTACACATTAAAACCTTTTTAAAATGCAGGCATGCGTCAGCTGGCATTAGTGCACCGGCCGCTGCTGACTCGTTTGGAGTCTATTTGGTATAATAATAAGCCACTAAAGCTTCAAGGCGACGTTCGCTCCCTTGAAGGACACTTGGTTGTAAATCCAGGTACCCTCAGAGATTCCTTAAACAGTAACAACCCACATGGTCACCATTTTGGGGAAGGAAATTTGCTAAATGTAGTGTGGAAATTTTAAGAGTTCAGGGCAAAATGTTCAGAAAGTAATTCCTAACTGAGTAATAAGCTCATGGTCCCAAGCAGGCGACCCATAAAGAAGTCAATGATAGGATGGCACGAAAGCTGTCATGACAGAGAGGTGGAAAGGGTATTGTGGGTTCCAGAGGAGAGAGCCACTGTTTGGAGGATACTTTAGGGCTGTCTTGACAGAAAAAGAGACATTGAAGTTGGGCCTTGAAGGATGAATAGAAGTTTGCGGAAAGCTCAGAAGGAACAACCTACCAGTCAGAAGAGCATGCCTAAGGCCCTAAGATGTGAAACCGTGGTACGTCTGGGAAACTGTGGGTCCTTAAGCGAGTCTGGAGCATAGGGTGGGTGAGAGAAATGGTGGAGGGGAAGCTGGTGGGCTCAGCAGAGGCCAGATCCCAAAGCAACTTGATGACCAAGATAAGGAGTGCGATCTGGTCCAAGTATGCTCTTGAGAGAGCACCCTAGTCACCAGCAGGGAAATGGGTGGACGGAGCAAGGCTGGAAGCACTTTTACGAGGGTCTCAGTCAGTGCTGGGCATGGCCCATGGACATAGGATGTGCCACCTCCATGCCAGGTACCTGGGATTGGAAGTCAGCTGACAGCACTCTCAGGGGAAGCCAGAGTCTGCTGGGGCCGGAAGGAGGGGTGCCTTCTGTGGTCACTCAGCTCAGTGTCCACAACCAGAAAGAGGGCGTGACCCTCTTCCGCTTTTAGGGCATTTCCTGGGACACCACATATCACTCCAATTCCAAGATGGGAAAATGGCCAGGGTGCAGCTGGGCTTGCAGCAACCCAAACACTACGGGCACTATCCCCTTGGTACTTGAACCCCTCACAACCCAGTGTCCTAAGCCCAGCTCACCTAACAGTCTGCCATACCCTGTGTGTGTGGGGGGGCAGGCAGCCAGGGCTAGTTACACCCCTTGTTTTACCAGAGGAGGGAATGGAAGTACAGATAGGGGCTGGGGCTTGCCCAGCTCCCAGGATTAAGAAAGGGCAGAGTCCCTTTTCCAGGCTGCTTCTCGCAAAGGGTCAGGGAGAGGAGCACTGTGCCACATGCTGTCCATACACTTTCTTACTTTAATTCTCATGGCTGCTCCCATTTTGCAGATGGGGAAACTGAGGCTCCAAACAAGAAGTAGATTTGCATGTAGTAAGAGGCCTGACATCTGATGCCTGGCAGATGCTCCAAGCTGCCTTCCCAAATCTGAAAACAGACTTGGATCAAAATCGCTTTCTACAAGCCTGCTTTGCTAAGCAAGGATTGATGAAGACACAGGCCCCTGGAGACGGTAATATTTTCTGCATTGACATGGCAGATTACTTGCACAATACCACAGTATTAAGACGGGTTTTTGCAAGAGAGCTCTTGTGACAAGGCAAAGAGGCCATAGTGCTCTGGGATTTGTGCTTCTTTTCAAAAAAATCATTTTTTCTCTTTTTGACATATAATTCAGGTCCTAGGCCAGCCTTAGAGCGGCCAGAGGATGTTGTCCTCCCCCCGCCTCCCCCGGTGGCACCCACTTCCTCCGGGGCGCAGGAGAGAGCTGGCTGCTATCTCCCAGGCCGCTGCTCTCTGAGCCGCCCCAGGTACCCAGAGTTTGTTTTATGGATGGGTCTGTCGTGAGTCAATATGATAATGTTTCCTGTGAGAACTTTATTTCCCTGCATTGTTTGCAAAGGCTGTGTGTGTGTCTGAGCACGTACTCCTAATCGCTGTGCCCCGGTTACAGGACACCCCTAGGGGCGGGGGTAGGAGCCCAGGGGGACCAGATATGGGTTGTCACCATCCCCTTGGGTGGCAGGGAGGGCTGGGGTGACTCACCGACTCAGGGCTGGCTCTCCTCTTGTGGAAAGCCACCTCCATCAGTCATCTCCAGCTGGGACAGACTGTGGGTCCAGACCACGTCAGCTGCACCCACCCCAAAGACCTGCACCCACGGGTAGCCCTCGGGGGCCGGCTGGGATGCTTCAGAACAGTCGTGTTGGGGCAGGAGACGACCCGGTCTTTTAGGCCCTGGATTTGCACAGGGGGAAACCCAGAGAGGTTATGTGAGTTGTCTAAGCTCAAACAACCAGTGGGGAGGTGCCTGGTACAGCAGGAAAGCAGAGGCTTTGGAGCTAGCCGGTCCTGGGTTCGAATTCTGACTTTGCCACTTGTTATTGGGCAAGTCACTTTGTTCACTTCAGCTGCCACATGGGGTTAATAATACTCAGCTCACCAATAAGCTGGGAGCATTAAATCAGAAAAGAGATGCACAACATGTACCACAGAAAGTGTTTGGAGAGTAATCTTTCTTTACTTCATTTTCCCTGAAATACAAGTTGGAGCTAGGACCTGGAGGCAACTGCTACACAACAAATGCCTCGAGAGATGGCCCAGTAGCACTGCAGAACCATCAACGCATGCTGCTTAGGATGGTCCTCCTCGGACCCTTTAATCAAAACCTCCTGAGGTTTTCAGAACAGAGAGGAAATGGCCCTGGTGCTAAGAGATGGCTATCAGTATTAGTCAGTAGCTTAGCCAAGAGTTTGAAAAGAAGAAAAAGAAGAAGAAACTACTGGTTGCCCCAGTTTACCTTAGCTTCTTAGCCGCTTGCTCACTTCTTTCTATGACTCCTGCCCTGCCCCCCACCCCCACCCCCGGGGTAGCCCCACATTCCTGTTCTGAGCTTACCTGCCTTGGTGACATCTTCCTTAATTCTTTTAACTCTCACGACCATCTTTGGCTGTAATGGGTTTTTTCGGAGGACATCAGTTGTTTTGACCTGCCCAGCGTTTATCTCCCTTTCTAGAATCAGAACCTACTTTGGTTTTGAGCCCCTCTCCCTGCACTAAATGCAGTCTTTATATACTGCCAATACAAGTGCCCAACTATTTTTGGCCAAGGGAGGGCATTTGAGCCTAGCCAAGCCAATCAGATGCCCTTCTCCTGGGATCTGAATCTCGAGGGGAATAACACAAGGATTGAAGATGGGGAGAGCAGCTGTATTCCATAGAGGTTTCCTGAAGCGATGAGCCAGGTCTGCGGCCTGGACCCTGCGAGCTGCTTTTGACCCATGCTTTCCAAACCACAGTCTGCGAGCCCTCTCCCCCACGCCGTCCCAGTAATTTCTGTATGCCCTAAAGTTAGTCATTCTCGGTTGGTGTGTGGATCGGTTGCTTGCAACCACAGCATCCTCAGTAATACACAGTGTGTGTAAATACACTGTCTTGCCTCCTCAACTCGTCTCATGAGCAGGGACTAAGCCATCTATTCATTCACTCATTGGTTCATTAACAAACTCTTACCAAGTACATACTCTCTACCAGGTCTGTGCTGGGAGCTGGGGGTCCAGAGAGATGCAACACAGTACCTGCCTCTAAGCAGCCCAGTCTACTACACCCTTGTCAAAAATCTGCAAGTCATCCTTTCAGTCATTGATTCATTCATTCATCAAATGCTCAGGTACTTACTATGGGCCAGACGCTGTGCTGAGGCCAGGCTGACAGTGTAGAAGATGGAATCCTTGTCCACATACACTGTCCATAGCAGTTGCACCAATTAGGTGTGAGAAATGAACTCAAAATTCCAGAAGGTCAGGGTTGGAAGGCCACCCAGCATCTACACAGTCCACTGGTTTTCAAATGGATCCTGGGGGTTGAGTATCAATGTTTCCTAAAATGTTCTATAAGTTACAACATTATTGAGGTATAATTTACATACCATAAAATTCACCCATTCAAGGATTTTTAGAAAATATATGTTATTATGCAACCATTACCACACTCTGGTTTTAAAATATTTCCACCCTACAAAGTTCTCTTGTGTCTGTTTGGAGTCAATCCCTGCTTGAAGCATTCTATTTTTTTTAAAAAAAGTTAAAGCAAAATTTAAGAACCAGTGATCTAACGAGGCTGACCAGACGTACTGTTTTAAACAGGACAGGAAACAACGGTTCTGGCCCATTTCAGACGGTCTCTATGGGCAGATTAATCTCACTGGGCTAAATTCAAGGTGTCAGTAGGCTGACCGTATGTACCGTTTGAGATGGGACAGCACCGTTGTTTTCTGTCCTATTTAAAACGGTCCATCTGGGAAGCCTAATTCTAACTCACTTATTCTACAGATGGGGACACGGAGGCCCAGAGAGGAGCCAGGGCCTGCTGAGGACATGTGGTCAGCCAGTAGCATGGCTAAGATTCAACTCTAAGCAGCCTGCTTTCAGGCCCATGTTCTTTTCGCTTACGGGAGGCCCTATGAGTAGTAGAGTCCCGTGTGAGCTCAAATCCTGGCTCTACCACTGATAAGCTGTGCGACTAGGGCAAGTTGCTTAACCTCTCTGGGCCTCGGTTTCTTCCTTGGCAAGTGTGGAGAGGAATGGTGCTTATCTCAGAGGGTTGGTGTTTGGATTCTAGGTGATCATGGCTATCAGACACTTAGTACAGGGCAGGGTGCAAGGTACTCAGGGAAAGTTGATTAATAAGGATCATTTCACCACATTGCTGTCTCCCAGTTTGCCCTCAGAAACTTGGAAGTGAAAAAGGAAGTGATTAAACTAAGCCAATCCAGGCCCCCAATGGAAATGCATGTACAGAGGCAGCTTTCTAAGAATGTGGTGCAACACCCCACCCTGGGGCATCACCGACCTGCTTGGCTAATGGAGCAATTGCTGGGGGCTTGCTCAAGCTGCCTGGACACCGCCGGGAGACACAACGGCTGCTGTTCCTTCCTCCCCAGTTTCGGCATTTCCCAACAGGCCCACAACAGACACATTGCATCAGCATGTAGGGAGCCTGGCTCCCTTCCCCCGCCCACCCAGAGGAGCCAGTTGTGTGGTTCTGGAGGAAAATCAGGAGGACCCGGCCCGGCCCTCCTGCCCTGCACCAGCAAGCACTTCTCAGCCATCTATGCAGCATCTGAGCTGCGTAGAGATGGGGCACGGCACCCAGGAAGGAAGAGGACTTATCACAAGGCCGCATGCTCTGTGCTGTTATCTCCGTCGGCCTCAGAAGGAAGCTATTAATATCATGCCCTTTGACAGTTGAGGAAATTGAAATTCAGAGAAGGGGATGTGTGGCTGGTTGGAAGCTCCAAAACGCAGATGGGGCCCCAGAAGGGAGAGAGGAATTAGGTAACGCTGCTCCTACGAGGCAGAGGTGATGCGTGCGTGTGCGTGCGCGTGCGTGTGCGTGTCTCTGTGTGTGTGCGCGCGCCTGTGTGGTTGAGCACACACATTAGATGTGTCTAGACACACACTGGAAAGAGTTCTGGCTTTGAAAGCGAAGCAAATATGACACTGGTCAAGTTACTTAAGCTGAGACTTCTTTTGGGGACAAGCACTGCTTAATTTGCTGGGTTGCCATAGAGATTGGAGATTCTGCATGTAAAACACACTTAGCGTGGTGACTACATATTTACCGAGTTCCTCCGGAGTGCAGGGGTTTGAGGACACGGTGCTAAAACAACACCAGAATCCTACCAAGTCCCAGCCTACGGGAGGGACAGACAAAACCCTGTGGTGATCTAAGTGCAGTTTAGATGGGAATTAGAATAAAAGCGCCATGGGGGAACCAAGGAAGGAGTGAGGGAGGGTCCCGGCCTTGAACGACCAATGGCTGTTGACAGCTGGAGATGTGGCCCCGTGTAACTGGAAGTTAAGGTGTAGGAGGGGGAGGTGGGAGGCGAGAGAGGAGGCTGAAAGGCCAGTGGACGGTCTTGATGGATGGAGATTTTTAACTCTGTCGTGTAGGTCAGAGAGAGACATTGAGCAAAGGAATGTCCCAACCAGAGGGGCCTTGATCCGATGGCAGCTACACTGGAGTTGAGAGGGAAAATGAGTCTCCTCTGGGCCCCTGCCCTGGGCTCCCGGACCGAACGGAAGGGCAGACACTGAGTGCCTGCTGTGTGTCAGGCGCCTTTGAATTTAGAACGGACTGAAATACAGGTGCTGCTTTAACAAGGTGATTGCTCAGCTACGGGAGGGCAGATGGTATTTCGAGAATCAAGGAGTACTGCCGAAACCTGAAACTGAGGAGACGTGCCAGCCCCTAGCACAGAGAGAAACAGAAGCTCCCACAGGACAGTCAGGAATGCACTCAAGTTCTGTAGTCGGTGGCCGTTTCGTCTTGGGGCACGTAGCTCTGTTAGAGTTCATAGTGATGACACCAGCAGCGGGAAAATGTCACTGATGGTCTGGACACCCTGTTCACCAAGGCAGGGAATGGCTCATTCATCACTAACGTGAATGAATATGCTATGAGCACATACGATAAAAAAAAAGGGGGGGACAGACACACTTCCTTCCTCTGGGTCCTTCCATCTGGGATAGCTCAAATTATGTGTCAGCTAAACCAGATCAATTGGGTGGAGCCGTCGTTGGGGCTGAAGCACCAAAAAGGCCACTTTTCTGCCACTGGGGTCCCTGGGTTAGCCATCGTGCACCCATCATCCACCCTGACTTACTCCAGACACTCCAAGACCCCCCGACCTCCTTACTGCCTGGTCTCGGGTCACACTGCACAGAAGCTGTTGCCACTAACCAGGAAACCGGCCACCAGCCTTGGGCTTCCCCATCATCCAGCTCCTGGGTTTTCCCCTTCGGTCCATAAACACCAGGTTTACCTTTAACTTGGGCCAACACTTGTTGGTCTGGCTCTACAGATGCATCCTAGGAGGGCCCTCTGCGTCGCAGTGGTGGAGGAAAGGTTTGGGACAGATGTCCACTGTCCCACTTTGTAGCTCTCAGTCACGAGTTGCTGCTGCTTAGCCCAGGCTCTACCAAGGACAGACGCAGACCCTGACCCCCTAGGGCTCGAAGACCAGCCAAGCCCTGCTCACGAGGCGGTGGCCGGTGCCACCCTGTCCAGGGACTTATGATCCACCATGTCACAGCCTTAGGAGTTCAAAAGACGAAGCCACTGAAGGCTGGGATGACCAGGAAAGTGAGCCGGGAAGGAGCAGAGCTTAAGGAGGGAGAAGAGAGGGGATGGAAAAGGCTGGAAACACTGTGCTTACACTTCCGCGTAGCGTCAGAGAACGGCTTTGGCAGCACCGTTGGTTGGCAGATACATTTCTGACTTGCTGCTAATGTAAGAGACTCAAGGAAGAAAGACAGGTATCCTCTTCACTCCACATGAGCTTTCTCTCACTGAAGAACTTACCGGCTTCCCCCCTCCCCCCAAATCCTGTGCTCTGGAGGTGAGGGCACTGGTGTGAAGAGGAGTTCAAGGGGCAGAGGGAACAGAAGTGGCAAAGAAAGGGCTGTGTCCCCTGAGACTGGGAGGGGGGCCCTGGGAGGGGGTCTGGAGGTAGCTGAGCCACGGACGGGTGGTGGAGGGGAGGAGCAGAAAGGTCACTGGGGGCTGACACTGCAGCCACGACCTGGGGGCTGTGGCTTGGCCTGCCGGGTGGGGCCACCTGCCTCTGGGTGGCCAGCGAGTACCGCAGAGGCAGCCACGAGAGATGGACGATTAGGGGTCCTTCCTCGACTTTCCAGACGGCCCCCCACCCTGAAGACATCCTCATCTGATCTAGAAAGTGCGCTCTCGTCTGCACTCCAGTGCTGTGGAATAGCATCGTGTCTCACTCTGTCGGCGCAGCAAAACCCTAATGTTGGTGGTGGGGGTGATGTCGGCTTTTGGCCTTGTGTCACCTTGTGTCACCAAGCTGATACTGTGTGGATAATGAACAGGAACTATTTTTGCTATAACAAAGGATACATAAATGTCTGCATGTACCCACTTAGGCCAAAAGTTTGGGAGATGTTAACGGCACTTGTCTCATAGGGGTCAGGTTGAGGGTGATTCTGAATTTCTCATTTAAAATAAATCATTTCATTGACTATATATATATATATATATATATATATATATATATATATTTTTCTTACAGGAAAATGAATTAATTGTATAGTCAATAAAAATATACATGAACTCTTTTCAAAAGGGGAGGTAGGGAGCCATTCCCCTCACCCTTACCTCACCCTGCTGGACAGATGAGAAGGGGGGACATTCAGGCTGGGGGTGGTCTAAACAAAGGCTGGAGTGGGGGTATGGGGCCTGGCTGGAGCCGGGCTGAGCACTGTCCGTGCGGGAGCCTGTGTTGAGCAATGAGGTTGGGCTGGGCAGGGAAAGAGGGACCAGATTCCAAAGGCTGTCCATCCAACCCTCGTCCAGCCCCATATAGCACTGCATCAAATATTTGTGAAAAGGGCTTTATCTACCCTGCAAAGCATACAGCCCCGAGGCCCCGATAAGTGGAGGGCAGGCCTCCCGTGCGGCACTCAGGGTAAGCCTGGATTGTGATTATTCATTCAATAGGCATTTATAGGCCCTGGGATGCAGAGATGAATGTGATAGGTTTGGTAGAAGGAGCATGCACTTTTTTTCAGACACAGCTGAATCAAAGCACCGGTGTCACCTCTTTGTGACTGTGCAGGCTTTGGTAAGTTATCTAACCTCTTTGGGCTTCAGCTAATTTCTCCATAAGAATGAGAATAATGTCCCCTGCTCTGAAGGGGGCTATCACCTGACTTAAATGGAGTAACATCATGTGCAAAGCCCGGGCATGGAGATTGGCACATAAGAAATGTTCAATAGAGGTCCTGCTCCTCCGTTCTCTCGCAAATGACCTGCTGGGAGCCTGAGGGGGGAGGCTAATGAACAGAAGACTATTTACTCAACAACAGTAATAATGATGGCAGTAATAATGATGATGATGCTACCATTTATTAAGCATTTATTTTGTGTCGGTCTCTGTGCTAGGTATGAGGAAACTGAAACTTACACAGGCCAAGGGACTTGCCCGAAGCCACAGAACTTGCAAGTGACAGATCAGGACTGGAATGCAGGTCTATTGGGCACTTGCGGCCCCATGTTTAACCTCTGGGCTATACTGCAAATCTGGGCACATGCTGCAAGAGGCATCCTGCTGTGAACACAAAGAAATGGTCTCCCATCCAATCGTGAATCCTCGGTGCAGAGAGCCCCGTCTTTAGGATGGAGGTGGCAGCCTGGGCTGGGGGGTCTGAGAGTCATGCAGCTCTGAGTTTGAATTCTGCCTCAGGCATGTAATGACTCTGGGAATTTGGGGGTCATTTTCCCTCTCTGGGCCTCAGTTTCCTCATCTACAAGGGAGTGATGATACCTGCCCATCCCTGGAATGCTATGAAAATACGAAATAATGTGTATTTAGTGCCCTGTCCTGTGGCTGTCACTCAATGGATACCCAAGAAAAACTTGTTGTGTTTGTCTCTAAGGAGATCAGCGTTGTTTATTGGGGCCTCTGACTGGCAAACCCTTGACCCAAACCATTGCATAACATTGATCCTGATCATATGAGCCTTTGCACCAGAGCTCAGGTCCCCTGAGTGCCCATGGCCTTATCCTAAGCTGCTGAGCCCCACGCGTGTGGCAATAATTGTCTCACATGGTGGCCGCCCTTCTTGCAATGGGGACTGTGGAGGCAGCCAAGACCTCAGCAGTGTCATCACCGTGTGCTTGGTCCCAGAGTGGGCCCACTCTGCTCAAGGATTGCTAAACATGGCCATGTGCCCCTGGCACTACTGAGAGAACTCATGCCAGGGCTGGAGATAGACACAGTCCACAGAGCCCACCATCGGTAGGGGCACAGATGTCCCACCCTACCATCTCTTCAACTTGTCCACCTTCTACCCTGTAAGACCATGGGGTCTTAAGGGTCAAAGAGACCAAGGTTTGAATCTAGACTCTACCAATTCTTAAGCTTTGTGACTTAAGAGCAGTTCACTTCCCTTCTCTGACCGTTAGTTTCCTCATCTGTACGATGGGGTTTGTCATTCCTATAATTCAGGGTTGCTGTTACGGCACGATGGGTGTGAAGGTTCCAGCACAAGTCCTGGCATGAAGTGGGTGCTGAGTATGTGTTAGATAACCTCCTTTTCTCTCTAGACTTCAGTATTTCGTACCAGACATGAGACCTCTCAGGGTCTTTCCAGCTCACACAACTTCACACAGGTTTGACCCAAACTGGAACAACAGTCTTGAGTGGTGTCGGCCATGGTCAGGAAATAGGGCAGAATCAGCTCAATGTCACTTGGCCACTCTGCTAGAGGCTCAGAGCAAGCCACAGAGGTCTAGGGCTTCCTGCCCCCAGCTTCCAAGCAGTAAGAAACATTCCCTTGCAGGGTCAGAATGAGGGCTCTGCCTGCCTTTAGGGTGTCTGGATAGTCTCCTCAGCCACTTTCAGCTACTTATGCCTATTCCATTTCTGGTTCTCTTGAGCACCGGCTTGTATTGGGCTCTCCTTATTCAGTCTCTACCGTAATTTTCCACAGATAATGTAAGTTCTTGGGGGAAGGTGCTGTGGGCCAGGCTGTGCACAGTGCTAGGGCATAGTCAACACTCCCCAAACGCTAACTGAGTCACCTGTACATGCCAGGCTCTGGGCCAAAACTTGGCCCCAGTGATCCCAGCCTCCTGGTGTTCACACCCTTGCATAGCTTCTTCTCACGGTGAGTAGGCCTGACTGGGGTGACCAGTAGGATCTTGTGGAAATGATGAAATGTGAATCCCAAGGCTAAGTCATAAAAAGCATTTGGATTCTGCCTTGCTTTTTTTTGGATCACTTACTCTGGGATAGTCAGCTGCCATGTTGTGATGACACTCAAGCAGGATGTCTACACGGCAAGGAGCTGAGGCCTCCTGCCAACAGCCATGTGAGTGGACCGTCTTGGAAGCAGATTCTGTGGCTCTGCATCAAGCCTTGAGATGATGCAGCCCCAGTCAACATCTTGATGCAACCTCATGGGATACTGAGAGTCAAAAATCTCCCAGCTGAGCCACCTCTGAATTTCTGACCCACAGACACTGTGTGAGATAATAAATGATTCTCATTGTGTTCAGTCATCAGACTTTGGGGTAATTTGTTATTCAGCCATAGGTTACTGATGTACTAAGAGTACAAAAAGATGTATCAGTATAATTAACCACTCATTCCCACTTCTGAGGGACTCCTACTTGCTCACGGTCGCCAGTGCCAAAAACATGATGCTCCATCCTACATGGAAGTTATTGTGGTTTCTTACCTGTCTCTTTCAGGAGCGCCTGGGATGGTTACCTTCAGTAGAGATGGTTGGGCTCCACAACTGCTATCTCTCTCTCCTTGTCACTGTGACTAGCCCTGGGTTCTGCCCTATCGCTGTAGTTTCTCTACACCCTGCTCAGGACTTTGTGGATAATTGCTTTATCAAACTCACTTCAAAGCACCAATCTGAGTGTGCCTGCTGTTTCTTGGTGAGGCCCTGACACAATCCTATATTTGCTCCATTCCTTATTGTAGATGGAATAAATCACGTTTCCCTCACGTGACTGCAGTGGTCACAAGGTATTTGCCCCTCTAGAATCCATTTTGTTTTCTCCTGATTTTTGTCAGGAAATGTTCTCATCTCCTCAACATGGTGCAGGTGGAGCTCCATTTCCTGCTTTAGGGTGGGGTATCTCCCCCAGGGTCCCCAACACCAGGGTCTGGTATACAGTAAGTGCTCAGGGTGTTCTCACAGACTGTCCATAAGAATGGGTGAATGCCATTGTCCTAACTCTGGCTATCGGAATTGCTACCTTGGTGTCTTAGTTTGGGCTCCCCTCCAAGCAGACCCTGAGCAAAGATCTGCGTACAAGTTGTTTATTGGGACAGTGAAGAGAATACCAGTAGGGGAGTGAGGAAGTGAGACCCGGAAGGGAAGTCGTCAGCCAAGAAAAGTGTGTTCTCAAACTGGTTACCACAGTGGGAGACTGGATCTCAATCCCACTGGAAACTCTGGGAGTCAGTGTGGATCAGGCCTAGGCAGGCTTTTTCAGAGCAAGGGCTAATTCTCCAAGTGTCAAAGTCCACTAGCTATTTATTTTATTATTCAGGCGATCACCCCAAAATTGCTTGGCGGTCCACCAGTGGACCGCGATTGACGCCTTGCCCAGCCCCGGTACAGATCGTACCCAACCTGGGGAGTGAGGGAGCTGGAGTAGTTACCCCCACACCTACCAGTCCTTGATTGAGGGGGCTGTTCCTGAGGAGCATTAAAACCCTGGCAACCCAATCAGGAGGAGCCACGCAGAGGGTGACAGCGGAAGTCAGGCCGTGTGCACTTGACCCGCAAGGGCGAGCGCTGGGGGTGGGACTCCCACACCTGTGTTCTCTTTCAGCCTCCCAAATGGTCTCCCGCCCCCCACTCTCCCCCTTCCAACTCTGACCACACACTTCTTGAGGGCAGTGACTGTCTCATTCCTCTTTATGTCCCCAGCACTCAGCAACAGGGCCTGGCTCAGAGAAGAGGCCAGTCCTAAGTAAATAAGGGACTGATACAGTGGCTGTCAGGTCTGCAACTTTCTCCTCCCTGTTAGGGGAGGTCAGCGGTCTGGAGAGCCCTGGGAATCCAACAGGTGGTGGGGCCAGGTGGGCAGTAATGGGGAAGGGGAAGGACGCCCCACGGCTTTGAGGCTGGCTGGCCAGGCGGCCATGAAGAGAGGCTCATTTCACGTGTTTATGGGGTGGGGAGGCTCCCCGGCTCAGGCCGCGCTGCTGTGGGAATCGGTTTCCGCCCTGGGCCTGTGGGGTTGCGTGACTCTGGAATGCTGGGCCCAGGGCGTGGAGGCGAGCAAACGCCATTAGCCCTATCAGAGATCTCCTAGCGCAGATATGGACGTTTGAGGAGGCCCAGCCGGCTCTGTCTGACTGTAAAGAGACGTGATTGAGGCAGGTCATGGGGAGGTGGCGGTGATTAAGGGGGGGAGGTCGAGTCCCTCAGACTTCCTGCCCAGCAGGTAGTGGCGACCTGGGGAGTGAGAGGATGGGGTGTTAGTCATAGTGTAAACCCTCTCTGAGCTCATAAAACTTGGGCAGAGTTGGCTTGGGAGCCTCCCATAGCTCCAGGGAGAAAAGTTGATGCCCTCGGGTGGAACTGTGGTGCCTGGGACTTACTTTCCTAGTCTCAGACTGAAGTGTGGGTGTGCCTGTCCCGAGCCCTAACTCCGGGAGGCAGGTGGAGACAAATAGCTCTAATAAGAGTAACAATAACTCAGGGGCCCCATGATTTCTGTTTTGTAGCGTTTGCAAGGCACTTTCTCCTCCCACTTTCTCATTTGGTTCTCCAAACAGCCTTGCTAAACTGTAAAATTTTCATGTAAAATGGCTATCACCTCCATGTTATGGATGAGAACACTGAGGCCCCAGGGTTCCAGGCCTGAAGAAAATGGGGGTACAAAGGAAGCCTACCCAGGGAATCAGACCAGAGGGCTGAATTTTACCCACAGCAAGTCAGGCTTTTGGCCCTGGCTGAGGCGCAGGGATATAGGTGGGGGTGAGGTGAGAGTTCTCCTGGGCTGGAAACAGAAGGGATGTAGGAGTGAAAGGGCTCTGGCCCTGGGCCCCGCCTTCTGTCTAGGCCACTGCTTCCAGATACAGTAATAAAACTCTTGCTCTAAAAGAAGACATAGGAGCACAGAGGGCAGAATAAAGTCTCATGAAGGAGTCAGAGCAAGGCACACTTCTGGAATGGACTGTGTGTGTCTCTGTGTAGACCAGTGGTTCTCAACCTTCCTAAGGCCGTGACCCTTTAATACGGTTCCTCATGCTGTGGTGACCCCCATAAAATTATTGTCGTTGCTACTGCATAACTGTCATGTTGTTGCTGTTATGAATCGTCATGTAAATATCTGATATGTGTTTTCTGATGGTCTTAGGTGACCCCTATGAAAGGGTCCTTCGACCCCCAAAGGGGTCGCGACCCACAGGTTGAGAACCGCTGGTGTAGACAGTGGATTGAAACACCAATGGGGGTGGGGTGGGGTCATGAAGGCAAATTTTGAACCCCCAATTCCTGGAGGCGATAGTGAAATGAACAGCTATTCATCATTGTGTAGGAGAAATGAGGTGACATGTCCTTGCCCATGGGAGGCTCTTAAGAGCTGGTAGTTGAGTAGAATTCTGAGTGTAGAAACCACTCAATAAACATTTAAGGAGCCATTAGATAAAAAGAAGACGGGGGAAGTCAAACCTCCTAGTGACCTCGGTGGAAAAACGGGGCCGTATTTCGGAACATTTGTAGGTCTTCTCCTTCATTTCACTGTCCTGTCACTGTCCTCACCTTCCATCACTCCCACATTGCTGCGCCAGCCCACCTCACCTCTCAACTGCAGACACCATCTGTCTGACAGCCACTGTCCCCGCCTCCCCGCCCCGGAATGTCCAGCTCTCACCCCCACTGTTTATAAAGCAGAACTTGTCATCCTTCCCTCAAACAAGCCGTCATCGCGGTGATGGGCATGTCCCATCCTGGCCTCTTATCCAAGTCAAGCCCTGAGAATTACCCTGGACTGCTGCCCTGTCTTGCCCCCACGCCGAGCAGACCCTGAACTATTTTCCAGACCTGTCCACTCAGTCTATCCCCATCGACAATGTCCCCCTCCTCCACCCTTGCTCATGCCATGGCCGAGATAAGGAACATCCAAACCTATCGAATAGAATTTTTATAAGAGTTTATGTGAGCCAAAGAGACAACCTATGTCAGGGAACGAAATCTCAAATGCTCCAGAGAATAACAGTTTGCACCTCCTTTTATGCATTTGAAATTAAGGAGGGGACATAAGGAAGATCGGAGAAAGCAAGGTGGGGATTGGATTACGGGACAGTTAACAAGAATATGTGCTCTCCCGAGGGTTAATACCCGCTATCGCTTCGGGCATTTCAAAGGTGTGCTAGCCTAGATGCACAAGAACAAAGGACAGAGCTGGCTTAGAACCTTTCACTAAAGTAGTTACAGGCCTGGGGCGTGACCACCCTCCATGACCTGCCCAGTGAGGAATTTATGGTCCCTCACCCTGTGAGGTTACTTTCCATAGCCCCCCCTCACCCCCACTGCCTTTTTTGGTCCACATGGCCATCTCCTCTTGTCCACAAGACCGTCACAGCCTCCCAGTGGTCTTCCCACCTCCTATCATGTCATATCCTGTTTCTGGCTGACAGAGGGATCACGAAAGTGAATGTATCTGATTTGCCATTCACCTGATTAAATCTCCCATGACCCCTTGCTTCCCCTGGGATAAGGTCCAAAGCGCTTTATGCGGTAGTTGGGGCTCCCACCATAAGTGGATTCCTTTCTTTTGTTCCAGCCTATTCTCCTCCCCGCAGCTCCCTTCTGTTCCAGTCACACCAAAATACTCATTCTTCCCAACATGCCATGACCTTTGCACACAAGCCCCTTGCCTGGGCAACCCTTCCCTATCTGCCTGGACCATCCTTATACACCCTCCCTGTCCATCTCAAACGTCACCTCCTTTGTGAAGTCTTCCCTCACCCCTATAAGCCTCTCCCACGTTCCCACAGCAACAAAAACTGGAGAGCTCAGATTATCTGGGAAATTTAAGATAACCTATTCTGATGTAGGATCGTAAGTGCAATCTTTGGTTGGAAAATCATGGCTGTCTTACTTAGCCATGTGTGTACAGTTTATTATCTATCCTCATGTTTGTCAGAGTAAGAAGGCGATAACAAATTCCCACGTGCTGAATCAAGGTGCTGTGTGCTTTCCTCCTTCATCGCATTTTTCCTCACAATAACGTATGAGGTAGGTATGAGCTTTCCAACGATAAAAGAGGAAACAGAAACCTAGAAAGGTTAACTGGCTTTGCTCAAGGTCATAAAGCAAAGACATGGCAGGACTGTCATGGGGCTTTGAACCCACCTGTCTGCCTCTCCTTTCTAGCCCAGGAGACCCCTCACCTCACCCAACCTGTGTCCCTGCACTGCAGCCAGAGCCAAAAACTAGACTTGCTGTGGTTGAAATTCAGGCCTCTGGTCTGATTCCCTGAGTAGGCTTCCTTTCCACCCTCATTTTTTTCAGGGCGTCAGTGTTCTAAATGGAGGCGTTAGCCACTTTACATTGACATTTTACATTTTAGCGAGGCTGCTTGGAGGATCAAATGAGAAGAATGGGAGGAGAAAGTGCTTTGCAAACATAAACTAGAACTCACAGCGCCCCTTGTCAGGTGGTGTTGGCATTGCCAACCTATAGGCCTGTCTCCTCCAAGAGTGTGAGTTCCTTGATGGCGTGAGTCATGCCAGGCTTACCTGGGTGTTCCCAGCGCTGGGGACAGAGAATGTCGGTGAACATTTGCTGACACTGAACTCCAATCTCTTCCTCTTCACCTCTCTCAGGCTCACCACTGGTAACCTCTTCCCCTTTGGAGGCTCTATCCTAGGCTCTATTTTGCCCAGATTTCCTGTGTGTCAACCAGGCAGGGACCAGGCTCGTGGACTCAATGCTCGATTATTTCTTGCACCTGTGTGATGTTGGGCACGTCACTTCTTTCCCTACAGGACGCTAGAGTGGGGTACGTGGCCCTATCTTAGGGGTACTTGAAGTCATAGGAAAAAATGTTGCACCCCTCCCTGGAAGGTCTGTTTCTCTTCAAAGTTTTGGGGTAGATAGAAAGAAATTAAGTAACTTCTGAGTGATATTTTAAACTAATTAATTTTTAGAAATACGTATTGTGAGGAATATACTACAAAGCTTACATAACTTTCAGGATAAAGCATGCACGGACTGCTTTGGGCTACACTCCTTAGAGAATATGGTGGAAATATGTGGGAAGTACCTGAGAAGATTGTGCCAGTTGCCAGCTACCAGGGCCATCCTGGCTAGGGGCCTAACAAGATGCTGGATGTGTCAACTGTCCCTCCTTCTTGCCCTGGTCCCCTAGATCTGCTCCTAAAGCTGGTCTCATACAATGGAAAGAAATGACTTCGGAGTTAGACAGACCTGAGTTTGAATCTTAGGGGGGACAGTTCCCATCCTGTGACCTCAGACTTAAGATTCTCTGTTTCTTTTGCAAGTGTCATGGGCTTAAGGATAGCCTCAATCCTTCCCTACCCTGCCCTGGGCCTCCAGAGGCTGAACCCAATGGACCCTGTCAATGGGCTCTTTGTTCTGACTTCTGGGAGGGTCTGGCCAACGGGAGACTCGGACGGGAGGATGGAAGGAGAAAGAGGAGAGGTATTTCTCTCCCAGGTGCTCTCTGGTGTTTGGGGGAGAGCAGTGATGGCGGTCCTCAGTTCCTGGTGCAGAGCTCCTGCCAGGTAGCCCTCTTCTATGGCTACAGCTCTCTGGGGTTCTAGTGACCTTTCCTTCCCTTGCCCTCAGTGTGCAGAGCCGGGAAAGGCTTTCTGCCTTGGCTAGCCTTGGGGTGTCTCACTGTTCTTTACTGGTTTCACTTACATTCCCTCCCCAAACTTTGTAAATGGTCCCTACACTACATTTTCTCCAATGGTCTTTTTTGAATGAGCTAGTTATTTCCTGTGGGACCCTGACCCATAAACACCCCCCCTGGGTTTTTGGAAGGATTAAATGGCTGCAAAGCACTTTATAAGTAAAGCTTGGACTTGGTGTTTGAGAGGAATAATGGCTATCATTGGGGACTGAGTGGGGAGACTGGGGAGGGCAGAGGCAGCCCTGGCTAGAATCTTCCCAGAAGGAGGCAGCTCCTAAAAATGTCTTCCTTCAATAGCCATTCCCCACCCCAGAGCCCTGGGAGGCCTGGCTTGGGGACAGGCTTTTTCAGGGCACAGTTCCTGTGGCTGTGGCAGCAGCAGCAGCATCATTGATAACACGCCGGGCTCCTCGGAGGCCCTCCTGGCTGCATCTCATCTGGCAGGCTTGGAGGCCAGGGAGCCCCAGGGCCTGGCCGCCAGAGAGCTGACTCAGCACAACGCCCCTCTCTCAGCAGCTTGGCTTGGGTGGGAACCAACCAGCCATCCGGTGGCTCCTCCCCTCCCCTTGGAGGCGGTGCCCCCTCTGGCTGGAGCGGCCCCAGGCTCTAATGAGTGCTGGCTGTTGTCCTGTCCAGGCCCAGGCCCGTGGAGGGGAGAAAGCTCAGGCAACAGAGAATATGGGCCTCTGATGGTCAGCCAGAGAACTCTGTCTTCCTTCCAGCCTCCCCAGGAGCTCCCGAGGTCTTGAGGTGTCAGAGTTGGAAGGGCAGAACAGAGCTTCTGACTGTGTAGATGGGGAAACTGAGGCCCAGAGAAAGTGATTTCCCAAAGGCCATCGGAAATCAATGTTAGAACCCAGGCCAACACTGGACAACTTTGCACAGACGTTTAGGACACTGGTCACCAATGGCCCCAGGTCAGGATGAGGGCGCTTAGCAAATTGTGTCAGGTTGGCGGTACTTACCCTTAGAAGACTTTTAATTGTTTAGGGGCTCTCAGCACATTACCTATGTAGGACCTCTCATCTTCCCAACAACACTACAAGGTAGGAATTGGGATTTTCACAAACTTGATGAGGAAGCTGAAGCCCAGAGACGAGAAGCAACTTGCCTAATACTGCACAGCTAGTACACGGCGGAGCCGGAATTCAAACTGAAGCCTTCATGCTGTAAGGTTGCACTCTGCTAACCAGGCCACGCTGCCCTTGGTTCTTCCACAGGCAGCAGCGCGTAGTAGGAAAGAGCCCTAGGAGGACAGGGCCTCAGCTCTGCAGCCATCCTTCTTCAGCGTAGCCTTGGCCTAGCTCCTTCCCCTCCTCAGGCCTCCCTCTCTTAGCTGTGAATAACGGCCATCAGGCCTGTCCTGCTTCCATCATGGGATATTCTACAAGACACGCAAGGTAGGTACTATTGTCCCCATTTTACAGACAGGGAAACTGAGACCCATTCCTTTATTCGTGATGAGTGAATTAGATATCATCTTCTGAGGGACTTCTATCGGCCAGGTACTATGTCCCCGGAGAGGAAAGTGACAAATTTAAGGCCGCACACCTAGAAAATGGCAGAACCGAGCCCCGGGCTGACAGTGCATTCCCTCGCGTACACTTTCCGGCCCCCAGGACCATGGAGAAGTGGCCAGAAGATCACAGTTCTCCAACGCTTGCAGCAAGCTGCTTGGATCCTCCTTGAGCCCAGCCCGTGGCGCTCTCCTGGGAACTTCTGGCCTGGAGCATATTTACAAAACTCCAGAGGGGATGGAAATATCCCAACCCATTCCCTACAGACCCAAATTAGCCATTTTCTTAGTCTTCATTACCCCTCTGGAAATGTAAACTATGTAATATCAAGTCTAAAATTAGGAGCGTAAGTCACAAGAGAAAAGTCCCACCACTTTTGGAGAGAACGTTTTCCTAGCCTCATCCCAGCATTTGCTCTAAACCAGAACACAGCAGTTGTCTTTCAAGTGATTATTTTCTCCCAATACTCATGGACTGGGGCAAGATCTTTTGAAAGCACGTATTTTTACTGTACTGCCAAATGCTGAAACCCAATCTCTTTACCTGGCTTGGAGTCTACGGGCTATTCAGGGCAAGGCCAGAACCCTTGAACGGGAAAGAGCCCATTCCATGGGCCCAGGATGCCGTCTTACATGAAGGGCACTTTTCAAACAACAATGGTGACAATGTTCTCTGTGGCCAGCACAGATGGACTGGTTAAGATGTGCCAAGAAACTTCGTGAAGTGTTTTACAACCACGATTGCATTTAATCCTCATGATAACCCTGTAAGATGGGTATTATCCCATTTTACATGGGAGGGTACTTAAGGCCTACAGAGGTTAAGAGATTGGCCCAAAGCCAAGTAGGGGGGTTATAGAATAAGTAGGTGGTGGAGTTAGAATTTTAACCCAGTTCACCCTGACTTTAAAGTCCACACTAGGATATGGCCTCCTGTAAGAGCTGCACCTACTATGTGCCAAATACAGTCCTAAGTGACTTGTGTAATAATCTCTTGATCATCACAATAATCTCCCCACGCTTTATTCCATTCTTTTCCTTTGCTCCTCAATACTACCTTCAGGTCTGTCACACACTTTGAAATTTTCTTGTTAAATTGCCCATCGCCCTGGTGGCAGTGGCAGTGTTGATAAGAGTACCTGTGTCATACCACACCTTTTAATAAATTAATCCCAGTAGACTCCTAGAACCTTGGGCATGTTACTTAACTTCTTTGATCGTCAGGGTTCTCCTCTGTCATTTGAGTTGATTGGCTCCTTGGAGCGCTAGTTTCCATGACAGCTGCAGGGCCTGTCTGGAAATGGGTGTAGGATGTGCAAGTTTTGATACATGGGGGTAGAATGACCTTGCCATCAAGGCAGAAGCACTTAGCAGGTTAGGGGGATGTGAGGCCCTGCCTCCTAGGGGCAGAGGGAGTAGACAGCAAGTGGGAGGAAGGAGCCAGAGTTCTTCAGCTGGCCAAAAGATTGGGTCAAAAGATCCTAACAGATGGAAGAGAATGAGGTGAGTCACAACCCCGAGGCTGCAGGAACAAGCCCACGGTTTGTGTGGCCCCAGGGGCAGAGCTAGACCTACAAGATGGAAATTGCCAAGGGGATGAGAAGGGAGAGCGCTTCCTGTCCCCTCAGCTAATTGTTCAGGGTCTGGACAGCCATTAGAAGCATTGCAGAGGGGATTTAACTCTTAGAATGCCAACTTTCCAAAATGCACATTTGATTCTTTTCCTCTTCTGCCTGGCAACAACTACCAGATCCCTCCAAATACTGTCCAAGGTAGCTCCTTCCCTGGAGTGTCAGGCTTGTTGCCACAATCTGTCACTGACTTGGTCACATCAGTTCTCACCCCCTCAGCTATGGCAGTCTTGCTGTTTTATGAACAACGTATGAACTGTTATACTTCTGTGTCTACCCACATCCCCTGGGAATCCTTTTTCACATCTCCAGGCAGTTTGTCGCTTGCTCTGAGTTGTAATGATGCACCTGACTTCATCAACAGGCTGTGACCCCACTTAGGGCAGGGCCTAGTCACCCTCAACTTCAGACTTGGCTGGAGTATGAACTGAGGACATATTTGATGAATGACATGGGATTAGGTGACATTTTATGGACTTTTCTACTCAATGAGCATTACATGGAGGGCCTGACATGACAGTCACATGGTGAGGATTGGGGATACAGATAGTAATAGTGACAATAATGGAGACAATAGGAGCCAGGGCCAAGAACCAGGGCGAGGTGAGGAATGAGAAAAATAGGGAGGTGCTGCCTCGTGACGAAGAAGCCTGTTGGTGCCTTTGTCTCGTAGCCCCCAACTCCCCCAGTGCATTCGTGGGGAAAGTGGAGGACAGAGAAAGCAACAGGGATGTTCCTGCTGGAAAGGGACTTCGGTTCTTTCTCTCGGGCCTTAGAATGACAATTGCCTTTCTTTAGGAGTTCCCCCACCCCCAAACGCGCCTTAGCTCCCCAGTAGGTAGTTCCAAGGGAATAGGTATCTGGGTACCAATTTCCAACCCCTTTCATCCTGGCCTGCTTTATCAGCAGCAGTTAGAAGTAGCTATCGACCAAGTCAAGGCCTGCCCACAAAAATGATCTGCCTTTGGCAGCCTCGAGGGAGCCCAGAAAAAGTCATTGGAATCTAGTAGCAACTCAGTAAGCCTCCCACAGAAGCCTCATCCCCCCACCCCCATCCCTTTTTCCTCTGTGGAACTGATGTAGCTGCCCCTCTGGTTTCTGCCCCTGAGCGTGTAGTTGAGAATTTGCTGTAGGTGTGACAGCTCGTGCTTCCTGGCTCCCTTGAGTTCTTACTGAAAAAGCCCCAGTCCGCCTGACCTCACCCAAATTTTTAAAAAGGAAGCCAGAAGCTCAGGTCAGGCCAGTTTTCGATTGTGGCTAGAGACACGGGGGTGTGCAGACATGGTTTCTTCCATATGTACCCGGCTGTGCCTGGGCGCCACAGACAGCACGGCGATGGGAGAGGAGCCAGGTCACATGCAAGGGCGGTGCCAGGGGTAGGGCTCTTGGGGGAGCTTTGAAACCCTCCCTGCTCCGCACCCCCTTTTTTTTTTTGACTCTTGACCAAAGTTACTTTTCTATTTTGTTAACACAGATCTGTAAGTGTGTTTGTGTCCAGTGAAAGTACTATGAATAACTGATGATACAGTTGTTGATTAAACTTGTGAATCATCCCCGGGGAAAGGGAGACGGAGAAAGGAGCAGGAGCTTTGGAGGCTGTATATGATTTGTCATAAAATATTTAGCAAATGACCGTCCAAACCACAGGGAAAATGTCAGAGAGATGGGAATTTGAAAGCTGCCAGGATTTAAAAGCTATTTAATGCTAATCACCAGTGCCAAAGAGCTGAGAGCATCCCTTCCCTCCCTACACTGGCAGCCACAGCTCTGAGAAAGTGCTAAGGGCTTGGACAAGCCGCAGAGGTGGTGGGAACCGAGAGTGCACAGCGTGCTGAAAGACTTTTTGTTGGGGAAATCTTGTAAACAAGGCATCCCCTCTGAGGTGGAATCCTCACCTTGTCTCCTGCTTGCTTCTCTTTTATTTTTTTATTTCAAGATCTCCCGGGAGCACTAATGAATCCTCTAGTCAGTTGTGTGGGTATTTCAAAATATCCTGATGTTTGGTATCAAGGCACAAAAGAAAAAAATAGCCATGTAACAATCTGAATTTGTCACAGTGCTTCCTACTGTTTTGGTGTCCCTTAGACAATGGCTTTAGTTGCTGGTCCAAAAATGACTTGGTTTTATCTGTTGTTCTAAGGGTTTGAGCTCAGAAGTCGTCTCTCTTAAGGGGTTGGGGAACCTCCACGTTTAGGGCTGGGGTCAGGACTTGCTTCTTTAATCTGACTCTTTGGAAATCTGTAAAGGATGAAAAAAATCATTCCTGATATTTTGGCTTGAAAGCCTCAAATGTAAAGTTATGTCCTCCTGAGCATCAGTACCATAAAGAAAGATAAACTCAGGGATAAGCAGCAGGGAAATAACTTAGGTCGGTGACAATGACCATCCTGGTGAAGAGAAACCTCAGGATAGCTGTTCATAAGGCATTCTTCAAAGTCATAGTCCTATGAGTTCATGGGTAAGCAATGCTCGTGAATTTGGTGGCCTCAATCAATGAATCTATTAATTGTGCCAGGAAGGTCCCTGCTTTTAGGGAACATATAATCTCCTTGCTGAGGAGGCACCCATTACATACATGAAGTGGATAATTAACCTTTGAGATGGGAAAAGTAGAAGCTCTCTGGGCAAGGTGGTCCCAAGGAGGACCACAGAAGGGACTCCAGCACAATTGCTCCACTTACGCTGGAACCAGATGGTACTGCTTCTCCTTTATTCGTGTTTTATTTTGGTTCTTCTTTCTTATTCCTGCTGTTTTGCTTTCCTAGAATGCCTTCTCTCCTATTCTCTGCCTGTCCCTAATGCAACACAGCCTTTGAGGCCCACTTCAGTGAATTTAGTCACTTGACTATTCCAATATTCATTAATCTTCACTTCCTTTGAACTTCTATAGTTCTTAAGAGTCTGAACCATTCTTTTGGCACATGATTATACTGTGCATTGTAATCTATTTTTATGAAAGATTAATCTTTTCTCCTGAATTCAATTGTAAATTCTTTTCGGCAGGTGCCAAATTCTAAAACACTTCTGTGTTACTCACAGCCCCTAACAGTTGTAACTTGCCACGGGTACTTGTGTATGCCTTGGTATCCTGTTCCTGCACTGTGCTTGGTGAGTGAAAGTCTTGGTTGGGGTTGTGGAAGAAGACTGAATTTTTGGTAGGCCTAGGAATGTGCCCCACATTAGCACATCCACATTAAGAAACACATGCTTTGAGCAGTTTTTGGTCCTGAAGTTCCCCTTCTCTGCTTAGCTGTTAGTTGTTAAAGTGGATGGAGGATTCAGAAAATTTGTACATTGAGTAAAAAATTAACTTACTGAGCATAAGAGTTGATCAGCAGTTCCATTCACATTTTTAAAAATGTGTATAAAAAAAGAAGAAAGAAATGAAGGAAAGAAGGGAGGGAGGGAGGGAGGGAGACTGAGAAGAAAATAAAATAAAAAACGCCTGGGGTGTGTGTGGCGGGAGGTGGGGAATACATCAGACTCAGTGTTCAAATACAACCACCAATTTCATAACGTGGTAATTTTTAATATTAAAAGTAAATTGTAAATGTATCTTTATAAACAATATGCATAAAATAGATCTATTATTCTAAAACCTTTTCTTTTTAAAATGCTTTTTCACAGTAATTTTTTTGGGTGTCAGATCTTCCCTCAAAATAATAGTGCACTGGAAGAAGGAAAACATTGTCAGTGAATCAGGACTTCTCTGCTAATACAAGTCCTTGTATATTTCCTGTAGGAGTGGGTGAAGACTCATGTCTGTCTCTGTTTTCTTTATTACTTGCAATAGCTGCACATGTTCTGTTACAATCTGTCTGAGGTCTGTCATTTTCTGGAGTAGTTTGGCAAAGAGCTGAGAGGACTCCGGGTGGTTCAGCTTGAGCTGGAGCTCCAAGGCTTGCAGCAAGTTGTCTTGAATGTCCTCAATGGGCTTCACATTCAGCAAGCCTGGGCGGTCTGGGGAAGCAGAAGAACAGGAAGTTCAGTTACAAAATTCTCTGGCCCCACATTTGAGGCATATTCAGTCAAACTACTCACTGGTCTTTTTGTTGCTTTGTTTCGCTTTGGTTC
The DNA here is from genome assembly GCA_004026885.1 of Lyroderma lyra. Classification (NCBI taxonomy): domain Eukaryota; kingdom Metazoa; phylum Chordata; class Mammalia; order Chiroptera; family Megadermatidae; genus Lyroderma; species Lyroderma lyra. The sequence continues at coordinate 88,765 of PVJL010000463.1, read as the reverse complement.
TAAAGTAAGTTGGGAAGGGAGGGTAAGTAGATAGTGGGCAAGAACGGCATAAAGGAAGATGGAACGAAACCAAGACTCGCAGGGCCCTCTCCAGGGGCACTGATTCCTGCTGGGACTAAATCTGTGTGATCAGTTGCCATAACATGGTAGCAAGGCAGTCTCCTCTCCGGCCTGTGGACGCTTCTGCCAGTAGGCTTCTACTCACTCAGAAATCTCATTTTCAACTTCTGCTTCTTGCGGATGAGTCTGTTTTATAACCTCTACTTACTTTTTCACCACAGCTGTAAATATGCTTTTAAACAAGCTTTGTATTCTTTTTTGCTTAATACAGCGTATATATTTTCAAAGTGACAAGAAATCATTTTTAAACACTGTTACAGTTTGGAAGGATAGACTTCACAGATTTTAACAGAGGTTTCTTCTGAGTGGTGAGGCTGCAAGTAATTTTCACTTTCTTCTTTATACTTTCATTATTTCTTTGAAGTTTTAAATGGTGAGCTTAAATTACTTTAAAATTTTTTATGTTTTTCTCCATGCAGATCTTTTTAGATGTATCCTTAAATATTTTATAATATCCTTCACTTCTTTACTTTACTTTTATTCTTTACTTTATAGCATTTTATACTTCTTTTTGTTATATATATTTGTTTATTTAAATGTGGGTAGTTCCCTGGCTGGGAATTGAACCCTGGCTGCAGCGTTGACAGCGCCGAAGCCTTAGCCTCTACACCACCAGGGAACTCCCTTGTTATATTTTCTAATATACCCCTGCTGATGTTTAGAAAAATTATAATTTTAATATATTGAATCTATTTCAGTTTTGTGAACTCTTGTCAATTCAAACAGTTTTTATCTTGGATTTTTTTTTTTCCTATTTTGGATAGACAATTACATCTCCAAATAATGGCAATTTTATTTATTTCTTTTTTTCCAATATTTATACTTCTCATTTCTTTTTCTTGCCATAGTGCCATAGTTTTAAAGTTTTAATTTGTTTTAATCAGGAATGCTGTTGCATTCCATCAAATGCTTTTAAATTTTTTCTACTGAAAGAGATGACCATATAGTTTCATTATAATTGAGTATAGGGAATTATATTAATGGATTTCCTTGCATCCTTGTATTCATTTGTAAATCAGATTTACTTAGGGTTTTAAAATTTGTAAGTGTGATTGGTCCAGAGTTTTCTTTTTTCTGCCCTCCTTTGCTGTTTGGGTAATAAATGTTAACTAGCCTTATAGACTGAGTTGAGAAGTTTTTTGTTTGTTAAATCTTGCCCAAGATCTGATACTTGCTAGCAAATGGCAGAGCAGAAATTTGAATATGTTTGATTCCAAATGCTATACAGTATTCCACTCTTATTATTTTGTATTACAAGTACTGATTTTCTTGTTTATCTCCCATACTAGGCCATGAGGTTTCAGAGGGGCAGAGACTACTAGGACTTGATCATCCGTGATGCAGTGGAAGCATAGGAAACACTAAAGTTTGCTGAATTAATGAGTGAGAAGGATGTTCTGGCTGAGACTTGGATTGAGAAGTACAGTTCTTCGGGTTGATGAATAAGCCTAAATGCAGGATCACTACACAGTGAAGAAGTCTCCTGTGAACAGTGTTTCCCTGTATCTAATAAACTCCAGTGAGGTGAAGCACAGGAGAGCAATGTTAGAATGGTCTTAGGGTGGAATTTTCAGAACTCTAAACATGATCTGAAATTAAGGTTCTTTTTCTTTTTTTGATTATAGGAGGAAAGTTACCTTTGGTTTGATTCCCAGCCTCCCCCACCCCCCACTTCTCTAATATGTCCCATTGACTGAAATAAGTATATTTTTTCCTTTACATTGCAGCATTTAATTTTGGAACCATGAGCAAAAAACCTCAAATTTAGAGAATGAAACAAGTGATGAAGTCTTTACCTAGAGAATCATGCCGCTGAAGGAGTAGTGCCTTTCTTACAGTTGTTATGCAATAATGGACACCCTGACACTTCAAGGAAAACCAGATCCTGGATTGGTGCCTTTGGTTTAATGACTGCTGATCCTCACCCCCTGAACAAATGTTCAGATTTCAAAGGCCCGTGGCAGCACAAATGTGTGTGCTTTGGAAGTTGGTGGCGGTTGTGTCAAGAGAGGTATTAATCGGGGCTCCTCCATGGGCTGGGACCGCAAACCCTGTGCAGAACCCTCTGCTCACTGGGGTACTGGCTCCTTAGAGCCTTTTTTCCCTCTCCTCTTGAACAGCATCAGTGGGGTCAAAACTTCTGCTGCAGGGGGTTCCCTGGTGGTGCAGTGACTAGGCTTCGGCGCTCTCAACACGGCGACCTAGGTTCAATTCCCAAGCAAGGAATCCCACCCCGCCCCCCCCCCAAAAAAAATCCCAACAAACTTCTGCTGCAGAGATTATGTTAATCTAGTAGGTTTCATTTATCATGACAGTTCAAACCACCAAACCCCAAAATGCAGCTGATAAGGCTTGCTGGAAACAGTTTAGTGCAGCACACAATGGAACTGTCCCACCTCCCAAGAGTGGAGAAAGATCTGGTTTGGATTTTCAAACCCCTTCTTTGGCAAGTGATTTTTTACAATGTGATAGATGAAATTTGGCCGAAGGGCTGACATTTTGTGGCCACTGATTTATATTTTCTCCAGTGACAAGTTAGATCATTTAAAGATCTGTCCCACTGTCCTCCTTCCTGAGCTTCAGTCAAGGCAAAATGGAGTGCAGACTGGAAAAAGTAGTATGTTCTCCTTCTATGTCTTTCATTAATCAGCTCTGTGACCTTGGGAAAACCTAGTAAGCTCACTGGCCTTCAACTCTTTCCTCTGTAAAAGAAAAGGACTGCACTAGATAGATGGTCTCTAAGATCCTAATTCAAAAGTTCTAAGCTTTATTCTTATTTGTAATTTCATTTACAAAATGCACATAATTAAACTGGGGAAATAAACTCAAAATCTAATTAGAAAAATGTACTAACAGGCTTACACATTAAACTGAGAACACTTTAAAAAGCAGAAACGCTTCCTTTGGTCTTAAGCAATCCCTAGGCCTAGGGTCAAAAGCAAAAGGGGTTTGTCGGGGTTACTCCCCACCCTTTACCCTCCAATCAGCTGCTAGGCCTTCCCTGCTCCCCTCTCCTAACTTTGTCTTTCTACTTTCCTTCTACTCACACTCAAACCCTTACTGAGCTAAGCTAGGTACCACGAACGTGCCACAGAAATCTGTGTCCTGGGTCCTTCCCTTCCCTTCCCTTCCCTTCCCTTCCCTTCTATTCCCCATCAGCCTAGTGCCTGCTAAAAGGCTGTTCTTAAAAGGCCTGTCTGAGATCTCCTGGCAGCTTGCTGAGGGATAGAGTTGAAGTGTAGAATAGGATCAGGGTCAAGGGAGCCCCTTTACTGGCCTAGGCTGCCTAGAAGGCCCTTTTGGGAAAGCGTGGGCTGGCTCACATACTCTAGGACACAACACTTGAGGAAGCTGGAGTCAATTACTGGTTCCTTACTCCCTAGGCTGCAAAGAATTGGGAAAGAAACCTTTCCGGTCCCCATTCACACAGTGCTGGAATTGATTAGAGAGCACTGCTGATTACGGGCAAATCTACAAAGATCCCATCTTATCCAGATCTGGTTTAGCTTATCTGAAGCAGATCCAAATTCTCTTGACCCTCCTGGGATCTGCCCACCTGCGCCAGGCATTTCCCTAGCCCAGATTTTCTCAGGAGGCGTCTCAGTTAGGGAACCAGATGGCCTGAAGGAGAGGCCGAAAAACCAAAGTAGATGATGGTTTTGTCTCTATTCTAGGAGCTGCTATCATGGATTTTCCAATCTCTCCCTATAGGCTTTCTGATAGACACTAGTAATCTGAAAAGGACTGTCCCCAGGGCACTGAGAAAAAAGAACTCAGATCACTGAGCAGTTATAAATGGATCCAGTGAACAGACCCTAGCTCAGGTTTGGGTGAAAAATGAAGGCAAGGGAGGGCTCCTTAGGGAATTTGGCACTTGCAGTCTCACTTCCTTTTACACTTCCTCTCCAGTTTCCTTAATTCCATTGCTTCCCAAGTTCACCATGCGTAAAAAGAGCAGTAGATTTGGAAACTGAAGACTTGATTTGAGTCTGGTCTCTCCTCCACTTAGTTTCCTTGAGACTTTGGACAAGTCATCTAATCTTCCTGGGTTTTGACTTAATTTTTAAGACAACAATGATATTTCTTTCCTAAGGTAATGGTGAGAATGAATTAGGTAAAGGAACTTCATACATATTCCTATTTTCTGTGTTTGTTCAAATCCAGGCAATTTCCATAGGGATAGTTCAGGAATGTAAGCAGGATGGGGTGGCATATACATAATTGGAAAATGGAAGCTTTTTGAGCTGTTATTGGTAAGAGCATAAATTCAGGAGCTCAGGAAAAGAATTCCTGCGGCAGACACATGTTTAGGGGTTTGGGCAAGGTCCCGTTCTTGTAGCTGAATGTACCTAAGCCAGATAGTTTACCAACCACAATAAAACAAAGAAGCACTGGTGCCCAAATGCACTTATCCTTGAAAAGATGGTGTTAGGAATTGTGTGGTGCTTTCATGACCTAACCATCAGAATCATGGTGAACATTAGGCAAAACTGTGAATTCAGTTAAGTTTATGTGTTTAACTATGTATGGTATGGCCTGTAGCAATTCCCTCCCACCATCCTGCCTTTAGGAAAAAATAACGCTAAGAAAGTTTCACATGTGTTTTTCTTTTCATATTTAAATCTGAGCTGGAGCTTGATTGAGTGTAGTGATTCTTAACTTTAGCTACATATTGAAATCATCTGGAGAGATTAAAAACACACCAACTAATACCCATCTTTAGAGATTCTGATTTACTTGGCCAGGGGTATAACCGTCAATAGTCATTCCTAAAATCTCCCAGGTGGTTCTAATGTGCAGTCAAGACTATGCACTACTAGTTCAGTGAGAAGCAGTTGGAATCCCAACCTTAAAACTTACTTGCTGGGCAATCTTGGGCAAGTTCCTTAACCTCTCTATTTCTTAGTTTCCTCATTTAAAAAATGGAGACATAACAGTAATCTAATTCATGGTGTTATTGAGAGGATTAAATGAGTTAATAGATGGAAAGTACTTAGCGTAGTGTCTGACACAGGAAGTTAGCTGTCTCTATTTATAATAGTATAATATAACTTGCCTCTTTTCACTTCCTACCTTTCTTTTCATTTCTCTGATTTTGCTGGGTCCTCCTTATATCTTTGCTATTCTTCCTCCCATAATTGGTCCCTTCTCCTCAGCCATCCCTCCTGCTACCCTCCTCCCTGCAGCCATGTTTTTCCCACTCCTGGACTACACCTTGTTGGGGGCCTGGAATTAGGAATCCCAGCAGGGTCAGCCTAAATGAATCAGAAGCCCAAGCAATGGGTGATTTTAGAAATGTAGTTGACTGATGTTATCAGGGACAGGGGACAACACAACTTAAGAGATCTTGTACAAGCTTTACCAAACAGATGAAGGTCATCTGTAACAAGGCACATGTTGCTGGTAGAGTCCTTCACTAAGAAGTGGATTAACAGTCTAACATTTCCATGTTAAAACAACAGTTTGATAAATGCTTTCTCTATGTTCAAATGATAACCATTCTTCACAACAATAACACGTACGTTTTAGTTAGAATGGGGGAGCGGGGTAACCACCACCATGAAACCAAGCCCAGGCAATATTTTCCTTTATCTTCCCACTAAGTGGCAATTCCACACCAAATCCTCCCAAACTACAACACAGAACACAAAGACATCTACTAACCAAGTGGGTAGCACTTTCCTCTTTGCTGTGTTCACAGCTTGTTTCATCGTTTAATGGTACCACTAATGAATTAAGCTTGGGCTCTGTTTTACTTCCAGGTCTTTGAAAACCGAAAGGGACTTGAGATTTCTGGCCTACCCTTGGGATACCCTTGTCTTTCCTATCTCCTTTCAACCTGGGGTTAGGGACCACTTGTTCTAGTCACTCGGTGTCACTCAATTCAGTTGAGTTCAGCCATCAGGTTTGCTCCCTTTCTCTGGGTCAGGCCCAGGAGAGCAGGGTGTTCTTCCTCCCAGCCAAGGGATTTCCTTCCATGTCCAACACTGGCTCTGGTCAGGACTGGACATGGGCAGTGGGTTGAAAGCGGAGGAAGGAGGCTGGAGTGGTAAGATGAAGGCGAATAATTTCTTTTTCCCCATCAAGCCTGACACACTGAGGCTGCCAATTCAACTACTTTTCTTTTCTTCCTCAACCTCTAGAAATGCCAACAGCAAACCAAAGGTAGCCAACTACAAACCAAAAATGAAAAGGGGCCAAGTATCAGTTCTTTGCTGTCTACCCCCTTTTCTTCTTTTCCACTGTCCCTCTTAACTTTACCCGAACTCAAGGAGGTAGACACTGACCACACTCCACCTATTCCCCATCTCCTTCAGGGCCACGGGGTTTAGAGTTCTCCTCTCAACTTTTCAGGACCCTTTCCCTTTCTCCCGTATCTCTTTCCCTCAGAGTTTTGGTCTCAGTCCACAACTAATCGCCCTAAAGTGATAGCTGATAACTCCCTGGGGGTATTTATATTGTAATAAGGATTTTAAGAATGACCATTGGTGGAAATAAGGAGGTTGACTGGCAGGATTAAGTGAAGCTACTTCAAATTATATCATAAAGGGAAAATTAGCATTTATTGTTTACTTAACATATCCGAGGCATTGTGCCAAAGATTCCACATAATGTTATTTTACATACTCAGGGCACTGATAAGAAAATGAAGGCTGGGTGTGGGGGGGTATTGCCTGAAGTCACCTATCTAATCTAGTCAGTAGGAGAGTGGGGGGTTTTGAACTCAAGGCTGTCCATATGATCACAAAGCCTTGCAATGCCCACCCTACCTTCTCTGGTTTACTTATGTGGGTGGCTGGCAAGACCCTTGAAAAGTGCCTTCCCTGTGAGTGCATGACTCCGTCACTACCTGTACTGGGCTCTCCGTGAGGAGTGACTCGAACCAGTCCTTGGTTTCATTCTTCCTCACTTGCAGGTCTGTCTGAGTGTCTTGGTGAATTGTGCCAGTCTGGAAGGCTGCCTGGGGTCACCCAGAGTTTAAACACACATTGTGAGAACCCAAAATGATAAAGTACTCCAAAAAACGGCCCACTGGCTGACTGACTGAACCTTTTCCAAAACTGCCGGTGTGGTGACAGGAATGACTCAGCAGTTTGGCTTTCAATCCCATGTCTGTCTTTGAGGTCAAATATAATCATTTGCTCACTCACTAAGATGATCCCAGCCTATGAGGCCCAGGGGTGAGGAGGGGATTTTATTTCTGAAGCAATCACAGATAAAGATGCTGTTATAGTCTACAAACAATGAAAGTGTGTGTGTGTGCATGTGCTTAAGTTTCTTAGATGATCCTAGTATGTTCCATCTTGTCCCTATCCCCTGCTCTACCCCCCAGCTCTCTGGGCGCCAGTAGAGAACTTATAAATTAAACTCCACTTCTGTTTAAACAGTCCACGAGGTTATGAAAAGAATGAACTAGTGGGACATTTCTAGATAACTCCAATTGAGTCATTATTCAAAGCCATATTGGTCACCTGACAGGGTTTTCCCGGTGGTCAAGGCAGCATGGTGGGAGGAGTGGAAGGGGAGAAGAGCGGGAGAGCAACACAAACTACGTAGCCAGAGTACAGGTGCCCACTAAACACTTTTCAATTAATAAGTGAATGCTGCTACTCTCTGACACAATCACGGCCCACATGGGGGATATAAACCATGTAATAACACTCTTCGACTGTCCTGCTTAAGTCATACAAGAAATCATATATCTTTGTTTATTCTCAATATTATGAGAAGAGTCAGAAAAAAATAACTTTCCCCACTTAGGCCCCAGCCCGAGTCTTATTCAAAACCACCGTATGGACAAAGCATTACTAGTTAAATACTTACCTGGCATAGGTGAGAAGAAAGTTGGCTTGTTATTGTTCATAGTATTTTTCATACCTAAATTTTAGACTGTTTTGCCTCCTCCCAGTTAACTAGTAAGGATGATAACTAACAAAGACGCGGGGGCTAGAGTCCCCTAAGCTGCCTTTCCTCAAGAAAATCGCAGGCGCACTCAGGTCCTGAAGTACAATGGAAAGATGATGTGTGAGCTGGAAATACCCTCAAGATTCTGCAGGGCTGGCGATGGGGAAGAGAGATGGGGCCCTCCCAATGCGGAGCCCCTCACACCCTGGGCCCGGGAACGCTCGTGTCTGAGAGCTGGAACCTGGTGTTCCGCTGCGACGACTGAGAGAGAGAGCTGCTGTCCGATGGGCAGGGAGAAATTAAGCTACTGGATCATATTTTAACAATTTTAAATTTCTCTCATATATTATTTTGCAGCCTCTTATGTCTATTAGAACCTGGTGTAAGATGGTATCTGATTAAGTGTGAATGTATTTACTTAGTTACTTAAACCTTACTGTCCATTTTTGTGGGGAGCTCTCTAAACAGCGCCTCTATGTCCAGAGGCCACGCTACCTGAGTAAGTTTAAGAACACAGGACCAGTCTTCAGTGTTATCTCTGAGCCCCATCTCTTCCCAGAGCAATTTCCAAACCCAGGGTGTAATATTGTTAGTCAGGTTAAAATGGTGTCTCAAGAAGGGCTGTGCATGTTGGTAAGTAATATCTGGACTATAATGTGAAAATTCTTGATTAAAATATTTTGAGGCCATATGGAAATAGGCCATTTTGGATAACTCCCAAAGAACTCTAAGACCAAAGTAATTAACTGGGATGCTTCCACATTTCAAAAAGCACATAAAAAGCAGTAAATATTTAAGAGCATTAGTTTTAAGGTCAGAGACTCAGATCTGAACCCTGGCTTCATCAATTAGTAGCTCTGTGATCTCAGGCAAGTTGCTTAATCTCTCCAAACTTCTGTTTTCTCCATCTGTAAAATGGGGATAATAATAGACTTTGTAGAGCTGCAGGAAAGGTTAAACAAAGATTTTGAATGTATGCAAAGTGCTCAGCATATATTCTGGCACACAGGAAAGTATTCAATAAATAATAGCTATTATTATTAATATGTGATTATTATTCATTCAACAAGCACTTATTAAGTAGTTATTCTGGGCCAGGTGCTGTGCTTTGATTCTATTCTAATTGCAACAAATTTGAAAGTGCATATTTAAGGCTAAATCTATGTCCATATACATACTCTATAGTTATAACCAAGGGTAAGAAACAGGGGACCCAGGTTATTGACCCGATGGGACCACCAGTATTTCAGAGGATATCGACTCTTCCTTAATCTGCAAATGTATAGCTATGAGAACAGTTTCTCCTTCTTGTACCCTATTCTCCCTGCCCACTCAACAGCAGAAAGGCACATGATCATCCCAAGAGCAGCTGTCCAAAATTGCTTCACAGAGAAAGAGCATGGCTGGGATGGCTGGAAAAAAAGAAGGAGCTGCTATATAGGTGGTTTGAATGGCTAAGCCAGACTCGAGGGAGTAATTGAGGAGGCTGGACAACTTGCCATTTGTGGCCATTGTATCAATATTTATAGCTTCTCTGTCATTAGGATGGTGATGGCGATCAGCCTAGAAAAATATATTGTAAAATCCAGTGAATTTCCTTGCTTATATCTTGGAAGTTATGGAAGAACTGTAATGAATTCCAAACTGTTTTGAATTAACAAAAAGAGCTTTTTCCTGTTGCAGAGTTCCAGCTGGAACTCTATGCTTTTGCTTCACCAAACAGCAAACACTCAAAGGGGCAAAGTGTCCAGTGGAGTGTCCTGGGTCTTGTCAACTTTACTGAGCTTTCCATTTGGCTTTGGTTGCTGGGTAGGTGTTGGGAGTTTGCTGGTGTGGCTGGCATGATGCTGTGGCGCCAGCTACAAACATGCCCTTGCTGGAGGCAGTTTTATTCCTTTTGATGGCACCTATCCAGTCGATGAGACTAGGGAGCGAAGGAAGCTATTACTCATCACGAATACTGAGGAATAAGGTATGGATGATGGGTCCACCCATACCTTTGAAAGCATCATGAAGGGAGTGTGGGCTGGGACCCCCAACACAAATGTGAGGGAGTTGACCATGGCCCAGTAGCTGGGTAGCAGAGGGAGGCAGAGTGTGTGGCAGACAGGGCACTTGGAGGTGACAGTTAGGACACCTGGGTTTCAAACCTTGTTCTACTGCTCACTAGTTGTTAGTTCTTAGACAAATTGCTTAGGTCTATGACTCTCACTTTTCTTTCTATGAAATGAGAGTAAAAATACAAGAGAATTGTCAGGATCTAATGAGAGAATGCACGTGTGCACAGTGCTTTCTTTCCTTTGTCCGGTTCTAGAGTGTTGATGTTCTTTTTAGCCTCATTCTTGCCTCCAGTTTAGAGGAGAAAGAGAGAGGGGAGAAAAACTTGAAAAGAACTGGGTCATCTTTCTCAGCAACCTCGGTTTGAGAGTTGAGTAAATAGTAGAGATGTTAAGCACCAGGCCAATCTAAGTACCACATCTAATGGTATCAGCAGTTTCTAGGACTGAAGTTGAATGACAATGATCTTACTACATAGCAACTCCAGTTTCCTCAGCAAATACTTGGTGGGTCAAATCAGATACTTTCATCCAAAAATTCCCCTTCAGGTCTTCGGGGTCCCCCTTTAATCTCCTCAGTTCCTAACCACCCCACTCTTACATCATACCCATTACCCCTTTCTTTCTTCAGTCTAGTGTCATAGTGCCTTCACAGGAATGAAGTTCTTCTGAGATTCTAAGACTGGCTTGGAATGAGGTTAACGGGTCCCTATCAAAAGCTCTTTTTTACCTGAAATCACTAAAGCTATCTATAGACTGCAGAATAAAATACAGAGAAGAAAATAATCACTCTTGTTAAGACCAGGTAGGATCAGAAATTTGTTGAATGGATCAAAACCTCTTGCTTACATGAATGTTTTCCTATTCTGGAAAATTTGATAAGAAAATAATTAAAACTAATTGAGAAATTATATGTCATACTCTAAGAAACCACAATCTGGGATATGGATCGCACCATCTACAGATGACTCGGGTTCTGATCTTACTGGAATCCAGTCTTTGGATTGGGAAGAACACGAGCAGTTCTTTCTCTGACCTGTACCCTATCAGCTTCTCTGAGTAAAGAGAATCAAGTTCCTGTATTGAACAAACAAGAGTTCCAGTTTATTTGTATCTATGCTTATCTACTGCCTGTAAGTAGACTTCATCTATAAGAGCAAAATTTGATTATGGAAGGATTTGCCTTTTGTGATATGGGAACTAGTCAATGGTAAATTCTATATATTTTTTAAAAAAAAGTCTGGGGGGGGGTAAAAAAAAAGTCTAAAATTTTTCATAGGGTTTTCTTCTCATTAGAATCACAGATATAAGATTTTAATAATCTATGGCTTGTTGCTATTATACTTTCAGATTTCTTTCCCTGTTGTGAGGATCCAGGGAGATCTGAATACTGGTCAATGCGAAGATAGTCTGTGTGAGGCTAAAGGAACTCATTTATACAGCATCTACATTAAAAATGGCACCATTTTTCATTTTCGTAATTGAAAGTCAAAGCTTGCAATATCTATTAAAATGAATGAAACTATTCACAGAACTATTTCTTTGCCTCTTAATGCAAATTTTAAAGGCCTAACAAATTACTGATTTGTAAATAATCTAGCTTGCAAATTATGGACAGTACTAATGATGTTTTTCTAGATAAAACCACAGTTATCTCATGTACCCATAAAACATTTCTCAGGTTCAAAAAGCCCAGAATTATCATGATTGTTTCTTGTCTAGGCCTTTCCTGGTTGGCAAGTAAGATCTTTGAATGGCTCATTTCAAATGCTTCCCTGACTGGTACAAACTTCATGGAAAAACAATCTGGCAAAGATGTAACAAAACAATAAAAAATATTCATAGCCATATACCCAGCAATTCCTTTTCTGGTCATTTGGAATGAGAAAATAATCTGAAATCTGAACAGAAATTTACACATAAGAATGTTCACTATGTTTCATGGCCATACCACCCTAAATGTGCCCGATCTCATTTGCTTTCAGAAGAATGTTCGCTATGGCAAAATCTGAAACAGTTTCAGTAACTTTTCATATTCTTCTCTATAGGTTTTTATAATAAATTATAAGCAATCTAAACATAAATAGGGAGATAATTTAGTGGCCTATTATAAAATGGAATATTTTATAGTTATAAAAATGGTAGCATATGTATATGCTAGCACATGCACAGAAATTTTTTGGTAGGAGAAATAGGGCTTTGTTAATCCAATTTTATTCTGAGGACAGAGAACTTTACAGAGACCTTTACTTTTCACTTCCACCTTTCTGTACTGTTTCAACTATAAAATGACTATTACTTTTTTTTTTTTTTTTTTTTTTTTTGGTATGTGGGTAGTTCCCTGGCTGGGAATCAAACCCAGGCCGCAGTGTTGACAGTGCTGAAGCCTTAAGCCACTACACCACTAGAGAACTCCCCTATTACTTTTATTTTTAAAAAATTAATAAAAAATACTAACAAAGAATATGTAATGACATAGGGAAATGATTAAACAAAAAAAGGAATATAAACATGGTAATATATATAGTTCGCTTAGGAAAAATCTTAGGAACATATCAAATATTATTAATTCTATTTCTATTTTTCATTAAAAAATGAAATGTGTCTTAAAGTATTAGCTAGCTAAACAAAATTAACTTGTTTTCTAATCTGGCTTTTCAAAATTTAGTATTTTTCTCCCAGTGAACTTCAAATAGTCTGGAATCTCATTCTTGTTTGTTGAATTACTCATAGATCCACAAGGATCAAGGGTTAATTTGTTTAAGAAGTAGATTCAGTCAAGATAGTAAAACATGTTGGATAGCATGTTTTTGTTATATTAAACATAACACCAAAATGTCATTTTTAAATGAGTTACAACTTGACACTGAGCTTGAGGTGCCAGAGTTAGCCTATGCCATATTGTTATCTGTTTGTACCCTAGTCATGTAAAGGGCAGTATCAGTATAGATGCTGGAGCCAGACTGCCTGGTTTCATAATCTTGGGTCCATCTTTTCTAGCTGGGTAACCCTGGGCAAGTGATAGAACCTTTCAGTGCTTTGGTTTCCCTGTTTGTAAAATGGTACTTACCTCACTGGGTTGTGAGAATTAAATGAATGTGTATGACGTGCTTAGAACATTGCCTGGCACACACAGTAAGACTTAAAAAGTGGTTGCTGTTGTTATTATTATTATTATTATTATTATTATTATTATTATTATTGATACACTATGTAGCTGATTTCAGAAGCATTCGGCTCTCAAGTAATTGTACAACAAAGGATTATAGACTGGATCATGGTCTTTATAACATCCTGTATAGTCACATACAGCTTAGCATCTGTATGTGACTATCCCTCCACACATCAGTTCTTATGAACAGAGGATATTCTATAAGTACACACAAAAAGCTCACCTGAAGTGCATTTCAGTTATGAATACTCGTTATTAAAAACAATTTTTATACAGCGAGATGACAGAAAAACTTGCTTCTACTCAAGTTGGAAACATGCGAGAGGGCAATGAAAGTAGCATTTAGTATAAAACCTGGCTTTTGGAGTTGGTTAGTTAGATCATGTACTTGCAAGGCCAAAAATACAATAGATTGCTAAATAACTCAATTTGTTTCTCTGTTGTGTGCTCTTTGGTTCAGTTGCATTATCAATCATAGCCAACTACCTCGCAAAGGTACTTTAAGGGAAGTCATCAGAGGAAGCTACATGAGAGAGTAGGTAGAGGTCAGTAGACAGATATTCCTTGATTCCCAATACTGAAAAAGCAATTTAAAGAAATACCTCACTGATGGTGGGGTGGGAGCGACCAAACACATTAGCAGTGCTTTCTTTATGCCAAGTGAGCATCCTTGTAAGCAAAGTTATATATGCCATTACTTGAATGAATGAATATACTAGATTGGCCTTCTGGAAAGGAGCAGAAAAAGACAAGGAAAAGGAAAATAAGGAGGAAGAAAAAGAAGAGGCCATTTGTCTTCCATGTTTGAATGTGATTGGCAAAAATACTATGAAGGATAAAAGAAAAGAGCCTGGGTTACCCACAGCCTTCAAACAGCACATCTATGATATTTTTTTCTAGGTATTTTACACATGTAGAGACACTCTCGTGGCATTATGCCACCAACATTTTCTGTAGGAAGAGTGCAGTAAGTATAAGGAGAAAAAGCAACATAGATTAACACTAAATATAGGGAAAAATTTTTCAGCCATTCCACCACCAGCTTCTTCATGGAAGATCAAAAGATGAATCTTACCTCCACTGAGAATAATGACTGCTATAAATATTGCCAAGTCGCTGTCATCTAATTCCAGTGCATTGAACTTCACAGCAAACTCAAACTTGGGCTCCATAAAGTCACCAAATGGCTTTCTCAGACTCTTTAGAAACTCCCTTGTCATGAATCCTTGGCCCTCTGATATGAGAACCCCATCTTTATTCATCAAGGAGGCCAGCATTGTGTAAATGATCTCATGGACGCCATATTTTAGGAGAGTTACTTGGTCATTCAAGTCAAGGTTTACAAAACCAGGAATACTTTTGGCATACTCTGTGATCTCTTGCACAGCTTCCACTGAGCGAAACTGACACCCCTGAAAAATGCGGATGGCCACCTCCTTGCTCTGCTCCTGCAAGGGGGTGATGTGTTTGAACTTGATTTTATCTTCTCCCATCATTAAGGAATTCATGTCATAGATAACAAATGGCTGCAAATAAAAAAAGAGAAAAAGTGGCTTGAGTTGGAGATTTCTGATTAACAATGAACACCATCCCAATTTCTTTATACATATTTGTTTAAATAACTAAAATCTATAAAGTCAACAACATTTAATAATGACAAAGTACTCTTATCTCCTGATTAATCCTCCTAATTGTCTCCTGGTGCCAAACATATTTTATCAATTTTGGTCCTCTTTTCATTCAATTTATACTGCAACACTTTACCTATGACTGGTTAATAGTTCCAATTTCTGTTGTTTGGAAAGTGCATGTTGTTGATTTAAAAAATGATATAAAATCCATTGTTTATCTTGGCTTTCAATGGAATATGTTTTTAGCTTTCTTTCAACAAAAATCATTTCAGCAACTCAGGGTTGAACAGACACACTTGAACATAAAGTAATCCTGCAGTTTTAGATGAAATCTATTGAGATCTCAAATAAAACACAGTGTGCATGTAAAATATACTTAACTATGTAAAAAAAAATCAGTCTGAAAACAGATTAGAAATATTGAGCCAAGAAAATGTCTATTTCTTTTTTTAATGCTCTGGAAGCAATCTGTTACAGAAAGAGCAGATGTATAAGGCCTGTGGGTAAGTGCTGCAAAAAGTGGCAAAATAAAAAAGAGTTTTGAACTTATTTTTCAAAATATCTGTCCTTAACGTCAAATAATCAATAAAACATGTGCATCAGTTACCCAGGTTTGCAAAAGGCTGCTTTCAAAAGCAAGTTGTGTTAGTTATGAAATGATCTCTTTCATTTCCTTGTACAGAATTAACCAAAGGTTTGTGATCATTGTGAAAACTCTCAAGGGTACTCTGGTTGAGAAGGGGCAGAGCTTCACATACAATGGGTATACTGAACTGTGTTAGATATTAAACCCCCAATCCTATTCAAATAAGCATATACCTGAAAGCACTGGGGTAAGAGCTGAAGGTACTTGGGTTCTAGCTTTTGTTCTGTGGTTAACTAGGTGACTTTAGGAAAGTCATTTATCTTTCCTAGGCCTCAAATTTCTCAGTTGAGGGGAATGGATTAAATTGGAGGTTTCCATCTCTTCTCTTGAGGATATTCTAGTTGCATTTTTCAGAAACTGTGTGCGTGTGTGTGTATAGTGTGAGTGGGTTATGTGTGAGTGTGCATGCACACATGCATGTACAATGAACATGAAGTCTCTGATGTATGTATTATAAAGCTTCTTTTGAGTAGAGATGCTGAGAATTCTCTCCTGATTGGCAAGAGAAAGTGAGTGCAATGAGTGGTAGCGATAGCCAACTTCAAGACCCACAGGTCTGGAGATTCTATTAATCTCTATAAAAGTCTATGATTTTCACCAAACTATTTAGTCTGTTTTACACTGAAGAAAGTAACACTAATATTAAGGACTCTTAGGTGTTGAGTAAATTTCCAAACTTGCATATCATTTCAATACCATTCACTGGAGTTAGTTCAGAAATTCTAATTGTTTATGCCAAAAAATCCATTTCAATTATATTATTCAGCAAACAACAAAGGAAGACAAGATGTGAAGACCTAGGAGTAAGTCTGTCTGGTAGCTCTAACTAATTCTTCAAGTAAATCAGGAGCAAATCATACTTACTATGTTTTTGGATATTTTGCTTCCCCCATCCCTACTTCAGGATTGATATCATTAATAGGAGAGAAATAAAGGGCAGAGTGGATAGTCTGTCACATCAGTTATAATGTACTATTTCCCCAGAATGTCAGATTCTAGTCATGAAAAAAACTTGCTTTCATAGAACCTAGAGAACATGTGGTGTCTGTCCTCCAGGAGTTTTGCAGTTCATTAAAATTTATGTTAATAAAACACTAGCTTTCTTTTGCCATGAGAATCTGATTTGTATGGATACCTGAAAAGTCTACTCGCACATGCATGAGTACAAATTACATGAATATAAAATCATCACCTGTTCACATACGGAAAGACTGTACCCAGAACTACCTACTTCAATTTTTGGATGAGCTTCTTTCTGCTCAGCCATTTGGTTTCTTGGCACAGAATGTATGCATAAAATTCTTCCACCTCCATGTAAGCAATTTATCTGGAACTATGCCCTGATAAGTCACCCTGTGACTCTTCCCCTTGACTTCCCTTGTCCCCTCATATAAAGCTCCAGGTTCCTGTTTTTGAAACTCTGTGATAGCTGAGCATAGGGCACAAAATCCTGCTAATTTTCTCTCCCAATTTAACAACAATGTGACTTTAACCCCTTGGCAATCAACGTTGGTCAGGATTTCCTGGCAGTAAACACTCAAGGACAGAGAAAGGAATCAGCAGCCCCTACCACCATGCCAAACCATCCTTTTTTTTTTTCTTTTTAAATCCCTTCAGCATTTTGAAAAAGTGGTGAGATGGCAGAAAATTCTGGGTATTGACATGCAAATGAATACCAGGTGTTTGTTTTGTTTTTCCCAGTCATATATGATTATGCTGTTTTCAATCCATTTTTCAAGTCTGCACAGATTCTTTCAGCCTCCACATGGATCTGCAAGAGTGATCACCAGACATGATCTGCCTGGAGATGGGCCTTTCTGTGCCACCACTTCACCAATTCTTAGATTGCAAACAGTTAACTCTCCCCTTTCACAATGAGACCTCCTTATCCTGAAACAGTGAATGACAGTGAAAAGACCTGACCTCTTAAAACTACAAGTAGAATTAGGTCTGCGGAATTAATCTTGAATCATTTAATTTAATATTACATTTTTGGTAAAATATTCCATGTTTCTGTATTTTCTACAAAGCAAAGGGAAGCCTTATACGTTCTGTTAGCTTGTACAGCATCATCTGATGGTCTACCATTATTAAGAGGAACCAGATCATCTTCAAATTTAGTCCTAATGGTTTTACACTTTTAGATTGAGTCTATTTATCTTCAGACATTCTATCAAATGGCTAGATAAGCATCTCTCTAGCATCTCTCCTTAACAGAAAAGAATGTTTATTTACATCTAGAACATTATCAGGGATATATCCAGGTTTTGTGGGGCCTAAAATGTACACAGTTGTTGGGTACATTTATAACAACTGTTGGGCTCAATAATACAAGTGATAAGAACACAATTACTCAGGCCCTTCCTAGCACTATGGAAGTGGCTCTGTGTAAGGGAGGGAAAGGGAAGCTTAAGCTCCATTAGATTCCTGGAGAATCTACCTCTGGCTATTACAATGCTTGGACTTCTCATATAGTGGACAGACCAGAAAAAGGTGGGAATGAAATGAAGAAAACTGCACTTGAACACAATGTTTTTCCAGAGAAGCAAAAATGGTTTTTAAAAGGGGAAATTACAGAAAAATTTTCTTTGGAGAGATGTATCAAGTAAGTGTACATTATTTTGATATATATTGGTTTTTAAAAATGGTTATGCAGGGAGTTCCCTGATGGTGTAGTGGCTTAAGGCTTCGGCGCTGGCGCTGTCAGCGCTGCGGCCTGGGTTCGATTCCCAGCCAGGGAGCTACCTACCCACATACCAAAAAGAAAAAAAAAAAAAAAGAAAAAAAAAAAAAGGTTATACATATCAAAGCAAGGATGGGATTGGGGTACTGTTTTACATAGATAATTAAATTTAGTCATAGATATGGATATTGCATGCCTCCTTGTGTAACACAAAGGTCGTGGGGGAAAAGCTGGCTTAATAATAGAGAAACATAACAAGAGTGTTCCTTAGTAGTCCAAAAACATCAGCATTTTAATATAAATTATGAAAGGGATTACATATGAATGCTCTTAAGTTTGCGGCTCTTTAAATAGCAAAATAGCAAGCTAAAGGAGATAAATGAGAAAGTCAACTAACAAAACAGATTACTCAGCTGGCAAACAAGTGATGTCTCCAATCTGGGAGGTTGAAGTTAGTAACCTCTCACAAATGATCACTTGGCAGTCATATCAGAGTTTAAAACAGCCTGAACGTCAATCCAAAATGCATTGGTTGGGTTCCCTTAACTTCTTTCTCGTTTCTGCCCCTGTTGTTCCTACAGTCCTCTTGTTGAGAACCATTGGATTTATAGAACTAAAGGGGTCTTCAGAATAACCTACGCCACCATTTTCTGACTAGGTGTGAATAAATATTCCAAAGTTAAATGGCTCTTTATAGCAAATCTGAACTAGAACTAGATCTCCTGACTCATGATTAGTTCTTTTGTCTTTCTGTTGCTTTCTGCATGACTTCCCCAAGTTTTCTTTTTTAAATAAAATTATTATTCTGGGAGCTCTTATATGCTGGGATTGTGGAGGTAGTGCTTTTTGAATTATTATTTCCCAGAGGTGCTAGTTAAGTGCTGTATGTGACTGAAGTTAAGTTTGAAAGTCTCTCAAATGTAATTCTGTCTTCCTGCACAGTTAGAGATATAAGACAAATAAAAACTTAATAGGAAGAATTATTCACACTCTAATGAACTAGCACGTAACCACAGCTCTTAAAAAAACCATCAACTGCAAGCCAAAACATTACTCAGCTGGCAAACAAGGGTATGGGCCAACTGAGTCTAATCATTAAAAAGGGAAAAATCCAAGTGCTGCTTTTTTTTAACTATATAGAATATTTTCTTTTTATTTATTGTATGAAAGAACATTTTTGGTTCCGATATATCTTTAGATACTCCTGACAGTCCTGGCAATAAAGGAATTTCTTTTATTAACATTAATAAATGAATTAATAAATCCAGGATTATTATCCCAACTTCTTTAGTAGCCATTAAAAAACAACAACAAAAAAAACCCAGCACCACTCTCCAGGTCTTTATTTATACGGGGGTTCTGAGGTCTCTTTTCTCTGAGGGCTTGTCTGGTATCTTTCCTCTCAGGAGAGCAAATTTTGGCTCATTCAGGCTTTTCCACAGATAAAGGGGAAAGACTCCACACTTTGTTCTGCTGTAAGTGTAGGATTTGAAAGGACAGATATCTTTCCAATAATGTGAGTTACTAGATTTGACGGCCACTGTAAATATTCGAATGTAAAAATTTATGGGGCATGAAACTATTTTCACAAAATTTTACATTTCCATATTGGTTTTATTAGTCAGTAGTTTCATATTTCAGACTATTTAGAAAAATGATTTTCATAATGGCACTGGTTTGCTCTTATAATTATAAAACCAGTGACTCCACATGTACCCATCACAAGCAATGTGCTGGTTTGGGATGCAAAGTCCAATACAGTACAAATAACAAGTTTTATTTCTTATTTGTAGATAGAGTACAGCCAGGGCCTCACCATCTCTCAGATATGGAGTGAAAAGTTGGCAGGCACACCAGGGGTTTTTCTATTTATTGTTTTATGACAAACCATGGCACTGAAAATCGTTTTTGAAAACTATTCTCTGTTTATTTTCATCAGCAAATATGGGATCATGTGACAATGATACACCCAGTATGATCACCACATTGGGGTAATGGTCAAACACTGGGAACTTCCAAAGTCCATTCAGTTCTCAAATTGCTTTCATGAAATATAGCACCCTAGTGAGAGCATATTCACAATTTCAGAGTTCAGTAGGATCTCTTAAAGGAGGGACCTGGGCTGGGACAAGCCATTGAATGGGAAATAGACTGTGGGACAGTCAGTTCCATTCCTATTTGAGTGTGGCTAAAAGGCCTATTGCTCCTAAAATTCTTCTCCAGTGATCTATATTTGATGATTCCATATCCAACCTTTTTCTAACCCTGAGCTTAAAATTCCCAACCAATACTTTTTTAGGCAAGACAATAAAAAATATACCATGTCACAAAGATATGGTGTTAAAGTAAAAAAAGACCAGAGAGGAGAAGGAACAAATAATTTATCCATCTGTTTATCTGTTTTAAGAGGTGCAAATGGCACTAGGGAATACGATGTAGAAGAAAGTTAGATTGGCAAGGGAAAAGCCCTGGTTGGCCTGCAGGCAAATGCTGGTGCTGAGCCCCAGAGGAAAGATTAACAGGCATTCCTAAATGAGACAGAATAGGTACTGCATAAATTAAGCAGTAAGATAAAATGTAAAAGAATGGCATCATCAATGACCCATTTCCTTTTTCAAAGATTCTGGATAACTGGTCATTCACTACGCTGAGTAGCTTCCCCCAGGCTTGGCTGAACCAACACTAATGTCATCAGTTTATGGAGGGTGTGTGATGAGACCCAAACTGCTCTACTGCACCAGACATAGCCACTTTTCACACCCCCACCTTCTCACAAGTCCATACTTCTACAAACTTTTCCTATCAATTCAAATCTTAACTTTCATAAGTGTTGGCCAAGAGATAACATAACACCCCTGAGAAAGATGCTATCAAATGAATAACATGACCACGTAAGATAAAGAACAAATCTCTGGTCTCATTGGAAATCACATTTTGGATATTTTTCCCTCTCCCATATTCTTTTCTGAACTATTTCTTTCCACCAGTGCTTAATTTGATTTTGCAAGATAAGGAGAAAAGAGAGAGAGAGAGAGAGAGAGAGAGAGAGAGCCAAACAATTCTATTTCAGCCTTGTGTAATCAGGGAATGGATTATTTTAATTTGGTCCAGTCTCTTTCCGTTCCAGAACCTAACAAGAGGCAATTCTGCCCCTATCCACATCATGAATGATGTTCAGTTTGGTGAGCAAATATTGGGCTAGTTAGAAGCCCTCTGTTGAAAGTCCAGAATTTCAAAGGGCATAGGCAACAGTTTTTAATTCAATTAAGCAAATATATCCCGAGTAACTATTATGGGCAAAGCACAGTGCCAGTTACTACGGGGAGCGGTCGGGGGAAATAACAAACATTTGGCCTCTGAACTTGAAAAGCCTGTAATCAAGCATTTTTGCAGCCCTTTCCCTTAAAATAGCTTAATGCCTATTTATCCTATAAAGAGTCTGCAATTATCTTATTTTTAACTCAAAGATTTAGAACCAAAGAGACAACTGGTGTGAGGTTTTAAAGTGACTTGCGGTGGCCTGGGCTCTGTGCCCTTCAGTAACACACAGAAGAGGACAGTGGCCCCTAGTATTGTAAACTTAAATTCTTGACGCCTGGGGAAAAGTTTTAAAGAAACTGTCTTCCTCCTTTCTTTCAGGTACTATTAAATTGGTAGGATTTCCCGCATGGATTGCGGGTCTGGACTGGGAGACAGAGAGAAAGTAAAAAAGCAGTTCCTGGAAACGAAAAGGCCCAAGGCAAAACTGTGGAGTGAACAATTTGTTTTAGGGCTCTTTCCTTGTTTTCACTTCTTCCTCAGTTCTGGGGCTCCCAGCCTCCACTTTCCTGTCCTATACTGGCTCTCTGTAAATTGTTGCAATCTGTCTCAAATTGTTAATCCTCTTTAGTTACCTCACTCAAGTCTTCCTTTTATTTCTATCCCGTTAAGTGAACAGTTTGTTGTCTGTAGTCAAATCGGCTATGTGGTGTTCTTCATTTGCTTTTGTTTTGTTATGCCGTGATTGTTTTTTTTCATTTAATGAATACATAGACTCAGCTTTACTATGACCTATAGTCTGTAAATGTGTGCGGAAGACAGTCCTAGTCACTGTAATTCAGGAAGAACAAAACAGCACAAGGAAAATTTCCTGACTGTGAATATATTGGGATAGCAGAACAAGGTGGAAAATTTCTGCTCTTGTAAAAATTGATAAAAATAAATAATAACTCAGAATGTTTTCCCAAGGTGAAACTTTCCAAGTATATAGGTCAGCCTGGCTCATTGCTAACCAATGGGAACGACTACCTTCCATGAGGGAAGACCATGCTCAGAATGCACTGAAGTACTAGGCCTACATTATAGTCTTGGGTTTTCCACATGCTAACAGTGATCTCAATGCAAAATGTTTAACCTTCAGTTTCCTCATCTTTAGAAGGAGGGCAATAATAGGAGCCACAAGATGGTTGTATGTCTTGAATATACTAATGTGTAAGATTTTTTGAAATTGTAAAGAACTGGATACAGGTATAACACTCTTGAGGTATCAGCGACCTCTCTTGCAGTCAGAAAACTCAATGTCATTCTTGGCATTTGGCTCTTTATACAGCAATATCCCACAGGAGCTTTTGTTTGTTTGTTTGTTAGCTTATTCTACTCTGTTTCGCTAAAAGGAAAAAATAACATCTTGAGATAGTCATCAAAATACATTAAAGGGTAATGACATTTCCCCCAAAATATACCTGAGTGGGAAAAAAGTTACACATATCTATCAAGTAACTGCATTATCTCTCCTGGAAGTGTTCATTCGAAAATAAACAGTACCATAAAAAGGGCTCTCAAGGGCTGGGATGCTATCTCGGAGTGTGTTCTGTGAATCTTACTACCCTAGGAACCTGCTGTATTACAAAGTCAGATCTGCCTGTGTAAAGTGAGTTGCAGAGATATGATCTATCTGCAAGCTGATGGCAGAACTGGGACTAGAATGCAGGTGCAGGTGTAGTTGTAGTTTCTTTTCATATGATTCCATGTTGCTTTCTTAGATTCCTATCAGAGTATTGCTTCTTGGAAAACTTGACTCAGTAACAGTTATAATCCATTCTGGGTTTTCTAAACAGTGGTGATGAATGAGCCTGCAGATTTTTGAGAATCCAGACAGCTCAGAGCCTCACAGAAGATAAAATTCATACAGGTAAAAAAGGATAAAACTTCCACTTACCCAGGAAAGGCAATATAATATCTGGAATGTATTTGTATGCCCCATGTGGAACTTTGTAAGGGGTAACTCTAGTTGTTCTAAAAGGTAATATAGTGGGACTGAATACTTTTACCAGACTTAGGTCAGAAAAGCAGGGCTGCATGAATTAATGTATTGGTGACCAGTTATTTTGATGCCCCAAAAAGAGACAGATCCTGAAAGTGGGTGCTGGGATGAAGGGGGCCATAGTACACTTATTAAAGTTAAAAATGACCTGTATATTCTAATACTATTCTCAAATAATTTATTAGGAAAACTTGAAGGGCTTTTTCCCTTTTCAAAATAACTTATTTATCCTACCTGAAAACATTTCCTTTCCTGTGTTTCAGACTCAAGCCAGCAATATGTAACAGCCATCAGCTGAACAGTACTCTGCATGTGTATGTGTAACAGAGTAAATCATTTCCTCAAAGGAAACAACAACAATAACAACAATAACAATAACAATAAACCCAGCCACCCCAAATGAAGATGGTAGAAGAGAACTAACTGATTTATCTGTTGTCTTTCCTGTCAAGATGGCCCTCGCCTTGGCTTTTGTCAGCGGGAAGGACTTTATGTATGAGTCATACAAGTGTTTTGCCAGGGCCCGGAGATCAGCAGACTCTGGGTTCAGCTGGTCGATATCACTGGAGATCTCTGCCAACAGCTTCTCCTTCTCCGCCTGTGGCATCCGCCCAAACCTGATGGCTATGGAGGAAGAGAAACGACAGGATGAATCATTGAAATACTGCTGCTCCTAGTGTACACCGCTCTCCTGCAGCCCTAATGCTCACAGAGCGAGGATCCCTCCTCCCCTCCATCAATCTCAAGTCCTAGTTTCTAGCTACAACTGTGCTCACGTTTTTATTTCACAGCAATGGCACAGGCTATTATTAATAGTAAAAATTAAATTGTTCACTTCTTTAATTAAAAAATAATACATAATCTTGCCAGGAAAGTGAAAGAATCTAAGAGTTCAGCAAAGAAAGGAAAGTATATTTACTTACAAATAATTGAGAGCCAGCTCCTACTCATCCCTCAAGACCCAATTCAAATGTCACCTTCTTTGTGAGGCTGTCTCCAAGCAGTTTATTATTCTTCCCCCTATACTCGTATCAACAGCCCTTTGCGAATACCTCAGTGATAGCAATTTCACCCTGTACTTTAATTATTTATTCTACATGTTTATTTGTCCCACTCTAGAACAACATCCTGAAGGCTAGAGACAATGCCTTATTCATCTTTGTATCCCCAGCACTGTACATAAGGTCAGGCACTAAAAGAATCAACATGTTTCATGAACTAAAGGAAGTAACTGTGCAGAATTCAAAGTTGTACAGACACAGACTTTGTTCTCAGGGAGTCTGTACAATCTGTTTTCTCCCCGTTACAAAGAAATATGGATGGTGCTTTCTTTTATGTTATTAGGCCAGAGAGTACTTTTATTTTTAGTGGAGAGGAGCCATAATTATTCCCCT
This sequence comes from Lyroderma lyra, assembly GCA_004026885.1. Classification (NCBI taxonomy): domain Eukaryota; kingdom Metazoa; phylum Chordata; class Mammalia; order Chiroptera; family Megadermatidae; genus Lyroderma; species Lyroderma lyra. The sequence goes on along the minus strand of PVJL010000463.1, from coordinate 63,855 downwards.
GACTCTCCAGGATTACCACTTAATGATGTTTGTCAAAAAGACAATTTCCTTAACATTTGGTTTCCTGTGCGGTGAGGAAGTGTGAAAGAAGAAAACTAAAGAAAGAAAGGCAAGGAGGAACATTTAAAGAGAGTTTTGTAAGGCTTATGTTGGGGAAAATAATCATCTGTTTGTAACGCTCAGCTCAAATATGTTTTTCTTCTTCTTCACCAATACTACCTGTAAAATTTTATTATTAATTATTTTTTATGAGTTATCACACCTCATTCCCGATGCCTATAATGCTGTTTTATTTAAAGCTTTAAAAACTTTTTTATTTATATGTAATTGACAATATAGCAATATATTAGTTATAGGTATACAACGTAATGATTTTGTATTTGTATATATTGTGAAATGATCACCACAATAAGGCTAGTTAACATCTTATCACCACAGGTGGTTACACATTTTTTCCCTTGTGAGAGAACTTGTAAGATTTACTCTCTTAGCAACTTTCAAATATACAACACAGTATTATTAACTATAGTCACCATATATTACATCCCCAGGACTGATTTATAAGGGGTCTCGAAGTTTGTACCTTTTGACCCCCTTTACTCATTTTTGTCATGCAACCCCGCTGCCTCTGATAACCACCAGTCTGTTCTTCATATCTATGAGTTAGTTTTTTGTTTTCTTGTTTTTAAGATTCTACAAACAATGAGATCATATAGTAATTTGTCTTTTTCTGTCTGACTTATTCACTAAGCATAATGCCCTCCAAGTCCATCCATATTGTCATGAAAGCCAATATTTTCTTTTTTATGGCTGAATAATATTCCAGTGTGTGTGTGTGTGCGTGTGTGTGTGCACACACCACATTTTCTTTATCTACTCATCCATACATGAAAATTTAGGTTGTTTCCTTGGCTACTGTAAATAATGCTGCAATGGACATGGGGATACAGATATCTCTTTGAGTTAGTATTTTTGTTTCCTTTAGATAAATACCCAGAAGTGGAATTGCTGGATCATATGCAGAACATAATTTTGAGTAAGGCTATTTTGTGGCCACACTTTGGACTATCTGCATTTTCCCAAAGTAAGGTCATTTGGATGTCACATCCAATATTACCCTGTGCATAGCTCTACTATTACACTCATTATATGGTATCATAGTGATGTGTTTTTATGACAGTCTCCTTCCCTAGACTATAAGCCTCTTGAGGGCAGAGACTGTTGTATTCATTTATCTCTAGCACTTAGTGGTGCTCAATCAATGGTTGTTGAATACAGGAATGAATAAATGGATGGTGCCTTGCTATATGTCATTATGCTAAAGGTAGCATTTCAATCATAGACATAAAAGCACATGAACACATTTCCATATGAGTACTTAGTGAATTTTATTTTGGATTTGCTAGAGAAGAGATTATTTTGTACCTTGAATCTCAAATTCGTAAGTTCATTTCAGTTGACCCTAAGCTCTACCACCAACTAACACCATTGCGTTGTAGGGGCCTCCTTATGGACTTCTCAGTTAGAAGGGAAGAAAATCTTACCTCTCAGTTTAGAGTCCTTTAAATTAAATTAACCTATATCCATTTGGTAAATATATCCTCTGCACAAAACCCCTTCAAGTTGTCATTTGTTGGTCAGAAATACTGTCTCTCTACTCTTTCCCTCATTCTCTTCCTTTTCAATTCCACAGGAATGGGCAATGAACGTGGTTCACATTCTTATCTCCGTGCCCCGCCCTGTTCCCTCTGCCCCGACCTATAGGTCCCTCAGGATATAATCTCATTACCCACTATATTCTCTCTCATAGCATTCATCACAATTATCTGTAATGTTTTTTCCCCCTGCTATATAATCTCCATAAAGCCAGGACTCTCACTCATTACTGTAACCTCAGCACTTAATATAATGTCTGGCACTTATTAGTCCTTGTATACTATATTTTGAAATAAAACGGAAAAAAAAAAAACTAGATAGCAAATTTCTTCAAAATCCTTCTCTGTGAAGCTGGTCCAATCATTTGCTTCCTTGTACTATGTTTATTCCTTGTTCATCAGTACTTCTCAGTTGAACAGTGGGGTATAGAGGGAAGGCACAGCATATTTAGATTGCTTATCAACTTCTAAAATTATATATCTTCCATAGGAAATTTTAATATGCCATCTTTACACTCAGTGAAGAATGTATTAAAAATTTGGACTTTGGGACAGTTTACAAAAAGCTTCCTAAATGATGGGCTCCTGTTGTATGCATATATTAGCTCATGTATCAAACTAGTACTATACTACGATACAGGGGCTGTCTGGAAAGTATTCAGCCATGCAATATAAAAAATAGAGGCATTTATGGCTGAATTTTTTCTGACAGCCCTTGTATTAGTTTATGTTGGTTATTCTACTAGAACATACACTATGTAAGTTTTCTCACCTTTGCTCCTGGGTACAACAAAATACACATGGTAGGTATATAATAAATGCTTGATGAATTAAACTCCAAACTATCAAGTTTGAAAACAGAAAATGAGACATTGGGAAGTTTGGGAAAGTGATCATGAAAGAGAGCACCCAGTAAAAATTATGACATATTAAAAGTAGAAGATATTTTGTTGTAAAACTTAGAGAAAATCAGAGTCATATACTAAAACAGAGGCAGCTAGAATCACCAACAGTATTTGCTCTTTAACTTTAGTTATTGACCAGAGCACATGATACTGTCTTCTTCACTCAGTGAGTAAGTATTGAATGTCTAGTGTGTGCCAGACATTGGTTCCAGGCTCTGGTTACTTTTTCACAGGTAATAAATATGCAAAAAAGTTTACATGCCTATGAAAGCACTTTTTTCCTAATAGGTAATCCAAAAAGTTAATTTAAAATAAATAAACAGTCAAAGATAGTCACTTATTACATTTACCAGTCCTGCTTTTCCATAACCTAACAAAATAGCCAAAAATAACTTTTAAATATAATTTTATAATTAGGAAATATTAAAGCAAAAGCGTTTTGCTACAACCTAAATAAAATGTGAATTTTTGTAAGCTGAATTTCCCCCAAAAGGCTAAATCTTAAGAAGAAATTTTCTGTATCATTAAATGCTCATGCTGCAAATTAGATTCAATTAACTAACAGTGCAACTAATTATATAAGAGATTTTAGCATTTTTTACATAGCAAAGGTTCAACAAAAGGGATAAAAAATACATCCCATATGGTAGGACTAAATTTGCATGAAATGTATGGAACTCTGAGGTGGTAGAAGAAATACAATTTTTTATTTGTAAGCATTTTTAAGGAAAAAAAGTTGATTTTATTTTGTTGCTTTTAATCCCATTAATAATACCTATCAACCTCATGTGAGGTGATGATATAAGGCACAGAAAGTGTTTAGCACAGTGCCTGGCACACAGTAATGCTTAATAAACGTAGCTTTTATTATTTAAGGATGTAAGTGGTCTAAGGCATTGGTTGCTGTGGGCTATAGACCAGGATGATAGCCATGGCACAATGACCTAGATTCTTTCCAACAGGTAAAGAACAAACCCTGAAAATCTTTTATCTATCTATCTATCTATCTATCTATCTATCTATCTATCTATCATCTTCATCATCTGTCTATCCACTCATCAATCCATCCATCCATCATCCATCCATCATCCATTCATCCATCTATCCATCCATCCTTATCTCTCTTTAACTCGTTTAGGAAATGGTGCTTTTTAGTGAAGCAATTCTTGAACCTCAGTTTCCACCCATTGGGTGAAGAGTCTAAAGAAGAAGGAAGAATTCTCTCTTTGGATTGTTGTTTTTGAAGAGGCAGAAGTTAAAACTTAGAAATAGAAGATCAAGTTTTAGACTGCTGACCAGAAATATAAAGGCTGAGTGTGCCCATATATAAAGTATATGCTTCCAAATCAGCTACCACTGCTGATTAATCTTGTAAGACAGATGGAAAATGCTCCATGAGTCACTGAGTGAGAACTTTTGGCTTCTCTGGAAGGCAATGAAATTAACACTGCATTTGAGATAGTCAAGAAGTCTACTTTCTAGTTGCAGCTCTGTGAAAAAGTGATATAAGTGGCTTAAGTTCTCAGGTCTTCAATTGCTTTATCTATAGAATGAGGAACCTGGAAAAGATCTTCAAAGATTCCTTCCTTATGCTCTAAATTTAGCTGTAAAATTCTACAAAACTCCATAACTAATAGTACTGAGGAACATGGTATGCGCTCTCTTTTTTTAAAGCAGTATTTGTCTACTCTTTGAGGCCCTGAAAAAAAAAAAAGACCCATTCTGTCTGTTCTACAGATCTAGCACATGTCACATAGAGCAACTTCCAGAAAACTGGTATTCAGTGTCATATCTGGAATAATTAATCACCTACAGAGATTCAAGTAGCTTTAAAAAACTGTTGATATCAGAATCATTACACACCCTTCAGGAAGAATAGGTTTAGTAGAGATTCATTAATTTCTGGTGAAAGTATATAAGCATTCCTTTATGCAATACATTTTTACTGAACTGAATGCAGCTCACTACTATCATATGACAGATGCAGCATTGTGCATTTGGTACTGACTTACTGAACATACAAACTCCAAGCATATGGAATATTTTGATATCCTGTTCTTTTATATCCTGATATACCTGGATCTGGGTATAAAGCTTAGAAACAAATGTTTCATTAATGACAATTAATGCCATGTTTTAAAAACATGAACCTAATTTTAGAAGCATCAATGACAAATGTTACTTAATGCCAAAGATAAATTAAAGCAGATTTTGATAATAATAAATCAAGAGAAGATAGAAAAAATAAATAAGTTAAGTCTTATTAAAAATATTTTTGTCTTTTAACATCTAAGGGGTGAATCTGCTATCATATCAGGCTTTTGACAATTAGTAAGGTTACGTCTCATAATCAATTCCGTCACCTTTAATAGGTTTATTCTGCAAAAGTCTTATCCTATAAATAAGACATATAACACTATTGTTTCTCATATAGCTATTGCCAATAAGTTACGTTTTTCCACTTCTCATTCTTGAGGGGAAAAAACCCTGCATTTTGAGGTTTTGCAGAATTTGGCAATCTAATAACAATCATTTTCTAGCTCCTCTAAAGTAAACAAGGAGCAGCCTGAAAAACCAATATTAAATTATTTTTGTGTACGGGTAAACTTTTCAAACTATTTGTAGAGGACATTTAAACATTTGCCTAGGTTTCTTTTCAAGTAGATATGAGCAAAATACCACCGCCTCACCTTCTGACTCAATCTCTCACTCGCCCAAGTCTTACTTGACATCATGTGATTCATTCATTGAATACCTGTTTGATGCAAGACAATGTGCTGGACAGACTGGACCGGTGTTGGGGACAAGGATGAAAAGGTCATGTCCAGTAGGATGATCCTAAACATACACAGATCACTCTTTCTCTCATGCCCCTCACTTTACTAGCTCCTGCCTTTCCATCCAAGCAGAAGTTTGAGTTTCTGACCCCAGTATTATTAATTCCCTCTTTCATGCTATCTTTCCTCCAGCACTGAGGTTATCGAAAGAGTAGCCTTCCTTTCCTGCGTTTGTCACTTACTATTTACTTCCCAATCCACTGCTACTAGTTTTCACCTCATCTGAATTGACCAAAACTCTGTTCTTAAAAGTCCTTAATGGGGAGAGAAGGGACAGGGTCTCAAATATATGGTGATGGAAAGAGAACTAACTCTGGATAATGAACACATAACACAACACATAGATGATGTATTGTAGAACATTATCTATGTACACCTGGAATCTATGTCACTTTTACTAACCAATGTCACCCCCATAAATTTAACAATTAAAAAAATAATAATAAAAAAGGAGAAGACATCTGACCTGGGGCTTGAATGCCAGGTAAGATTTTGACAGGGAACCAAAGGACATAATACAGAGAGGCCTACAGGTATTCCATCACAGGGCATTTTCCAGGAACCACAAAGTACACAGTTCACCTGAAACATTTCAGGAAAAAGAGTGGGATAAGTTGGTGGAGGCTAAACTGTGGACGATCATGCAGGAGACTGTCCACAGTCTAGCCTTCACCATCTTATGCTGGAGAGCTCAAGTAGAAGAAAAATTTAGAAGAGGCCTTTAAATCCAGCTGTGAGAAAAGCATTAGGGACTTTTAAGAGCAGAGTTTTGGACCATCAAATGCCATTCAGGTTTGAGTGACAGCTGCTATGGGTATTAGGGGTTTTTTACTTTGTTATATTTTCCTGAAAGTTAACATTTGGGCACTTTTCCTTTATATCACAAAGACTAAAGAAAAAAAGAGTACATGTTGAAGTTTAAGTTTATTTGCCATTCAGGCTTTTCTTTTTTGAATATACACTAGAGCTTCTGTTTACAAGGAAGGAGAGAATTACCTTAAAAATGCTGAGTGCCACAAAAATTTGTGCAACCATTCTCCTGGATTTTTATGAAGCACTGAGAAATTATTTTTAAGTTGTCAGCTTTAAAAAAATTATATAATAGGGCATTCTAATCAGCAAAGCTAAGGTTTCACTAATTTTTATATTTATAAAAAGCATAATTTTTATTCAAATCTCAATTGCAAAGGGAAAAACCTAGCTGAATGACTTACAAGCAGCATAAATCAATTCTTCTCTATATTCAGATTATATTTCAGTTCACACATGAAAAGCAGCTCTAAATATGAAATACTAGTCAAAGTTCTTAATGACTAAATCATTAAAAAATAAACAGAACATATTTAAAAATATGATCAGGGTCAGATCTTGACAACAGGACGTGGAAGCAAAATTTATACTTTAAAAAATCTATAAAAATGTGTGAATGCCCATCTAACTGAAGAAGCGACATTAATTTATAAGAATATTTTTATCAAGATTCTATAGATACCAGCTTCACTAATGCAAAATGCAAAACATTGCTGTTGCAATGATTCCTTAGTAAGTTAATTATGGATAGTCCAGGAAGTTGGCTCTTTATTTCTGCTCCACTTGCAAGTGGAGCCTTCCTCTAAAGGTGTCTGGATGGGGTATTGAACTGACTATGCTTGGAACAACTCAGGAAGACTTTGGAGCTATCAGTGGGATAGACCTATGGTTTAGAAATTATGGATTATTAAATGACCAAAATCATTGCAAGGTGTTGTTTATCTTGAGCATTACAGGAAAACAAAAAATTTGCCCCCACAACACACCAGCCCAACACCTGGGTGCTTTCTCTACCCAATTCTGATAATGAATATTTGACAAACACCTAGAAGTTTCCAACTGGAAGAATGCTGAAATCATGTCCTTCTATGATGTTTAGGTTACATGTCACAATCAAAATGTAAGTTTCATCTGAAGATGAACCATAGATATATCATTGACCACCCACACCATTTATACTTTCTCTAATTCAGATTATTTTTGTACTCTGGGGCTATATCATGACGTGATCATCAAATGTATTTCCTTAAATTACTGAGTAACTGATCAGAATAGATAGAAGACCTGATTTAGTCATATAAATTGTATTTTTATACATATAGGGGGCACCAAAACATATAGGGGGAAACTTTTAAATTCAGGTAACTGACAGATGCCAGTTGCCTAAATATTTGGGAAGATTGTGAGACTGTCTACAAGATACAGAATGGCTGGTTTAAAAATGGAAAATTCAGTGAGGTAGATGGCAATTTTCAAAGTTGAAAGGATTTAGCAGTCATTTATGTCAGTGATTTTCAAACAATATTCCCCAGAGCCCTTAAGGCTCCTTGAATGTTACTCCAGAAGCCTCCTTTAAAACTGAAAGTGGGTAGATAACAGGGAAGCTAAACACACAGAATGGACTAAACCAGCGGTAGCCAACATTTTGGCTTCCCTGGGCCACACTGGAAGAATTGTCTTGGGCCAAACATAAAATACACTAACACTAACGATAGCTGATAACCTAAAAAGAAGGTCACAAAAAAGTCTCATAATGTTTTAAGACTTGGTATTGGGTCGCATTCAAAGCCATCCTGGGCCACAGGTTGGACATACCTGGACTAAACAGAGACCAGAGAAAAGAAATAAAAGTAACAGAGAATGGAGCAAATTTACTGTGGGAGATGTTCATTTCTTTTTGTGCATACTGAAAACAGCAAGGTGCTGATTTTGGTATAACACTAGAGCCTCTTTTGATAAGTTGGTGGTTAGTGCATTGAAGTCCATTTACATAAAACATTAATATGAATGAAAATCTCACACTATTGGCCTCACATTGGCCAAAGCAATGAATTTTAAATAGTGACTAAGATCTAGAAAACTCTGTATTTGTAAATGTTTCCTTCATCAGTAAAATAGGCAAAATTAATCAAAACCTAGTCGTTGAATTTCCCTTATGTGTAGATCAAATTTCTTTTCTGTGCAGCAAACGTATTTCCCTAACACTCTGTGAGAAGAGATTTTCTTAGTTAGGCTTGCAATCCTTTAAGTATTGAACTGCAAAAGTTTTTGATGTCATGACACTTAATTCTAATTTTTTTTTTTTTTTTGCTTTTGCATGAAGAACTAACTGAACACTCCTTATCAAGATGGATCCTTTCTCTAAATAGAATAAATTAATAGTCATATGACTTCCAAAGATGATCTTATGCAGTTAGTGATAGCTTTATTTGATTTTCCTGGGAAGAAAAAATTATACCCTCAATACCACATAAGCTGGGCTTTAAATATTATTTGCCTACAAATAATAAGCAATAGGAGATATATTTTACATGAATGTGTACAAGCAATCAGAAATACATTTTACCTCAATGTATGAAGTGACAATTTTTTAAAGGACAAAAAAATAGCATTAAGAGCAGAACTGGCATGCTTTACTAGGCAGTCTTAGAGATAATGACCTCAAAATCAAAGATTCTTTTTCATAAAGATAAAATAAGTTTATTTTAACTTGATCGCATCACCTAAAATACAACCCTTGACTTGAAAACATGCCCTTATGTTTTATGAGGTCTGATATAAAAAGGAAATGGATGGGATCAAAACAGCAAATTATTTTGTAATCAACAGCTGCAGTTGTATACTGCTACACAGCACATGTAATTAATTGTTGAGGAAAGTTGGGTTAATTTTCCATCCTGTCTAGTATAGCAAATAGATCCATTCATAATACATTTTTGCCTTTAGAAGAAATGACCTATATTCTTAAAAAAACATATAATTTTGTAAACTATTTTTAAAGGGTAGGGTATCAATCACTTAGTGACTCCCAAATATATTAATGATTTTCACTGTGAAAAACCAAACATCAGCATGATGGAACAAAAATTTAATTTTCACAGATGCTTTGGAGTCCTTATATATAAAGATTGACTTTAAAGATTATCCTCTTACCAGATCAATTTTGAGAGAGGTGAAGGCAAAAGAAAGAAAACAGAATATTCAATGAAATGAAACTTTGGATTTAATTTGATCAGTTTGGCATTTTACACTCCTTGAGCCTATAATAAATTTTAAAGAATTAATACTTGACAAATATAATAATATCAAGTTACATCAAAATTTGTTTTGTGAGCTAGTTAACCATCAGAGCTAAACAAAAGTCAAGAATTATTTCTTCTAGATCTATCTTCCATGATTTTACTGAGTTAGTTCAATAGTTCATGGAAACCTGGGTCTTCTTAGGTCTTCTACATTCTTCTCCTTAGGCTGACACTCCAAATCATAAACTTGATTTTAGATATGGGTTTAGAAAAGTGGAAAGTTTTATTCTCTTATTTTCTATGGACAATGAAGTTTTGTGGAACTTTAAAATATTTGCTTTATCCACTCCTCCAAGTCAAGGATGCCTGCACCCATCTTTCCATAGCAAAGAGGAAACAAAAACATATACATCTAAATTCTGATAAGCCACTTAAAGTTCCATATCCAGAAATCTGCAGAATTTTCTTATACTTCAAGTAGAAAGAAAACTACTGGTACACATAAGTATAATTCTGTTTTTAACACTATTATAGCAACATAAAAAATAATGACAATAATCATTACATTAAAAAAATACTACGGTTATTTCCATCACCTCTCAGATATTTCAAGTTTTTTCTCCCATCATGGCAGAGGCCCAACCACAGAGAAGATTCTGCACTAACAGCTTAAACATTCTGACCTAAGTGAGAAATGCTTTATCACTGTGCAATATTCTAAAATTTGGCATCCTGTGGAGAAACTGTGCACACTTTCAGCAAAGGTCGTAGTGTCTACTGACCTGGCAGCCATAATGAGAAATATAAAGTATGTGGTGCTAAGTGCTCACTTACCATTATGAGACATCCCCACAGCAAGGCATTTCTGAAAACGACAGTACTGACATTTATTTCTACTTTTTTTGTGGATGCGACAGTTAAGATCACACCTATCATAAATAAGCTTCAATCTGATCGTTCTCCGGAAGAAACCCTGCAAAGGGATAATGGGGAAAAAAAGAAACAAATTTTAAGACTGTGACATAGGCAAGCAGCAACATATGGCTAAAGGTACATTGGCCTGGGCATCAGAAAAGATAGGTTCTTGACACAGTTCTGTTGCTGGTGATTTGAGACAAATCACTTAGCCTCTCTGGAACACAATTTTCTTTGCTATAAAATAAACAACCAGAGCTCTCCAGTGTCCTGTTTAAGCTCTTCAACAGTGACCGCATCCAACTAATGTCATTTGATGTATTTTGGCTCCACATTTCAACATGCTCTAAGAAGTGCTCTGGATTTAATGTAATGCAAATAAAACACCATGTAATCAGTTCAGGCTCTCTGCAAACCATTCCAACAGAATGCCCCAGCCCTTAGAATTGTACTAAGCAGTTTGGCAAAGTTATAATCATTTCATTCTAAAATATAATCAGGGCCAATAAAAATCCACATGTGGATAACTTTTTGGAATTCTCTATGTTGCATAATTTCCTACAGAATTGGTTTCATTTATTCATGCAGTTGAAAGAGGGCCTCATAATTGTTGTAGCCTATAAACAAAAAGAAATAATAAAAAAAATACAAGAATATACAAATCATCATAAAATCAACTGCTATCCCCAAATAGCAAATATGTCGATTTGAGGATAACTCAATGCTGCTATATTTATATTTTTTAAAAAGATTCTAATCAGAAATGTTTTCTAACTCCATTATTTTGTTCAGAGTATTCCTATTCATTTCTACTGTGTTCATTTTCATAAAACTCAGTTCTTAATTCTTCCTAATTTATCTGGTCCTGTTTGGTACAAAAAGCACTGAACTAGTTTTACTTTCTTCACATTTCTGTTTTTAACTCTAGACAAGTATATTCTACTACTTACTTGACAACTTCACTTGGAAATCTAACAGCCATCTCAAACCCAGAATGCCCAACACTGAAGTAAGTCCTCATCTCACCTATTCATACACCCAAGAATATGCCATTATTTCATTTAAATCCAAACCCAAACTTTATTTGTGTTTGAATTCTGGCAGGAATCACTAATATAAACCTGTTTCATGGGAGTTCCCTGGTGGTGTAGTGGCTAGGCTTCCACGCTGACAATGCTGCATGCAGCCTGGGTTTGAGTCCCAGTCAGGGAACTACCCATATAAAAAAGAAAAAAGAAAAAAAAAATCCAAAAAACAAAAAAACCTGTTTCAGTGGCATCGTAAAATTGTTTAAGGAGACCTACTAACAGCTATCTCAAGCAATGTAACTATTTTTTCAATCCATAAATTAGTCTGTAGATTTGGGGTAACTGTATTTTAATTATGGGTATACCTTATAATGACAAACATTAAACTGCCAAAGCACCTTTCAGAAAATACAGACAGGAGAGTAAAACACATCTGTCAATTTCACTTTCCTGGCTTATCACTGAGAATTGCTGATGAGCTAAGGAGGTATCTTTGATTACTGACAGCCCCTTATTTAGGGGCATTTGAAGTGTGACAGCAATTTTGTTTAGTTCCAAAGTAGCAAAGAATGAGTATTTCTTTAGCCTCAATGTCTTATAACAGTGGTTTTAAAACTTTTTTATAGCAGGTCCCTCTATTCTCTTAAAAATTACTGAGGACTTCACAGAGCTTTAGTTTATATGGGCTAAATTTATAATTATTTATCAGATTAGAAATTAAAACTAAGACATTATTATCTATAAGAACATACAGGCAAACATTTCATTAGCCATTAGAGTTATGTTATCATTCCATGTCAGGTAGCTTCTGGAACATTCCACTTACACTCCTGAGTGAATGAGAGTAAAAGTAATAAATAACAACATAGCATTATTATGAAAATAGTTTCAGCCTCATGAGTGCTTTGAAAGGGTCTTAGGGACTCCTAGAGATTGCCAGACCACACTTTGAGAACTGCTGACTTACTCCTTGGAGAAGCCAAATTATATTATTTCACTAACATTTTCCTTATTCTCATTTTTAAAATGAGTTAGATGTCTATTTTTCCTTCCAAAGTTAGCATAACCTTCTTTGCGATTTAGTCTAGAAAGTCTGTAATCCATATTTTGATGGTTTGCAAGTTACTGCAGGTTAGTATACTCTTAATTTTCTTCTATTATTTTTATTTGTCTATGGCTGGTTAAGGACTCCCCTGTACTCTTTAGGTTTTATTGTTCACTCTCCATCCATCTCTGCCTTAGAGCTCTTCCTGTTCCTAACTTGAAGGCACAAGGATTTTTTCCTTTTTCTCTTTTTTTTTTAATTCACTTTCTTCTACCCTTGCTTTTATCTTCAAAGTTTTTGTGCTCTCAGAACTTAGCTTTTATTACTACAACCAAGTACTGACAACGTTTCTGTCTTTCAGTTTTTAGCTATTCTCAGTAATGTTAATTTTACACAAATACATGACAAATAGAATCATGGTGGAACTCTTTGCTTAAATGTTCTAGTTTTCTAAATGCTTTTATCAGCCCATTAAATACAATAATACATGGTGGAAACTTAACCAATTATTTATCAACATAAATTACCAAGATGACCAAAACTGAATGGTTTCTTCAGATATTTCTCAGGATTTAGCAACAATTTACTCACTAAAAAATTGTGTAGGGAGTTCCCTGCTGGTGTAGTGGCTTAAGGCTTCGGCCCTGGCGCTGTCAGCGCTGTGGCCTGGGTTCGATTCCCAGCCAGGGAGCTACCCACATACCAAAAAGCAAAAAAAAAAAAAATTAAAAAAAAAATTGTGTAAATCTAACTTTAAAAAATGATAGCTTTACTATGCATTGAGATTTTAAATAACTAACTATATATATAATGATTTCTTATAAGATCACAGATATTTTAGTTTGGTTTCAATGAGTGGGTTTTAGTGTTTTAAATAAAAGCATCTCTTGCTAGCAGTTTTGCAAGGAGTTATTTTGGAATTTTAGACCCTAGATATGAGTATGACCTTGGCTGGCTAATCTAACCAAGCAGTTATACATGAGGTGACTGAGTGTTTATATGATTGGCTAGTGACTTTGGGGAAGTAGACTGGGTGACTATAGCTTGTCTCTTTTCACTTTATGAGGTTGCCTTTAGAGCAGTGGTTCTCAACCTTCCTAATGCTGCGACCCTTTAATACAGAGCCTCATGTTGTGGTGATCCCCATAAAATTATTTTCGTTGCTACTTCATAACTGTAATGTTGCTACTGTTATGAATCCTGATGTAAATATCTGATATGTGTTTTCTGATGGTCTTAGGCGACCCCTGTGAAAGGGTCGTTCGACTCCCAAAGGGGTCGCGACTCACAGGTTGAGAACTGCTGCTTTAGAGTAATAAACTGTTAGTATTGTAGAGATTTTAGAGATCATATAATTCAACACCATCGTTTTATAGATGCAAAAACTTAGGCAGAAGTAGTTTAAAAATGATATATACAGAAGCATCTCGCATAATATCTGGTGCATAGCAGAAATTCAAGAAATACTCACTTCATTTCCTTTTTTGGCTTACAATCCAGTTAGAAACCCAGATGTTTTCATGTCTACCTAAATGTTATTGTGTAGTTTTATTCTGAATAAAAAGCCCAACTGAGGATTGGATCTGACTTATATAAGCAGTGTTCATTTTACAATATAAATATTTTAATAATATTTTATATGATAAAACATGTAATATTTATTTAAAATTTATATTTATAAAAATTCCTAAAAGGTAACTACTTCTTTTATACAGTAAAGATGAACAATTTATTCTGAATACTAGAGTATATAATAAAAACTATTCTATTAATATTTTATTCATTTAGCATATTAAAATTAATTATCTTAAGAGACTACATATTAAAATATGAGTGGATTAATGTTTTCTTAATAATTGGGCAGAATTATTGTCTAAATGTCTGAACATTCCAAAGTATCTTTTTTCATAAAGAAAAAGGGTTATGAGAGATCGTATCTCCTTCTCAAAATAGTTACATCCCTTTGCCTGGCCGTCATACATGGCTCAAACCGATGCTGGTAAGGAGTCACAAGCTCTATGTTCACGTGGCTATAAATAAGCTCTACCTTACAGGACTGTGCAAAGGCTCGAGTGAAGATTCTAAATATCTATCTATCTATCTAATCTATAAAGCTTTATATATGTAAAATACTAGATGGTATAGTGGGGAGAAAAAAAGGAAGATTCAGGAAATCTGAGTTTTGGGCCAGTTCATGACTATCTTGCCATGATACCTTGGATCAAGTCACTTTTTTGAATTAGATTTTTTTAAAAATTAAATTTATTGGGGTGACAATGGTTACTAAAATTATACAGATTTCAAGTGTACAATTCCATTATACATGTCTATGTATTGCATTGTGTATTCACCACCCAAAGTGAATTCTCCTTTTGTCACTACATATTTGACTTCCTTTACTGTCTTCTACCATCCCTTCATCCACCTTACCCTCTGGTAACCACTAAACTGTTGTTTGTGTCTATGAGTTTTTGGTTGTCTTGTTCATTTGTTGCTTTCAGTTTTATATCCCACATGAGTGAAATCATAGGGTTTTCAGCTTTTTCTGATATTTTGCTTAGCACGATAATCTCAAGATCCATCCGTGTTGTTGCAATGGGAGTATTTCATCTTTTCTTATGGGTGAGTAATATTCCATTGCATATATGTACCACAGATGCTTTATCCAATAATCTATTGAAGGATACATCAGTTGTTTCCATGTCTTGACCACTATGAATAATGCTGCAATGAACATAGGGGTACCCAGAAGAGAAATTGGTGGGTCATGTGGTGATTCTATTCATAATTTTTTGAGGAACCTTTATACTGTTCTCCATAGTGGCTGCACCAATTTACATTCCCACCAGCAGTTTATGAGGGTTCCTTTCTCTCCACAGCATTTCTACCACTTGTTACAGCTTGTCTTGTTGATAACAGCTATTCTAATAGGTGTGAGGTGGTATCTCATTGTGGTTTTGATTTGCATTTCCCTAATGGCTAGTGAAGGTGAGCATCTGTTCATGTATTTGTTGGCTGTTTATATGTCTTTTTGGGAGAAGTGTCTGTTCAGGTCCTCTGCCCATTGTTAACTGTATATTTTTAAATTGTTGATTTGTATGAGTTCCTTATTAGCCCTTTACTGGAGGTGTTCTTTGCAAATATCTTCTCTCATTCAGCTGGTTGTCACTTTGTTTTGTTGATGGTTTCTTTTGCTGTGCAGAAGCTTTTTAGTTTGATATAGTTCCATTCATTTATTTTTGTTTTTACTTTCCTTGCCTTTGGAGGTCAAATTCATAAAATCCTCTCTAAACCCCAAGGTCCATAAATTTAGTACCTATGCTTTCTTCTATGTAATTTATTGTTTCAGGTCTTATATTTAGTCTTTGATCCAGTTTGAGTTAAAAATCAACACAGTTAAAATGGCCATATTACCCAAAGCAATATATTGACAATGCATTCCCCATCAAAATCCCAATAACAATTTTTAAAGAAATAGAACCAAAAAAATCAGATTTGTATAGAACCACAAAAAGACCCTAAACAGTCAAAGCAATCCTGAGAATAAAGTACAAGGCTGAAGGGAGCACACTCCCGGACTTCAAATTATACTACAAAGTGACAATAATCAAAACAGCATGGAATTGGCAGGAAAACAGACACACAGACCAATGGAACAGAATTGAGAACCCAGAAATAAATCCACATATTTATGGGCAAATAATTTTTGAAAAAGGAGCCAAAAACATACAATGGAGAAAAGAAAGCCTTTTCAATAAATGGTGCTGGGAAAATTGGAAAGCCATATGTAAATGAATGAAACTCAACTGTTATCTGTCACCATACACCAAAATTAACTCGTGTCACTTTTCAAAAATATCTGCAAGATGCAAGGGTTGAATTAGATCTGTTCTTCATTGGGCCAATTTGGAAAAAGGAAAGCGAGGCCAAGTAACCCCACTTTTATCAATTTTCTTAAGTTTCAAATAATCTATCATTTGAAGAATAAATAGGTTATACAAGAAAAAAAAAAGGGTTGACAATATTATCTCAATTCCTTGTTATGTGTTTGCAACAGAAAATGAAATAACAGGTGAATTTCAGCCAATTCTTTGAAGAAAGAAAAAAATGTTTTTCACCTTGCATCCTTCACAAGCATGAACTCCATAGTGGAACCCAGAAGCTTTATCTCCACAGACACGGCATTCAATTGCCATGAGGGAGTTGGAAGGCTCTTCATGAGGCTTATTGTACAGCTGAGCCTTTTCAGAATAATAAGGTGGGGACGCAGGCTCCACTTTGATTGCACCTGTGTATAGAAAAATGTGAACAGATCATTATCACATGGAAAAACAACACTAAAAAGGCAACAGGCAAGTCACTAGAGTACTATTTAATGCCATATTTTACTATTTAAGTGCAGAAGCACTATGGAACATGAAAAAAGACAAGAAAAAGCAGGCTTTGTAATCACAGACAAGTCACAACACCTCTGAGCCTCACCTGTAAAAATAAAACAGGGAAGAGAATTAAGACTCTGGTTCTACAACCCTCCAACACCCCATAATACTAAAGCTTTAACAGACAACAGGTAGTATTGGAGGCTATTTGCTATGTAATGTGTATTTGGCATTTTCACACTATTAAATTGTATATTTTTATTTAAATGTTGTACTTTAGGAGTATTTTAAAATGACTCTTGCACAAGAAACACAGAAGGAACATTGCCATGAAAAGGTAAATAAGCCCAGCTTGAAGGCACATGAAAAATAAGAGACCAGGTTACCATCAGTGTTAAGTCAGAAAAGGTGGCTTGTAAAATGGTCTTTGACAGACAGTGAGAGAACCTATGGAGAGTAAACACTACCTTTTTGCTGGTTAGGGTCAGACCTATTAAATTCCCATATTAGGCTGTAACTGAAAACCACACACATAAGTATAACCAAGTATGTTATTTATCTTAAAAAAATATCTAGAAATACAGGAAGTTCTTACTTATTGTCAAATAAAGGTTGCCAATTACACAGTAGTGGCTTTGGAAAACTGGTATATTAGCACACACAGAGATAAAAAATCAAGGAAATAGCACCATAGAAGTTTATTTTATCTTGAAAAGTACAGTTTTAGTTTTTCTTGAGTCTGATATTTCTTCTTCTTTTTTTTTGGGGGGGGGGGTAGTTCCCTGGCTGGGAATCGAACCCGGCATTGAGAGAGTTGAAACCTAGCCACTACACTGCCAGGGAACTCTTGAGTCTAGTATTTCAATGTGAATTGAGTTAAGGGCATGAAGATTTATCAATAGACTATAATGTCAAAATTTAAATTTGTGCTGAAAAATAGGTTTCAGTATAAGCTTCTCAAATGTCAGAATTATAAGAAGTGAATTACAATTTAGTAATTCAGTGATAAGTTATATAAAGTAGCAAACTGTCACTTATTAACTTATAAGTGACCAAAAGAATTCAAAGTCTGGATGATGGATTCTTAGCCTGAGATAAACGTGGCAATGTACTCATGCTGGAAAATGCTCCTAAAAAGAAGAAAGAAAAGAAAAAGCAAGAAGAAAGGAGGGGAAAGAAGGGAAGAATGATTAGGGGTATTTTACACACTGCCCTCCTTTTTGGGATATTGTGAATACCTAATATTTCATGGATAAATGGATGATTAAATGAATAGTAAATGTCTTCTCTATAGAGTTTTTGTCTCTGGAGCACTAATTCCAGTGTTACTGAGATTAGCCCAATTCTGGAAAGTGGAAAGTAAACATCATACTTTGGTACTCTTGGAGCTTCAGGTCATACTTATAATCTGCAATCATTGGGTCATTTCTTGCGAATGGAATGTCTTCATAGTGCGGAGTAGAAATGCTGGAGAAATCAACAGTGGTGAAGGGCTTGATGTCAAAGGCGTGAGAGTGATCGTCCATCACAGAAAGGTCCACGGAGTTGATTCCAAAGTTGGTGGGCCAGAATGGCATCTCTGTGTCAACCATGGTAATTTCTGAAATGGAAAAAAGAACAGCCATGAGTGGGTCCTGGGGGACAGAGCAATCCTGTAAAAGATATATAGAAAGGGAACTGAAAGAGTCTTTGGTAACGTGATCTCATCTGGGTTATCACAAAGGGAGAGGAGAACAGAACCACCTTCTTAGTGCTGTCCAGGTTGTCTTACCAAAGGAAGGAAGTCACCTCTTACCTTGATGTCATAGAAGAGAACCCTATGGTACTATCAATGTGTACAAGCACTGCTGGGGAAAAAATCCAGCCCATAATGCCTCTACTTTTCATATTACGTGGCTGGATACTTTCCGGACAGCCCTCATAGAGTGTACCCATATAAATGTCCTGCGAATAGAAGCCCTGTTCTGTCTTCCACAGATCTTGAATCAAGTGTGTTAATGATTTTATATTTACTTATTTATTTTTAAATAATTGTTTTATTTCTCAATTACAGTTGACATACAATATTATATTAGTTTCAGGTATAAAACATAGTGATTAGACATTTATATAACATATAAATAATCAATCCAGTACCCACCAGACACTATAGTTATTAAATATTATTGACTATATTCTTTATGCTATACCTTGTATCATTATGACTATTTTGTAACTCCCAATTTGTACTTAACCCCCTCCCCTTTTTCACCCACCACCACCCCTCTACCATTTGGCAACCATCAAAATGTTCTCTGTATCTATGAGTTTGCTTGTTTTGTTTATTTTGTGCTCTTTATATTTCACATATAAGTGAAATCATGTCACATTTGCCTTTCTCTGTCTGACTTGCACCACTCAGCACAATATCCTCTAGATCCATTCATGTTGTTGCAGATGGCAAAATTTCATGGCTGAGAAACATTTCATTGTGCATGTGTACCACCTCTTCTTTATTCATTCATCCATTGATGGACATCAGATTGCCTCCATATCTTGGCTACTGTAAATAATGCTGCAATGACTATAAGTGCACATGCCCCTTCGAAGTAGTGTTGTGGGTTTCTTTGGATAAATACTCAGAAGTGGGATTACCGAGTCTTTCTTTGTCTCTTGTTAATAGAGTTCTGGGGCAATTTTACTTACTTGAAATTAGAGATCCTAAATATTTTGCTCTTTAGGATAAAAACTTTGCTCCTCCATTTGTGTTTATAGTGATTTTGTATGACAGAAAAGGTGGTATATTAAAATTAGGTAAGAATGTATTCTTTAACCATATTATAGAATAATTTTGTTCTTAAAGTAATTCCAAAATGAATCTTTTAAAAAAGGGATGATCCCTTCTGTGCTATCAATATTTACTCAAATATTTATGTTTTCTCTGCAGACAGCTTTCCTTTAAGAGGAAAAGTGTTCTCCATAGGATGGAGAGGTTAGAGATACATGGAAACATATCTGATTATCAATGAGAGAATATTAAAAATGAGAATCTAGCCCAGCATTAATTTTAAACCACCACCAAACCAAAACCAAAAACAAAAACAAAAATTGAAACAAGAAAACATACAAAAGGAAAAAAAAAACAAACACTGATATGGATTCTAAGGCCACAGAGTAACTCGCTTCATGAATTGTCTGTCTCCTTAAGATGGTACATGCCACATGCATTTTTCTAAGTATGACTTGTGGTCACAGTAAGTAAAATGAACCCTAAGAGATTTTGGTTTTAAGTTATTTAATGTGGACCTGTGAGTGACCAGAGTGTGCAGACTTTAAAACTTAATGCAGCAGGAACCTGCTGGACTTGGTTTACCTAACACCAGTTCACTATTCAAAGTGGTGCCAAAAAAGCAGTCACAAACTATTTTCAGGGAGTTCCCTGGTGGTGTAGTGGCTTAAGGCTTCGGCGCTGGCACTGTCAGCGCTGCCGGCCTGGGTTCGATTCCCAGTCAGGGAGCTACCCACATACCATAAAAGCAAAAAAAAAAAAAACCAAACTATTTTCAATGTTAACTCTTGTCAAAAACACCAGTAGAAAGCTGTGGGAATTTGACACTGCGGACATTGCAGACAAAGAAATGAAATGCTCACTAACTCCAGGGTTCCTGAAATTTTTGCAGTCATATTCCCAACACCTAGCAAAGAGGGCTTGGCTCATGTTAGGTGCTCATTAAATATTTATTTCTTAAATACTAAATGAATTGATGAGGTGGTTGTGAAATTTTAGCAGAAGAGGAGGGGAAGGGGTACTTCCCACATACCAGACACATTCTATTTTGTAATCCATGTAACGTGAGATAACCATCCCCACTTTAGAGATAAAGCTACGACTAGAGAAGTGACTTGCCCAGTGTCCCACAGCTAGCAAGTAGAGAATTCAAACCTGAGATTGACCTAGAAACCCTGTTCTGTAAATATTCTCTTATTCTCTCATTGATGAAAATGGTTTAGGGAGGAAGGGCTGCTCTCCTAGTGGTATCTGGGAATGGGTCTCTTGTATTTTCCCAGCAAGCAGAGAGCTAAGGAATTTACTCTCAAAGCCTGATTCTTGCATGAGGTTAAAGATTCCAGCTGTGGTCTTCGTAAGAAAAACAAAGTGCCTTGAAAACACAAATAAGGAGACTAGTGCTGTGAATGTGCTTCAGTGGTTCCAAGAGGACTCATTAGGCACCGTTTGGGTTCACATGTCTGAATATGTCAAATAAGTACCCAAACAACCTTAAGTTATCTGTGTTACAGTGTAAACACTACATGCCAAACAAGAGGAATGTGCGTTGTTGATAGCTTAAAAGGTCATACTGGGTCTCGATGACACCCAAAAGAAAGTTTGTGCTCTTAATGACAGGGGCACCCATCAAATTGATCCTTTACATAAAAATTCATCTAAACCTACCTAACCCAGGTCACTCCATTTACTTTGCCTGTCTCCTCAGCATGATTATTTCATATTTCTCTATCCATTTTTCTTAGTATAAATTGCTTTCATACCAAAATATACCTCTCGTCTCGACTGCCATATCCATAAAAGTGGGTTTATCAACTATTTCTCATTATGTCTATTACAAACAAAATAAAAGTTGACTACATGAGTTAAAGTTAGTGTATATGCCCTTGTAGGAAGACTGGGAAATGAAAATAAGGATGCAAAAGTATCTGTGTTGCAAGAAAAAAATGGTTACTCATCATTTTATTGGTTTAATTTTATTTTGTTTCACTTTAACATATGACTTCAATGACTCCCTGTCAACCAAAGCCATGCTTCTTAATATAGCAATCATATCCTTATGGGTCATCTATTTTATTGAAAAGTTTTGGAGAAAACTTTAATGTTAAAATAGCTACTTACGTATAAATGAATAAAATGAAAACTTTATGTGATTCTAAAGCTATAATTTGAAAATCTAAAAAAAAATATGTACTTGTAGTATATTGTATGGCCAAAAGAATGCTATTTTAAAAAATAACAGACTATTTTTTTTGAGTGGTTTTTAGGTTTACATGAAAATTGAGCAGAAAGTATAGAGTTCCCCTGTATGCTTTCCCCTTTCTCCATGGCTCCCACCTCTCAAACACACACAATTTCTCCTATTATTAACTTGGATTTCCCCTATTATTAACACTTGCATAGAGTGGTAGATACATTTGTTACAAACTGATGAACCAATTTTGATACATTATTGTTTACTGAAGTCCATAGTATACATTAGGGTTTATTTACTCTTTGTGTTGTACATTCTACAGGTTTTGATAAATGCATAATGTCACGCACGTATCTATCATCATAGTGTCACACAGAATACTTTCACTGCCCTAAACATCCCGTTCTCTACCTATTCACCCCCTCCTCAAGAATGCTCCATTTTTGCTGTCCTCTTCTATTAAGGGCATATTGGTGGAAAAGCAGGAGAAACTCTGACCTGCATAAGAAATTAAAATGTCTTGGCTTGGCATTCAAGGCTCTCCCTGACACGACCTTGACTTACTTTTCCAACTATAGATCTTTCCCACTAGTGATCCCAGACCTCACTCCCATTCTTGGCATAGTCTGTGGTCAGGCATATTATACTCAGCCCAGGTTAAACATGCTCTGCATCTTCTAGTCTGTTTCTCTTCGTTCACGCTGAGGCTGCTCTACCTTCTTCCCATCCTTCATAGCTCCACACCACAATCCCATCTCTTTCCCTCAATAGTGGGAAATCCCACAGCAGTCCAAATGTTACTTTCTCCATGAATTCTCCAACTTAAAAATACTCTCCATTCTCTGTGTTCCCACAGCACTTGATACCTCTCTTTTAACTAGGAAATAATCATTTGGATAAACATCTCTGCCATTAAATATCAAGTTCTGGAGCGAGGACAGTGTCTTACTCTTCTGTTTCCCCTTTAGTCTTTATGTGCAGTTATTTACTTACTAAATGCTTGCCAATTGAATAATCATATTTTATAGAGAAAAGGAGAATGGGTATTCACTTTCCTGTAAAAATGGAAAAAATAAGTATACTATCTTAAGGTTAGTTTTGCTAAGACTGGAGCTCCCCGGAAAAGACGGTAATCTTCAATATATAAAAAAATCCAGTTTAAGCTGCAACCCCTTTCCTCAGCAATATACACTCAGGTTTTTCTCTGGATAATTGCAGAAAGAAGATTGGGTCCTTCGAAGTTTGGGCTTTGTTTTTCCTATGTAGGAAAGACAAAGGGAGAAAAACAGCTGTCGTCTTCATCTCTGTGAAAACATATTACTCAAATACACACTTTCCCTCCCCCTTCCTTTTTCCTTGTCCTCTTATTCTGGGACATCTTGACCTACAATATGACTCCATGGACCATATTTACTGGGAGGCACAGTGGTTCCCTAGACATTTTATTTTATTTTGACTTAGAAATGGGTCCAGGGAGCCTGCTTCTAATTTTGTCTCTAGAAAACATAAGCTACTGTTTCTGCCAAGCTGTAAGTAGAGTAGGTGTTTTTTGTTACTCTGTGCAATTACCCATGAAAGAACAAATGAACGAAATATTAGCATGAACAACAGCCCTTCTCGGGGATAAGTAATCGTGCCTTAACTTTCCAGCTGGGTGACAGGAATGTATTGCATCAGGGTACGTATCTATAAATTTCACAACCTGTAGTGTATTTCAAGCTGGCAAAAGTCTTTATGCACACACTGTGAGGAAGGCCTTGAATAAATGCCATTTATCTTATACCTTTAAACTTGGCTTTAAGCTCTATTATAGTCAGTGAGCAGAGTTTGCACAATATTCCACAGTACACTGTATTTCAAACAAAAATACAATCAACATTATGCAAAAATAAAGTAACTTCTCTAATCTGATAGGCATCGTTATTTGGGTAGATAGGGTCAGAAAAGATGCTAAGACATAAAACCAAGCACCAGAATTATGTAATCTACCTTGGGGTTTAATGTTGTTTCTTATGATATGAAAAACTATCAGAATACTGAGGAAATGCTGCATCTCCTTAATAATTACGTTTGCTAATATTAATAGAATCCTAAATCTTTGTTAAGTATTGTGCCAAATACAACACTAGGATTGTCCTATTTAATTTTTACAACAGCCCTATGAGGTAGGTACACTTACAATTCTCATTAAAGAAGAGGAAACTGAGGCACAGATACAGAAGTAAATAACTTGCTAAGAACACACAGTTACTAAGCAGTGGAGATGGATTATCAACCTGGCTGGTCTAAAACTCCATAGCCTGCACACCTAACTTTCTAAACTGAATACCTGTGATGTGCCAGGTTCAGGGGGCTGGGGATGTGGTATGAAGAGCAGTCCTCAAAAGCTTCATTAGGGAAAGGTGTAAAGACATGCAATGTGAGCAGGTGCCAAGAAAAAGCCCTTTACAAATTCTCTTAAAACTGAGTAGTCAGTCTTGTTGGAAGTGCCCTTAAAGACACAATCGATGATTTTCTTCATTTTTCAATGTCCTCGAATTTGTTTCAGTTTGATGTCATGGTACTCATAAATCTGGTTCCAAATAATTTATGTAGCCCCTCCTTATTGATTCAAGCAAATCATTTTGCAGTGGAAATTGATCTGGGAATTCTCTAATTCCTCTCCCATTACAATAGCTGATATACAGAGACAAAAGTCATCCTGAAATATTAGAGTGGAAAAGGTCTTTTTGAGATAACCTAAGTTCCTTATTTGAAAGATGGAGAAAATGAAGCAAAGTGATTTGCCCAAGAGCACAAGGTTAGAGACTGACTGCATGAGAATCAGGTTTTCTGTCTCCTACTCTAGCATTCGAGGCGCTGCATCATGAAGTTGTTAAAGCATCTAGTACAGGGCGCCAGAAGCTAAGTTCTCGGTAAGTATAATTATTGGTACTAGTAGTCATTTTTGTATATTAGTAACCAGAGTACTAGAATCATGTACAAGGTGGGCTAAAAGCCTCCAACGCTACCACTAGGGGACAGGAAGAGGAAGAAACACCAGCAATGTCCTATTGTTCAAACAGGACCACGCCTAAAACAGATGTCCTGTTTTAAAGACTTCTGGAAAAGGAGAGTCCACAGCTTCTCCTGGTTACTTATTCCATTGCTTAATTGCTCTTTGTAGCCAGGAAAGTCTACGCCTTATCTGGCATTTCTCCAACTGTATTATACATATGTTAATGATGTTCCTTTTAAAATAAATAAAAAGAAAAAATTCTGGTGGGCAAATAAATTTAGAAAATGCTAGTAAGTAAGGTTAAATAGGCTTACTGCGGGACTTCCTATACTAATAATTCAGGAGAAAATACAAAAGAGTGTGGAGGGCACAGTATGCAATATTTAAGGAGCTTAACATTTGATGAAATAGTTTGTGAAATAATCGTCTAACCTATGTTGCAGTTTGTAAAAACTTTTTTTCATTTCCTAAACATATAGCTATCATCCTCTGCATATTTGTCCTTTACCATGTGTTAAGTTGTCCCTCAGATTTTCTTTAACTTAAGAGTGACTGAGGACAAAGATTTATGTTGGCTAAAATAACAACAAAACAAGACAGAAAGGATTTCTTACTTAAACTACACAATACCCAGAAAGGAATCACTGTAAAGATTAATGCTCTTTTTGTAGAGTCTATTCTAAAAGCCTTCAGAAAGAAAGAAAAAATAGTCCCATCTGAAGGATCAGGAAATCAGAATGACAGTGACTGCTCAATAGCAACACTGAAAACTAAAAATTAATAGAGCAGCGTTGTCAAAATTCAAAGAAAAAATTATTTCCTACTTAGGATTTTATACTCAGCCAAGCCATCATTCAAGTATGAGTAGAATAAATATATTTTCAGAAATATAAGGCCTCAAAAAAAAGGTACCTCCCATGTCCTCTTTCTCAGAATCCTATACTAGAACAAAAGGGAAATATGGATTCTAGGAAACAAAGGATCTAAACATAGGAAAGAGGTGAAAAGAAGCCCCAGGATCTTAGATTGCCTGCAACCTAGAGAGAAGGCCATGTGAGAATACCTGAGAAATTGGAATGCCTGACATATTGACCATTTTGAAAGTTTTTATTACTGTGTCAGAGAGTTTGAGAGTGAACTAATGATAGGTAATGTAGACAAGGAACAACAACAAAAAATGAGCAATTACTAAGTGAAAAAAAAAATTGACTCCAGAAAAACAAAGAGCTATTCAGGATCAGAAGCAGGATTGTAGTAAGAAGAAAGAAAAAGAAAAAAAGAAAAAGAATTGTAGTATACTGCCTGGCTCAACTGTAAGCAGCACTTTCACAGACACCTGATGACTTAAAATTACAAATAAAGACATTGTGAAGATGGAGGAAGGGGAAGTGTGTTTTGGGAAAGGGTGTGTGGTGGTAAGGGCTAAATTCCATCTTCTACAGTATGAAGTCAGTGAGGAATGAATGCAATTTTTAAAATAGCAGTCTAAGCATGTATTTTAAAGATACAGTAGTAAATTCCAGGAGAAATGTTTAAAGAGTTAAAAATCATTGCTTCTGAAGAGTGGGACCTGGGTGTGGGACTGAGGACTTCTGTTCTTCATTAAAAGCCTTATTATACTATCTGACTTTTAAAACTATGTACAAGTATGACTTTGATATAAGTAAAGTTAAATATCTTTTCACTGTAATATTTTCCCATGATTTCACCTAACAGAGGGAATAAGTGTATTCCTGGCATGTTTCTTAGTCCCCATAAAAGGAATTATCATGGCAATAACCTGGAAAAGTAGACAGATTTTTAATGTTGTTTCAAGTAAATTAAAAATCAGAAAATACTTTTGATACTTGACCAATAGATGACTGTCCTTTAAAAAATAAATCTATGAATTCATTTCTTTTCCTTCACTGGTATCATGGATTTTGACTTAGTAATGGAGGAAAACTCTGGATCCCATTAGCAGTACAATTTAATAGCTAACAGTTTTTCTTAAACATTTATTATAGGATAGGCATTGTATCTTAAAAACATTACATATGTAATTTATAATTTATTAATGTTTACATATAATTTTAAACACATGTGTGTGTATGTGTGTGTATATATATATAATTTATGCATATAAACAATGCTATGGGTTATATACAATTATTACCACTTAACAGATTGAGAAAATTAGAGAGAGGGGTTAAATATTTGCCCAATGTGACATAGGCAATATATACTGAAGCTGGGGTTTGAATCCTGCTTTGGTTTCTCTGAATAGAGAACCTCTTATATTGGACACCATGAATTAAGAAAAGGATTAGAAATCACTTATTTGGTGTGTCATTTGTTTCTTCAATATAAGAAAACACATTTTCATTCTGTTGCCTACTGAATCTATATTAAAAAACCAAATCCAATGCTTCTGTGGTTGATTCTCCATTGATACTCCCATTGATAGTCTTGGGAGAGGTTGCAGCATTCCAATACATATCTGTATATGCACATTTCTTAATATTAAGCGAGGTTTCAAAGCAAGTTTTCTATTCATATCAACAAAGGGCATCTCATCAGTTTGAGAGATCATGTTTGCTTTCTCTTGCATGAGCCACACATTGTTTAGATAGCTTGTCTAATCTAGTCCTGAGGTATCAGGAGACAGGAAAGATTACGGGACCGTGCCCTCATCCATGCCCATCATTTTCCCTGTTTCCTGAGCTGGAGATTCATGCTCTCTCCCTATGATCGAACTAACTCAAGGTTGGTTCTTCTGCTAAACTGTTATAACTTCGCAAGTTTCTAAAGGGCGACTTACTACCAATAATCTAATCAGGATGAAGCCTAAATTTGTTGAACAGTTAGTTACTCTGGTTTGGTTGAAATTCCTATTTTGCCAGCCAGCACGTGAAGAATGATGCTTAGGTCAGAAAAAAGGAACTGGTATGTTTCCCTCTGGCTGACTCCCTCTTTAGATTTTAGTTTTGGCTTTGCAGTGATAGGGGATTGAAAATGGGAAAAAAAGAGATTGAGTGGAAAGGAAAAAACATGAAAAAAATGCTCCAGAATTTTGTCATTAGTCACAAAGGAGGGAGCCATCAAAGATGTGCCAAAGTACTATTTCTCTTTGGTTTGTCCACCTCTGAAACACTGTAAAGGACCTCCTGCAACCAGGAAAAGACAGAGTGGGTGGGTGGTTTTAAATAATGCTTTGCTACTGACACATCTCCAATAGCTTGAAGTTATCATAGAAGAGAAAGGAACTATCTTACTCAGAATTGTTCAGTCTGGCAAAATGATATGATATACTATGCTTCTGTTTCTTCTTTTGTTTTCAATTTACTGTGCCAAGCACTATTAATGAGAAGACAATAGTCTTAAGCTAAGCAAACACTAAGAACAAAAGCGTCAAAACAGATGTAGTCAGATTGCTAGTGGTTATGGCTGATTTGCAATTCTTAACTAGTTGCTCTATATATTATTTTAAAACATATTACAATGTGATATTTTAACACAGAGAGAAACATTTTTCGTATTTTAAATCTTCCTCCTGAGCTATTACAGTATTACTAAAAATATACTATATGAAAGCATTTGATGTAATTTGACACTCATTCATGATTTTTAAAAACCTCTTAACTGGGAAGGAAAGGGAACTTCATTAATTTGGTAAAGAATATCTATGCAAAACAAACAAACAAACAAAATAACTAAAGTAGCCATCATACTTGATGGTAAAATATTTAAAGCTCTTTTCTTAAGACCAGGAATGAGATAAGGGTACTAGCTATCACTACTTCTATTCAACATTGTACTGAAAATTTTATCTAATGCAACAGGGGGAAAAAAGACATAGGGATTAGAAAAGAAAAAATAAAACTAACATTATTCACAGATAACATAATTGTATAAAAAAATTTAAAAAATGCAGTAATAAGAGAATTTAGCAAAGTTACTGGATATAAGGTCAATATTAAAAAATCAACTACAGTTCTATAAGCTAGCAACAAATAAAACATGACATTTTAAAATCATTTTTATAATAGCATCAAAACATCAAATACCAAGGGGAAAAAAATCTAGCAAAATATGTATAAGATCTCTACACTGAAGACTCAAAAGTATTACTGAAGAAAAGTGAAAGAATATCTACCATGTTCATGGATTAGAAGACTCAACATTGCAATACTGTCAATTATTCCCACATTTATCTATAAATTTTAAAAATTTTAATAAAAATCCTAGCATTTTTGCATGGAAATTGACATGCTGAGTCTAAAATTTACATAGAAATTCAAAGGACCAAGAACAGCCAAGGCAATCTTGAAGAGAAAAACAAAGTGGGAGGACTCTACTAATAAATATTAAACACAATTATAAAGCTACAGTAATTAAGACTATTAATTGGTGAAAGATAGAAAAAAAAAGAAAGACTAACATAACCAATGCAATAGGAGAGCAAGTCCAGAATTAATCCTACATGTATGAGGTCTGACAATTTAGTTTGCAAACTTGTCACCGTATGCTTACATTGGCAGCACTGTACAAACTGGGTGAGGTGTCATAATCTTGGTACATCTGTGTCTCACAGCTGTGTTTGTGTGGACGTGTGGTGGTGTCTTACTGAGTGGTGTTCATTATTGCTGTTGTGTGTTTTTGTGTGCTGTCACAAGAATGCTGGAGTTTGCATTAGAGCAATGAACAAACATTAAATTTCTTGTTAAACTTGGCAATAATGGAAGTGAAATCAGGGACATGTTAGTTCAAGCTTATGAGGATAATTCCATGAAGAAAATGGCTGTGTCCAAAGGGATTAAACATTTTTCTGAGGGGAGAGAAAGTGTCACTAATGAAGAGAGGTTGGGGCAGCCAGTAATGAGCAGAACTGATAAAAACATTGCAAAAAAATCATCAAATTGTGCATCAAAATCATCAGACTGAGAGAAGCACAGACCAAAGAAACATCACTTCCCTTTCTTTTTTTGAGGTGGAGTGGTGGTTCCCTGGCTGGGAATCGAGCCCAGGCCATGGCGTTAAGAGGCTGAAACCTAGCCACTACACCACCAGGGAACCCCAACATCGTTTCTCTAGAGAAACAGTTGGGAAAATCTTCACTGAAAATCTTGGCATGAGAAAGGTGTGTGCAAAAGTGGTCGTGAAGGAGCTCACCGATGAACAAAAACAAAGGAGAGTCAAAGTTTGCCAAGACTTTTTGGAGAGGCAAGATGAGTTTTTGGGCTGTGTTATCACTAGTGATGAAACAGGAGTGTACAATATGACCCTGAAACAAAGCATCAAAGTGAACAATGGAACTCAGCCAATTATCCACGAACAAAAAAGATCTGTCAATCCAAGTCAAGAGTCAAAACGATGTTACTGACCTTTCTTGATATCAGAGGGATTGTTTATTATGAATCTGTACCAACTGGATAAATAGTCAACCATGTTTACAATCTGGAAGTGCTGAAAAGCCTGTGTGATAGTTAGAAGGAAATGACCTAAACTTTTCACCAACTCATGGCTCTTGCATCATGATTGCACCAGCTCACACTGTCTGTGAGGGAGGTTTTAGCCAGTAAACAAAAACAATATTGGAACACCCTCCTAACTCACCTGATCTGGCCCCCAGTGACTTTTTTCTTTACTTAAAGATAAAGGAAATCTTGAAAGGAAGATTTTGATGACATTCAGGACACCAAGGGACATATGACAACAGCTCTGATGGCCATTTCAGAGAAAGAGTTCCAAAATTGCTTTGAGGGGTGGACTAGGTGCTGGCAACGGTGCACAGCTTCCCAAGGGCAGTACTTCGAAGGTGACCACTGTGATATTCAGTAATGAGTAGCACTTTTTCTAGGATGAGTTAATAAAGTTAACTGTCAGACCTCGTTTATGGTCACTTGGTTTATGTCAAAAATGTTATGGCGATGTAGTGCGGAAAGGATGATCTTGTCGATAAATGAAGTAGGACAACTGAGTATCCCTATAGAAAAAAAAAATCAATCAACCCCTCCCTATCTTCCATTATTCTCAAAAATCAACTCTGTGGATTTCAGATCTACATGTGAAATATAAAACAAAAGAGCTTTTAAAATAAAAAATAGGAAAATACTTTATCAACCTTGAAATAGGCAAGGATTTCTTCAACAGGATATAATAATTCTGATAATAAGTAAAAGTTAGATAAATTGGACTATATGAAGATTAAAAACTGACTATGGTAAGATTAAAAACAGATTATTAAGTGAATGAAAAAGCAACATGCAGAATGGAAATAGCTACCTGCAATACATTATTTCTGACAAAGTATGCTTTAAAACTTGTACCCAATCTAAAATGGGCAAAAGACTTGAATAGGCATTTCACAAAAAAGAAAAGACAACATGGACAACAAATATTTTAAAAGGTGCTTACCTTTTTAGTTATCAGAGAAAGGGAAATAAAAAATTACAATATAACACCACCACACACTCAACTGTTTGTATCTTGTGATTAGCTAGAGATGTGGTTATATTGATGGTAAAGAGATTTCTTTTTAAATGGCAAAGATTTCCATGTAATGTGGTGGCTAAACAAAATGTGGCTAAATAAATGGCTAAAATAAAGAGATGGAAAATGCCAAATACCAGTAAAGATGTGAAACAACTGGAACATTCAGACACTGCTGATGAAAGTAGTAATTGGTACAGCCATGCTCAAAACTGGTAGGATATCTTAAGCTGAACACACCCTACAGCGTGTGTGTGTGTGTGTGTGTGTGTGTGTGAGTGTGTGTGTGTGTGTGTGTGTGTGTGGTATCTCAGAAATGTGTATATGCTTGTTCACTGAAAGACCTATGCAAGAACATTTGCAATTCTGGAGACCATCTGAATGCCCATCAACAGTAGGATAGATAAATACAGGGATTGTGATAAAGTCACACAATGAAATCTTATTACCTAATGAGAATGAAGTACAAGTATATTCAATAATGTGATTAACCCAACAAATAAATGTTGAGCAAAAGAATCCAGACACAAGAGAGTAAACAATGTATGATTCTATTCATATAAAATTAAAAAACAGGTAAAACTATTCTATGGGTTAGAAATTAGAATGGTCAGAGGGCTTCTGGAGTGCTGGTATTGTTCTGTTTCTTTATCTGAGTGGGAATTACACATATTCTGTTCATTTCTGAAAATGATTTACACACTTTTTAAAATATATGTTACACTTCAATAAAAAG
This sequence comes from Lyroderma lyra, assembly GCA_004026885.1. Taxonomy (NCBI): domain Eukaryota; kingdom Metazoa; phylum Chordata; class Mammalia; order Chiroptera; family Megadermatidae; genus Lyroderma; species Lyroderma lyra. Next base: position 31,876 of record PVJL010000463.1, on the reverse strand, counting down.
ATTAAATAGAGAGATGTTCCATAAGAGTTCTAGGAGTGGGGGTTGGTAGAAGGAAACATGCAAGTCAACCAGATAAGCCGACGAAAACTCTTCCATTTGTCTTAAAATAATTGTTATAGAATTTCTAGGGCATTCATGTAAGAATTTTCCTATTTGGAAGTTAAAAAACTATTAAAATTAGTGTTAATAAACTACCTATTTATTTTTCTAACTGGCATCCTTATACAATAAAGACTAAATACACATTCAGCCAAGGTCCTCAAATCAGAGTAAACAGGGCAGATAAAAATTCAAAGGGTACACATTTTATCCTAAAGGAATGAGTACTAAAAGTTATGCTTTTGCTTTAGACATGTTTGGGTTATAAATAAGACCGATTCTGTTTTTTTTGAACAATGCAGGAAATCTTTTTCCAAATACTAATGCCTACATCAGGAGTCTTGTGTTTGGGAATTTAATATAATTGAATCAGTTGAGTTATCCTTTGAGAAATTCCATTTAAATAAAAATAAAGTCAGTAAGTTAAATTCAAGCTACCAATTTTATGCTAAGTATTTAACTCCTCTTTGTATCAACATCTATTTTGTCAACCTTGCTTCTAAGAAGTGTTATCATTATATTTTACTATGGTGTTTCTCTCCCCCAAACCTTTCCCTGTTTTACTTTTTGCTGGCATTTTTCTTGCTCAATATCTTAATCTCAGTATATACTCAATCAGTAATATAAAATCAAAACCAACTCAAATTAAGATAACCAATTATCTAATACTATGTGCAAGGTAGTTTTCAGGCCTCACAAGAAATACATTATAAGTAGTTCTTCACCTTAAGAAATGACCAAGGTGAAAGATGTTTAATAACAGAAGGAAGTATAGAGACTAAACTAGTGAAAGAGATAATAAGTGCTCTAGAGATGCAGAGGAGAGAGACTGACGTGTTCTGAAATACTCATGGATAACTTCATAGCAGAGATGGGATTTGAATTATGAGGAATCCAGTCGGATGATTAGGATTTGGATTATAATTGATAAAGACATTCCAAAGAAAAGATACTTGTATCTATCACCCAGCATGCCCCTTATATTACTTAAATTTACTTATGTAATAACTAAATGAATATAATATCAAAGATGATTAGATTTTTATAGGATATACACCTGTAAAATGGAATTGGTTCCTCCTGGGTCAACTGCTGGTACCTTGTAATTGGCTACAGATGGGGCTGTGTCAACGGCAAAGATTTCTCTGTAAATCTGGCCATACTTATGTAAGGCTCCCACTTTTGGCTCTTATTAGCATCATATGTTAATCAACTAATTAACTTTCCCAGATATCTATATAATAGGTCTACAATTTTAAAAACCAAAATAAAGGCAGGGATTTAGGTAAAGTCTAACACCAAAGTAAAATAATATCCAATGATTTTACATTAAAAATATTTAATTGCTAGTGTCAAACAAACAAAAAAAGAATAATGAATATTTTACTTTTTCTAGGGATTTAGTTAAAAGCAGCAAGGGGAGCCACTGTGTTCACATGTCTGGAACATGTGAATGATACTAGAATCCTGTTATTAAGTTTTGCCACTGGCTCTTTGCCAAAAGAAGATATTAAACTTTGGTTTCATTCTTCTGGAACTATGATTAATAATATGTATCTGTCAGAGAATATTGAAATATTTTCAAAAAAATGTAAGGAAAAGATCATAACAGAGCAGTAACTCTGACTTAATTAACCATGGTAATAGAAAACTTTTGATAGACTGAATAATGAAAATCAGTATTATCTCAAAAAATGGTAACTTCCATTGCAAGGGTGAGAAGACAAAACTAACATTTGTTGGGTACCAATTACATATCAGGCAGTGCTCTAAGGGCTTTATATATTGGATATTAGTTACTTAACCGAATAAGTTAACTTTTCTTAGCACTGCTAGCAAATAAATCTCTTGGAAGTTCCAATGAATATTAGAAGTACCAAAAAGGTAGGCAGACTTGTAGAAGAAGCCAGGTATTTGAATAATTCACAAACTTACGATATTTAAATTACTATTCAAAGGATACTCAACTAATGATATTCAAACCAAATAATGGAACATGGTTCAAATAACTTGTAAATAATAGGTAATTCAAAATATGTTTTGTACTTGTTATTAGCATACATGGTCTGGCAGAAGTAACACCTTTTTTTTAAGTAGTTAAAATATTGATATGGTACAGAATTACATGCTTATGAATTTGTAATAAAAGATTTGGTATAGATCACCAATGCATAAAAAAGGGTGTTACCTCTGCTGTACCCTATATATAATATTGTTCCTTTGTTTATATTAGCGTTGGTTTTAGACTAGTATTATATTTAGTGTATACTAAACTTGTTTTTAATAACTAAACATTTTTTAGTGCCTGATCTCAGGAACTGCTGATGTACAGCAGGAGATCAGTTTGGCATTAATAAGTCTTATTAGAACAACAAGAATTTATTAGATACCTGTTATGTGTTAGATACTTGTGGAAGAAAGAAGAGAATTAAAACATGGGTCTTATCCTTAGTGACTGTATAATTTGGCTTAGGGAACATATAAAACAGAAGATAATATCAGGCAAACTCCAATTAAGGATTAAATCGTGTGATACAGACTAGAAAGGTTAGAGATTTTATTCTGTGGTTTTTAACAAGTATTAATGAGCCCTGGTGTTCATCGAGCATGTTCTAGGCATTTGGGATATACTAGTGGGTGATCAAACTAGACAGAGATCTCTGCTGTCATGAGGTTCATACGCTAGTGGGATAAAGCAGAAAATAAATAATAAACAATAAACAAACAAACAAATAAAGTACATTAGAAGATGGTGAATACTTTAGAAAGTAAGAAAATGTAGGGCAGAGAAAGGGGACTGGCAGTGGAGAGGATAGATAATTCAATAGGTGGGTCAAAGCAGTCCTCTCTAGAAGGTAAGATCTGATCTGAGCAAAGATTAGGAGCTGAGAGTCAGCTAAGATTTCAGAAGAGGCTTCCAGGAAGGAGCAAGAGCTAGAGCAAAAGTACTAAGGCAGGAATGTGTGTGGAATGTTGGAGGAACACCAAGGAGGCCAGTGTGGTAGCAGAAGAAAAGTAAAGGACAGATAGGAGAGGGGACTGAGAGGTTGCTGGATGGGGCAGGGGAGACAGGGCTGACTGGGGCCCTTGTTATAAGTCAAGTGGGGAGCCACTGCAGGGTTTTAAGTAGAGTGACCGATCTGACTTACATTTTAACACATCCCTCTGGAGGATAGGTTAAGAGATTCAGCTCTTGGAAGGTAAGGGCAGAGGCAGGAAAACCTGTCAAGAGACTGACAGCAAACCAGGCAAGAGATGGTGGCTTGGACTAGGGTGTGGTAGTGGAGAAGGGAGAGGATATACGTATATTCTGAATATATTTTCAGTTAGAGGAGAGGGACAGCCATTAACAGTAATGTATTCAGAGAACACTTCACAACTTAGATGTTACTTGAACCTGACCTTGAAGGACAGGGAGGATTTGAAAAGGTGGAAGAATTAGGAAAGGTATGCCAGGATGTGACAGGCTTGAAGGTCAGAAATGAGTATGGCTTTTTCTTGGGACAATGAGATTAGTCCTATTAGAGTAAGGCAAGCCAGTCTCTGGGGTTTGTAGGGAAATGAGATACATTAAGTGGAGCCAGAGTAAGAGTATAAAGAGCTTTGAAAGCAAGCAAAGGTATGTAGACTTTACAGTGTTCACGATAGTGCCCTGTAAATAGTATGTGCTCAATATACATATTAGAAGACTGGTAATAAAGCCAGGGTTTTAGGACCACTTATCTGGCAGATTGAATTGGCTGGCTGAGTTACTCATTTAGAAGGTCAGCTCAAAGGCTGTACAGAAATCCTGGCATGAGGCAAGGAGGGGTAACTCACATGTAGGTAATTGACAGTTGACTGTTTTAAATCTCCTTTATAATGCAAACCATTCACCACTGTGGGAACCTCAATCTTGTGTTGCCAATCCCTTACTCAAATAAAAATTACATGGATCTAAAACAGTGTACTCAAACATCCACGTGATCTTAATTCTGAGGTTGTAAGAGTTCAATTGCAGTTGCTATGAGATACATGTGTAATTCTTCTGTTTCTAAATTAGCTTCAAGTGCAAAACTGTGTCTACAAAAAAGGGTAATCTGGTAGAGGTTTATAGAAACTTGGTTCCATTCACATAAATCTGATTCATTCTCTATCACATATTTTTGCAATTATTCAAACACTAGTAGATGGACAAGAGGCATGTGCTGGACGGCTTTCAAATTCCTAATTTAAGGGTGTTCAAAGGAAGCTAAAATAACAGAAACCTTGTGTCAATTATGTTGATCTAAAACAATGAAGAAATTAGCTTTGCTCAGATTTCCTCTGATTCAAAGAATATGTACCTTACAAAGAGCTCTGATGATTTCAGAATTTCCTCAAGGTTATGTTATTCAAGTGATAGTGAGAATGCTGCCAAAGATAGTGATCTATGACAACCTGTATCAGAGGTATAAAAACAGTTTTTCATTTAACGACTCATATTTTACACTGCTATTAATAGTTTAAATGGATAATTGCTGTCAGGTAGCTTTCAAGACAAGTTGTATTTCTTAGGGCTGCTTGGGAAAATTAAAAAGCTGTGTTTTCTTGTAAGCATCTAATACAAATGACATTTGTTTTGTGTGTTTCCTATAATTCATAATTTGGGGGAAGTACTAGAGAAATGACAGTTTTTGCAAATAATGTTAAGGAGATTCTTAGACTCTATTATAGAAATCCACTAAATCTACTTAAAGTTCTGGTGATCAGAAAAGAGATGTGAACAGTTAAATCAGAAATAAATAATAAAACTAGAGCCATACTAAGACAAAAAATTAAAATGGACAATAGTAAAATTCTAGAAAAAGGCCCCAAATTACTATTATATGTGAGATTATGAAATTCAAAGCTATATCAATAATCTAAATCTTCACCATATAGAGAACATTATAATCTAAGACAGTTTTTCAATGAGAAGAAAACATAATCATTGCTCTCATTTAGGCCCAAAGTATGAGGTCAACTTTTGGGAATTCAATCCCTTTTTAAAATTTTAATTAATTAATTTTTAAATTAAAATTTTCAGCAATATTTATTAATAAAAACCAATCTTTTCATAGACAAATGTTAATAAAAGTGGGAGATAAGTCCCTCATTAAAAAAATCAGACACAGGGATGCAACAAAATGGTGGCGTGAGAGGGACCTCTAAAAAACTCCTCTGGAGATTACAGCTAAGAAAACACCTAGACCTCCACCAAGGACCCTCTACACAGCACACAATCACAGCTAAGAAACCCAAGTATCACATTAAGGTGCCTGCAAGAGGGCAGAGGGTTAAACAAAGGAGAAATAAAGGGAAGAGCGGGACTTGGCGGTGTGGATCCCCATTTAGAACTCTCCCCCTGGGGGAGGGAGGAGGAAGACGGCAGCGGGAGAGCACTCCGGACCTCACTCGGCCCTCGGGACAGAGGAAAGGGGGCCCACAGGCTGGGGTGTGAGATTCCACACCCACCTCACTTTGGCCCAGGGAGGAGTAGACCAGTCCACAAACTACAGTGGTTGGACTTCACTCTGGTTCTCAGAGGTGGGGTAGCAGCTGGGTGGTGAGGAGCCCAGAGCGAACACTCCGGCTGGAAGGAGGAGAGAGGGGGCTGCGTGTGGGCGTTTCTCAGCCTACAACCAGGTTGGTCTGAAAGACAGCAAAAACAGGACAGCTGACCCCAAGGCACAGGGCAGAATCCCCACGCAGGCAAACCAAGAACAGAAAGGCACAATCATGCCCAAACTCCCTGCACGAACCCCGGAGCCACAGGAGGAAAACAAAGCTGCAAACGCCCCTCCCCCGCAGACCTCTGCCTGCCTGTATCTGCAGCAAACACCAAAGAAATTACAGCTGGGAGGGTCCAGAGAGGCTGCAAAAAATGAGAAACCAGAGAATGAAAGAGATGGGGACAGATGACCCATCAGAAACTGAACTCAAAGCGATGATTATAAAAATGCTTAAGGAACTGAATGATAATTTCAACAGAGAGATAGAAAGCATTAAAGAAGACTTACAAACCATTATAAAGGACCAGAGAGTGATAATGACTACATCAGTTGAAATGAAGAACAGAGTAAAAGTCACCAAATTAGATACAATAGAAGCACAAAGCAGTGATTTGCAGGAAGAGTCAGCAGAAAACACCCATTTAGAACAGATAGATATGAGAATCCAGAAAAATGAGGATGGTTTGAGATTCCTCTGGGACAATTTTAAGTGGAAGAATATCAGAACAATAGGTGTTCCAGAAAGGATACAGAGAAAGCAAGGGATCAAGAAATTATTTGAAAAAATGATGAATGAAAAATTTCCTAACCTGGTGAAGAAACTAGACATACAAGTCCAGGATGCACAGAGAATCCCAAACAAGATGATCCCAAACAAGAACACACCAAGACACATCATAATTAAAATGGCAAAAGTTAAAGAAAAAAAGAAAATTCTAAAAACAGCAAGAGAAACTCAAGTAGTAATTTATAAAGGGACACCCATTCAACTCTTAGCTGATATCTCACCAGAAAACTTACAGGCCAGAAGGGATTGGCAGAAAATACTCAACATTATGAAAACCAAGGATCTACAGTCAGGAATAATGTATTCAGCAAGGCTAGCATTCAAAATTGAGGGACAGATAATGAGCTTCTCAGATAAGGAAAAGTTAAAGAAATACATCACCACCAAATCAGTACTACAAAGAATGTTAGAGGGACTTCTTCAAGATGGGAGGAGGGATGGGAGAGTGGATAAAATAAGGGAAGAGGACGGAGAAATTTAGTTTGATCGTTAACATAAAATTGAAAGCAACAAAGAAAGAAAACTCATGGACTCAATCAATGATTTAGTAGTTGCCTGAGGGTAAGGGGGCAGGGGACACAAATATATGGTGATGGAAAGAGAACTGACTCTGGATGATGAACACATAATACAACACATGGAAGATGTAATGTAGAATTGTACACCTGGGACCTATGTAAGTTTTACTAATCAACATCACCCCAATAAATTAAAAAAAAATGAAAATGAAAAAAGAATTAGACATAGGATGCTTGTCTAAGTTTGATCATTTTCTCATCAAAACATTCATGGGAGGTCATGCAGAAGCCTCATCTTACTCGAAACTGTCACTTATTTTGGTGCATGAAGAATTCTGCAGTCCTCTCCCATCCATATTCCTTAAAATATTTCAAATCTAGGAATTTAGGAAGATTATATGTTTTCTATCCACAAGTGATTAATACTATAAGGCCCAAACAATAAAAACTATATAGGGCTTCGGATGTGCTTTCACTAATACTGTGTCATTTAATCTTCACCACAACCCAGTATTTTCTGTTAATATACGTGGAAATGGAGGGCAGAGAGAGTGAGTGACTTGCTCAAACTCACACAGAAAGTACGTGGCCACGACAAGATTGATGATTACATCCTCTGATACTACATGGGTCCCTTCAAACTTCTGGAAAGGTGAAAACTGTGGTCAATTACCTAAATGCTTCTAAGGATACCACTGCCTGGAGCCATATGGACACATTTTAAGTATCGTGAATAAAAATGATGGGCAGTCAACCATGCACTCCTATCTCAGGAGAGACTCTCGTTTCAAGAATCATCTATTGCAGCATATATCATGTCTCTAAGGCATATTTCCATTGCTCAATCAGCTCCAAAGGACAAGCGTGTCATCATCTTTCAATGCTCTGGTGCAACAACTTAAAATTAGAGAATTCACACAGGACCAAGTCTGGCACTAAAAGCAGGAGGCATATTCAGCTTGAGTTTGTGGAAGCTTCCCTTCAACCTTGCCAATTTTTACTAGTGGAAATGGTTTCAAAGCCAGCATGGGGTTACTTGGGGTTGCTTGAGAAGCTCGTGATGAAAACAGAAAAGGGAATAAGATAAAGTGGGTTACAGTGATCGTGGAGCCCAGGAAAAAGTGGAGAAGTCCTTTTTGTGTAGAGCGGCTATGCAAAATTTTTAATTGCATGAATATGACCAATATAGCTGGGCATCAGGACCATTCACACTCAACAACCCACTTTTTCTTCAATAGCAGCACCCAGCTACTTGCAACAACCCCAATTCCATTTTGCCTATGATGAAAAAAAGGAGCACCTAAATTATTCACTGTAGCTAGACCAAATACCTAATCTTTACAGTGTTTCATCTCTGCTGGCCCCAAATAGCTAATGATGATTATATTCCCAATTTATTTTCAAGTTTGTTTGTTTCAGCAAGGGTGGAGTAAGTATTGTGTGGTCATCTATAAAATACAATAGAAGTTAACAACCACAGGTCTCTGGCCTTTAGGAGCTCATATTTTTAACAGAAAAACAACACTTATGAATAACAAGTAATAATATATATATAAGACAAGAGTTAAGTTATTGGTACAATATATAATTTCTTAATTGCTAATAATTCTATTCTGAAACATGTTAATTAGGAAGAAAAGCACTGGGTTATTCTTTTGGAGGGATTTGAAACTCAAAAGCATTAAATCCAAGGCAAAAATAAAGAGATTAGTACAGAATGAAAACTCACTTGAATCACATAATTATCCCTTACTATACACAATATTTGTACTCCAGTTAACTTAAAATATTTGTTGAATTTCACTCTGAACATACTTTTTTTTTTTTCCCAACAGAACTATCAAATTTTGAATCAAGAACTATTTCACAGTATAGCTAGGACATTTTTCCCTGATACTAACTAAATTAGTAAGTGGAGAAAGATAGCAGTAATTTTTTATGGCTTTTAGAAAAACAGAAAAACAGACTTTTATATCACATAATGAAATTAACTCCTAATTATGAGGCTTACATGATTGAAATAAACATTAAGTAAAATCATAATAAAATGGTATTTCAGGAAAATTTTTTATTAATTTTAAAAAGGGTTTATGTTTTTAAAAGCTGTGATTAATACCTGCAAATAATTTCAGGCTTCCAGAAAAATTAAAACATTAAAATGTAAAGCCATCTATTTAAAAAATTAAGTGACTTAATTTTATTGTTTTTGCCCTTACATTGTAAAACATGAATCACACTAGTTAACAAAATCTATTTTTATGTGGCATCTATGAGAAGAAAAAAATAAAACAAATAGAAATATAGAAATAAATACAAAAACAGTACAAATGAGAAGCTGTGCTAAGAAATTCCAGTAGAAGGAGCTGTAGAAATGAAGAACTTAACATTTTGCAATGACCAAGAAAGAAATGTTGAAAAATGAGGTAGCTGAATTTTATGTATCTGAGTAAAAAAGAATATTTATCATTTAGTTAGCATGCAATAGACGTTTACAGACCTCATGTTCTTTATGCATAAAATGAGATGTTTAGAATAGACTTTCTCCAAACACCACAATCTATTCTACAATGCATTAGGCACTGTGCTAGGTATCCTAAGAAATATAAAGAAGTATTTAACTTTTTCCTACACTCTGGAAGCTTACAATTCTTTAGGGGAGATTAAAATGTACACAGAAATGTCTAGGTTTCAAAGTAGAACAAAAACATGCTGAGTGAGCTTTAAGAAAAATAAAAATGCTGTAAAAGGGATAAAAACGGCTATGAGAAAAATCTAATATATGACTAAAGTGGAAAAAGTGACTTTTCAGGTATTCTAAAAAGACCTTAAGTATTGTTGGCAAACATATATAAATCCAGGAAACAAAAATGAATAGATCTTTTAAATATAAATCTACCTTTAATGCTTAAAATTCAGGAAATGGGAGCCATGCACAGACATAAGAGATGGATTAGTTTAGGTTTCTTTTTCAAAGTTCTGAATATGCTTATAAGTGAACACTATAGCAGTAAGCTAAGCATTAAAATAATGGACTATACACATAACAGTATTAGAACAAATGTAATTTGGAAAACAAACTACAAGAGCAATTTTAACCTTCCATAAATGCCCCAAGTATCCCAATAGCCGTATCTAAAATGGACTTTACCTTGTGAAGTGCTTGCAGACAGTGTATCAGCGAAGGAATCACTTTCTGGGTCAATAAGAGAATCTCCCAAAGTTTCACCCATAACAGCATGGAATAGGGATTTGCTGTAATTCACATTGATATTTTGTCTATTTCTTGCAAAAGACCAATCCGTTAAAAGAAAAAGACTTGCAGTGGTAGAACTTGTGAACACAGCAATGAGTCAAGACATAAGTTTCCAAATATTTGAGAGAGGTGGGAATAAACACACTAAGAACCAGGCCTGAATTGGCTGGCATTCTTCTGTTAGAGAGCCAGCTGTGACAAAATGTTGTGTCATAATGTTCACTGCTTTGGCAAGACTTGGTACATTACAAGGAAAACATTGCCACACTGTCTCGCCAGTGACCCACATGCTTGATGCCTTGTGAGGGGAGCAAGCTATACAGCATTTAGAAGTATCAGAGCAGAGATCGTTCAATATTCAATTGCTTCTTAAATGAAAAACTAAATCTCTGGGTTATGAAACACCAAATAAACTTACTTGGAGAAAGTGTTTTCTTGCTGCCCATCCCTGGCTGAATCTCTAATTATATTATCTGAAGAAAATTTTGAATTCAAACACATTCATATTTTAAAATTTGCTATCTGCATTCTACTGAAATATTATATTCTAAGGTATTTTTTCTACTACTTCACAAAACCCCAAATGGCATTGACTGCTATCCAAATTCTATAAAATTAAACAGTTGAGAGAATGAAGGTAGGGCCTAATATGGTTTCAATTTTATATATCAGGGTTTGCTTTTTAAACACTTGATTAAGCTTATACATCAATAGCAATGCAGCAATGTTGCATCAGTTGCTGTTGGAACACCAGTTGATGTTTAAGTGACAAATGTCATGTCAAAATGAAAAAAGTGGAATTCTCTCTGGAAAGAATAATGCACATTACCAGAAAAAAATAGACTTAAACTGATAGGTTGGCAAGGAATGTGGTCAGTTTTGTAATCAGGAAAAAGCTGGCCTCTTGCTCAAGGCCTTTGCCCTTTTTGGCAAAGAGAAACACTAGCTGTGCCAAAATTCAATGTGGGAGCTGGTCTCCTCTTGTCATATAAGTGGCCTAATATAATTACAGTGATTTGTGGATATAAAAGATGTCCCACATAGGGCAATATTTCAGTGGCAATAATTCTTTGAATTACACTTATGCCAATATTCCTCAAGTGGAATAAATGTATATCTGATTAATCTACATTGAGTAACTAGTCATCCTGCAAAGGGACTAGCAAAAGTTTCCCTGTCAATCACAGAGCAACAGCTTGGTGGGAAAATGTTTAATGGATCTCAACAGTGCAGAATAAAATGGACAGGTGCGGAATTATATCATTATTTTAAACCCAGAAACCCTTTATAAAGTAAATCAAGTTAAAGGTCCAAATGACTGCGGTAATAATAGTTGTATAGAATTAACTTTATCTATATTCAATTTGATTTCTCAATAAAGAAGGTTCTCCTTCCCTCTCAATGCTGAGAAATTTATTATATGTTACAGACACAATGACATAATGTTTAAAGGTGTGATTGAATCTAATGTTCCTGGTTGATTATGTTAGCTAAAAATAAATGATTAAGTCAAGACCACTTTTCTTCTTTTTAATTAAAGAGATCAAAAAGTTAAGCCTCATTCTCTCTACAGATAGTCCTACTCAATGTCCTAAGACATGTTTGAGTCTAGAAGGCAAACTTCAGCTTTATTCCTATTAAGTGGCAGTGTCTCATCTAACTCCTGATCATCATCTCATTCCTGCTCTCAGATTCCGAAGTCTCTCCAAATTTTAAAAAATGGACATGTTTATTAAAATGTTTTTCAGATTATGCCAGATTATAAGAATGATAAAATTGGCAGAATGATACCATTTTGGAGTGAGAGAAACCCTATAGAGTCAAACACTAAACACAATTTATGAGAGTTTTGACATACATGTGAATGTCTGTATATTCAAGGCCTTAAGATACTTTAGTATCCTGCTCTTTATTATATCAAAATCTGAAGGACACTGTATGAATCATGAAAGAACAAGATGGTGAATTACACTGTAATGCAAGGTATTGGGAGCTTTAGACTGTGTCTGGATTCTTTATCAATTGGCTATCAGCACTTTGCATCTGAAAGGTACCTCTCTAAAGAACTCTATTGCTTTCCATTCTATAGACCTCCCTTAAAGGATAGTCCTTGGTAATTTTACAGAGTGAGGCATGGTAAAAGACGACCATCCTTATGCACTCCACACAAAAGCTACAAGTAACTCAACTTTTTCTATTGAGATGTAGGGTTTTGTGCAATGCAGAGGTTAAGAAGGTCATTTCCTCTTGGACTTTGGAGACGGTGGTATGGATGTGGTTATGGGTATAGTACACACTCTCAGCAGGAGAAAGAATAAAGATAATTAGGAATGATTATATAATGATGAGGATGAAACACTTATTTAACTCTATTGCAGTTTACAACAGCTGAAAACAATGGACAGTTTAGTATTTGAGAAGGCTGTTCTTCAATATTTAATCTTCAATATTACTTTATGAAACATATCTTTGGCCAAAAGAATCTGAATAGTACTCAGCTACAAAACTACCAAAATTTTAGTACAGTTAGAAGGCAGCTAGACTAATGACTTTTATTTTATTAATTATAGGTCCAAAAACCTATAATTAATAAAATGATAGTATTATATCTGTATAGTTTTTAAAGAATTATTCAGTATTTGGAATGATTTACATCAAATATTTCCAGGAAATAGAATATTAAATATTTTTTGTTGCTGCATAAATCTTGAAACCTTGCTCTTTCGGGCTATAGATTAAATTTGAATTTCATGCCCTAGATTGAATTGAGATTTTAAAACTGCTTTAATTGCTCTTTTTCTTTTATGTAAAGTAAGCTATGTTAGTATTGGTATTAGCATTGGTATAGAATAGTGTGTATAGTATTCTTTTCTTCTGTTATTTTCATTTTAAAAGTTGCATTTCATGTTTCAAGTGCTAAGAACACTTATACTAGCTTCAGAGAGGCGAGGAGTTTCTTCAGAGAGGTGAGAACAACATCTAATACCTCTTTGTATCCCTAGAGCTTAGTACAGTGTTCCTAGTTGGCATAAAATATATGTTTATTGTTTTTATTGATGATGAAAATGATGAAAGAACAGCTGCTTGCTACATCTGTCTCACATGTATCATTCAAGGTGGAGTTTAGAGACCTAATGAATTGACAACAGCATCAATCTCTTCTTGCTCCAACAAGACTTAAATTTCCCGGTGGTACTCTAAAGGAAGCCAGGTAATTGCTAACAACCAGAATGACTGCCTAAGCTCACTTCTCCCCCTACCCTGAACTGTTCCTTTTTTTTAGTGCAATTAAAGTTGGCTTACAACCTCATCTTCTAGTGTTGGTTGAATCAATTCAGTGTTTCTTCATAATCACAGGGGACACAACATGGAAGAAATGATGTTCCAATGGGATACATGCCTTTCAGAAGAACAAATAATCCTGTATCCTAGATGTAAATTCCACCAAGACCATCACAGCAAGCTGGGTATTCCCACAGAAAGAGACAACGGAAGAACGCTGTTGAATACATCTGTCATTTTCTTTTAAAAGGCAAAATCCATTCTTCTTTAATCAAAAACTGTCATGTCGTTCAGATTTTCAGGAAGTAACATATTGTCTATATAAGATTAATATTTTAAAGTAATATACCATTTGATTTAAAGAAAAAGAACTCAATGAAATGATGTTAACTTGTAGTAAAGGTATATTTGATACTTAAAAACCTCCTCTAGATGCTGGAGCAGTGTAGTTTATAGAAAAGCCAGAAAGCCTAGGTTTTTGGTTCCTATCTGGGTTCAGCCACAGACTTGTGTCAACTCTTTGGGTTCACATTTCTCATCTTTAGGATGAGAAGAAGGCCTTTCTGCAAAACAGAATAATCCTTAAGGCTCTTTTGGGTTCTGATGCTGACATACTTAATAGTATGCCTGTAATTAGTTTATTTAAAGTATAATAGAAATTCTGTATATTGTACTTTTATTCATGTTCTAATCCTGAGTTACTAGTTCCTTTTCAGACCTGACTACTAATTTGATGACAGTATGGAAGGCACTTTTATTTAGGAAAATAAAGCCTAATAGTAAATCAAAAGTCTCAAGAAGAAAAACCAACTGAAAATTTCCCTTTTTTGCCCCCTTTAAAAGTAATTTGCCTGTAATACCTGAAAAAGAGCCTAACCTGTCTAACCACTTTCTAGGGATCAAGTAAACAGTTTTCAAATTACTATACTTTTGAACCAAAGACATCCCACCTAAACTATGTTAACTTGTCTTTGCATGCAATATCTGAAATGCTCCAGTAATTTGGTTTCTAGCATAATAAAATACCATGGCCTATATTATCAAATGACCCATATTTATGTTGTGGGAAATCCTAAACCTCTAAAACATGTATCTTCTTCATTGTTCAGATTTTTATCAATTAATTTTTCAAGATCAGTTACATGGAAATTCCCTAGGTAACATGTCCTATCACTCCTAAACCACACTGGGAATCCACAAAGATCGTAAAGCAAGCTTAGAACCACAGAGTTATGTGCAGGCTTAGTTCATATGAAATAAGTAATGTACCAGTTTTGTGACTGTACTGAAGGAAATACAAGAGCTGTCTGGAAAAAATCCAGCCATAAATGCCTCTATTTTTCATATTACATGGCTGGATACTCTCTGGCCTGCCCTTGTATACAGATTACTGAGATCACAAACTCACAAAACCTAATAAACCAACCAGGGAGATTAACACATTCAAACTCTTAATTTTTCATATAAGGAAAATGGGTTCCAGAGAAATTAAATGATTTGCCCAAGGTATTACCCAGATAATTAGTAGCAGACTTTGAGCTAGAAATCAGGTTTCTTCATTCCCAGTCCAAAGCTCCAAACTGTGCTCTATCTCATTAAAATGATACAATAAAATGTTCAAATAAATTTGTTCCCATCAATTATTCTTAATGCTACCAATCACGTTAGAAGTCTCAACATGAAAGTATTTGTACTATGATATGATTCACTTAATGTGGATGAATCACCCATGAGAATGTCATAGTTCATCACAGAGTTTACAGACAGTACTCTCTACAAAGAGAGCACTCAACAACAACTTGGTAATTAAAATTTACTAATGTCTGAATAATCAATTCAGAAATTCATTTGACCAACAAATGTCCTTTTGCCTCATTCATAGATCCTTCATGAGTCATCCTAGTATTCTGAAGTTATTCTGGTACAAATAGTTGTCTTTTCTATTGACATAGTTCCTTGCTCTTATGAAAATACAAAATTACTATGTGAAAATTTACACTGTTAATAATATGCTAATAAAAAGTACCTTAGAGCTGCACAATGTTTCTATCTCATTTAAAATACAAAATGACAGTGTGAAGTTATTCAAAGAAAAACAAGAAAATAATAGCAACTATTGAATAGGTCTTCAATATGGAACATGGTAATGGTTTTTGGCCATAACGGTATACTTTATTTCTTATCAAATCTCTAACTGCTATCATGAGAAAGATGAATCTAGTTTTGCTAATAAGTATGAACTTTTAAAATTCATACTTGTGAAGATTTCATACTCCACTTGTATACAATTTCTTCATGAAATATATTTATGTTCATTAAGAACTTATTTATGTTATATATTAAGAGCAATAGAGGTGTTAGTTGATGACTGCCCTTTTTATTATTTTATTAATCAAGTTGTCATGTGTAAGATTTAACTTTTTGATAAAAATTCATAATATTATAATTTTTTTATTGTATTATAATTTTGAGAGCCTACGCTGTTCCAGGCACTGATTTACTTAAATCATCTTTATTTCTCACAACTACTCTTTTAGCTGATAAAACTGAGGCTTCAAGAAATAAAGTGACATGCCCAAAGTAAAAATGCTTGAAAGTGACAGAGTTTGAATTCAAATACAAGACTGTTTGACACGTTTTATCATATTGATTGAAGACAAACAGACAAAACTTTACAGCCAAAACCATTACCATCTTTTTTGAAAGATTCTAAAGTGTTTTCTAATCTTTGCACCTCCCTTCCTCAAAGGAAACGTTTTATTTTCCTTAATGGACAGAATACACTGCTACTTTTCTATATGAAAAATAATTTTTAAAAATAACCTTTTATTACAGAACCAATCTATGTTCATTGTTGACAATTTAAAAACATAGACTGATAAAAAAAATCATTATGTTTCTACTACCCAGGGATTATGAATGTTGAACTCTTAGTGTTGATCTAACTGGATCTTTTTCTGAACATATGTATGATCATAAGAATACACATACATACATGCATATATATATACAGTATTTGCATTTTTTTAATAAAAACGAAATATGGTAGTTAAAAGTCGATATTGTCTATCCTTCCATTTTGTAAATTTTCATCTCAACAATCCTCAGTTCATATTCAAATTTCCCCAGTTGACCCAAAATGTTCTTTGCAGCTCGTTTGTTCCAAACCTGAATCTGATCCAGGATGTTGAAATGCGTATGTCCCTTAAGTCTTCTGAAATCTAGTGCAGCCATCCTCTCCCACCTCAGGCTTCCCTTCGTTTTAAGGGCACTGACTAATTGAAGAGATCAGGCCGGCTATCATGTAGAATGTCTGACCTTCTGGATTTGTCTGGTTGTTTTCCTGTGGTATCATTTAGCTTGCTTCACTATCCCGTTTCCTATAAACTGGATGTTGTATTGAAGGATTTATAGATTGAAGTTAAATATTTTTTACTTGAATGTAACATAGATCATGTTCTATATTTCCTATTCCATCATATCAGAGACACGTTATGTGACTGACTATTAGTGACACTAAGATTGATTACTAATTTAGAATGATGATAGTCTGATCTCTCCATTGTCAGGTTACCTTTTCTCTTTGCAATTAGAAAGTAATCTGTGTGCTTTTGCTTTGGCATTAAAAGGATATTTAATTTCACCAATCATTCACTTAAAGATTTTAACAATAATCTTTTCCTGAATCAATACTTTGAGTTTATGACTCTTTCTAGGTTTATTAGCTGGCATTTTTCTATGAGGTAGAGCTTTCCTTAGGGAATGGAAGCTATGTGGGTATCCTGAAATATGGTGATAAGGAAGAATAACTGTTTAATTTGTTCTCTGTTATTAAGAAGGTAGATAATTTCAATATCAAGCTTTCTTGGTTAGGCATAGCTGTTTCTTTTGTTCACTGAATGTTCATATCATAAAATACTTATATACTTCAGTTTCTCTTTTATGAATTGTTTTTAGAGAATTTTACTTAAATTTCACTTTTCTTTGTTATCCTTGGTCCCATGACAGTTACAACCAGGATACCCACTCCCTAGTTCTTTAGGTATCTAATCCTTTTTCTTTTTATTGTATATATGAAACCACTTATCAAACCCCAATAATATAACTAATCCTTCAGTTTTACTAACAATTTCTATTAACAGGGATTTTCAGTTTTTAGCAAGTGCTTATTCCCAAATTATAGAAGATAAGTAGAATACGAACTCAATTGGCTCTTCCAAAGTTTTATGTTGCGTGTCAGCAGAGCTTTAGGAAGACAATCTAAGATTCCTGACAGGTTTGTGGACTAATTAGACCACATTCCAACCACCTAGTTTCTTTACATTCCAGGAGTGTTTTTCTTCAGATATACTAAGCTCTAGGAAATAAGATATTATGTTTTTATATTTGCAAACATGAACTTCATTTTAATAAACTTCTCATTTTAAACACTCAGAAATGTAAAGGAAAGAGGGAAAGACTAAAACAGGAAGACAGACAGGAAGAAATAAATTTTTCAATTCTAAAATATGTGCTCCCTCAAAAAAAATAAAATTGAGTCTTAAGTCAATCTTCCTTCTAATTGTGTTTTTATTTATCTATTGCATACAGTCAGATGAATAGCTCAAAATGCCTAAAGTCATTCTGGGCAAGTTGACAAGTATCCTACACATTGAAATCAGAAGTGGGAAGACGGCCAGATTGCCTAACTGTTACTTGGGAATCTGAGGAGGTGGACAAGCCAAAATCTTTATGGGGATCCAAAGAGTACAACTTCTTCCTTAGGCAGCAGGAGAAAACAATGGGCTAGATTCTCATTCTGTGTAATTTTACAGGATTCCATTGTATCCTCTATTGTTTCTTTCATGTACTGCCTGAAGGGGAAGTGTATTGTTATCTGTGGGATAGCTTCCATAAGAGAGTTACAGAGGATGAGAATATAGCCTCTGGGAGATTAATGAATGCTAGACCCTTCAGTCTAGTATGGAACTTTCAGATAAACATTTTGGGAACTGTGCACCTGAAAGACCTATGCATTAAGGTCAGGAAGTTCTAGTGACCAAGAGTTAATGAGACAAGCAATATCCCAAGTTTATTAAAGGGGCTTTGAAAAGAGCATTTGGAGGAGGGTGGGGGGACAAAGGTATGGTATTCACAGAAACGTGAAGATGAGATTGTCCTATCTGCAGGAAGTCTTAAAGGACATTTAAACTAACCCCCGTCTTCATTTACAGATGGGGAAACCAAGGGATAAAGAGGTTAAATGATTTGCCTGAGCCCTTAACAACGAATAATGAAAAATTAATGATAAAGTCAAAGCTAGAATCCATGATTTCTGAATTATTGGACCCTCTCTCTAGTTCTACTAAAGCAGTAATTTTTTTTTTCAACTGGGTCTCTTTATTAGGCAGGAAGATTATCTACAGATACATATTCTTAGGAAGTCCTAGGAAAAAAGGTATATAAAAGCTTTTATTTACAACTTTACTGAGGTATACTTACATATTATAAAGTTGAAGTATACAATTCACTGAATTTTAGTAAATTTACTGAGTTTTGCAATCATCGCCATAAATCAGTTTTAGAACATTTTCATCACTCAGTAACATCTCTCATGCTGATTTACAATCAATCCCAGTTCCCACCCCCAATCCCAGGCAACCACTAATCCACTTGTCTCCCTTTACAGATGTGCTTTTACTGGACATTTCATATAAATGGAATAATACAATATATGGTCATGTGTCTGGGCTTTTTCCACTCATCATAATCTTTTTGAGGTTCATCCACACTATAGCACGTATCAGTTGTAAGTTCCTTTTTATTGCTGAATAATCTAGGCTAGGCTGTGTGTTACTGTATTACATTTTGTCTATCATTCAGTTGATGGATATTAAAATTGTTTCCAACATTTTAAATTAAATTTACGTGTGTGACATTGGTTAATAAATTATATGTTTCTAGTGTACATATAATTCTATAATACATCCTCTGTATATTATTACATTGTGTGCTCACCGTCCAAAGTCAACTTTCTTTCCATCAACATACATGTGACCTCCTTTATCCTCTTGTACCCTCTGGTAACCACTAACCTGTTGTCTGTGTTTGTTTGTCATGTTCGTTTGTCGCTTTCAGTTTTATATCCCTCATGAGCGAAATCATACAGTTGTTGACTATTTCTGACTTATTTCTCTTAGCATGATAACCTTGAGACCCATCCATGTTGTTGTGGATGGCAGCACTTCATCTTTCCTTATGGCTGAGTAATATTCCATTGAATATATGTACCACAGCTTTTTTATTCAATCATCCATTGAAGGACACTTTGGTTGTTTCCAATTTTTCTTTCATTTTAATGATATAAAAATCTAAAACATTTATATTTTAGAATTTCTAGATATCTGGATGATTTTCTAACTGAATACTTACAGGCAGGGTCAGCGACACAGTTTGTATTTATGATTCCATTGTTGCTCAGTATTACTAATTTAGTTGTCTAGGATTAATGATGGAAGGACAAGGTAAAGTTTTAATATGTAAATGAGTCATTTGAGTTAAGTGAAAGTCAAATATGATCCAGTAACGCTGTAGGAAGCCCTGTTTCACAAAAGAGTTCAACAAGAGAAAAGTCAAGGAGAATTTAATTATTTATGTGGCATTGAGTAGCACAGGATGTACTGGTAATATGAATGTTAAGGGTTTTGTAACTTGTTATTTAATTTGATTGGTAGTATATAAGAGCTACAAGCATAAAAAGTTTATAGCTAGTTTTGTGTATTTAAATTATATTATAATAAAAATTATGTGAACACTGAGAATCCTAAGTAATTTTTTCCTTAAAAGAAGTCTGTGCTTCACTCAAGCAATAAGGTATAGCTACATAAAACAACGGAACCAAATTTTAAAGACTTCCTAATCTTTTCATTTTATAAATGAAGAAGAGGAGACATGACTTGTGCAAAATTACATTACCAGTTAAGTGACAGAGCTGGGTCTTAAACACAGGCTCTTCAGTGCCCTGGCTACAAAACATTTATTTCAAGTTATATATTTAATCTCATTGAGCCTTTGGTCATTTAATAAATAGGACATTTTAGAAACAAGATATCCACTGTCTTATTCATGAGACATGAAACAGATTCATTTTCTAAATTCTAATTTTCTACTTATGACTGAATAATGATTACAACCAAAACCTTTAATTTAGGATCCAAGATTGGTATTCACATAGTTGACATGGGGAAGAAGAAAAGGATGTATTAGCTATATTTGAGTCAAGAGGCAGAATGGTATAACTGGAAAGAAGCTGAAGACCAGGGTTCAATCTTCAGTTTTGCCACTAATTCTGTTTATAAACTTAAATAAGTCACCATGGTTCTGGTCTTAATTTCCCATATTTAAAGTGAAAATAAGGAAAAAAGAGTAGATTAGATGACTTCTAACATTTTATTTTAGCACTTCCACTCAATGCATTTTAAGTGTTAAGGGCTCATCTATACATATTACGAACTCTTGTCCCAAATCAGAATCATGTCTAACCTCTGCATTTATTAATAATATTATTGTTATAATCTGCCCACACCCTCACCCACTTACCCATTTTATTGTTCACTATTTCCTAACATGTAACTTAAGCTCTATTCAAAAAGATATATCTACTCACCCTTATGTACCTGTGGTATATGGTAGGTGCTCAATAAATGTTGAGTGGATGCATTAATATGTGAATGAATGTGTATCTTCCTATTTTCTGCCATCCACCAGAACTTGTTTTTGGCTTCCTAATCTTACTTATGCTATAACACTTAATGATATGTTTTTCTTGATTAGCACAAAGTAAGTAAGTGAATGTCAACTCTGAATTAATTCATTTACTTTGAATGTCAATTCATTAGTTCTTATCCCTAATAGCTTATTGTACATAGAGTCAATACCACGTAATTTATACCTATTTCTTATATGTATGTTTTATTTCTCCAGATATATTGTTAAGTTCTTTGAAAAAATAAGAGGGTGTGCCTTTTACTTCATTTATTCTTGTTATTACAGTTATCAGGTGTTCAAGACTTGATTAATTGTTAATAAACACTGAAAAATATATATGTGTAAGAAAGTTGAAAGGAACTATGCTATATAGTGCTAACATTAGTTATTTCTGGGTGATGGGATTATGAGTGATGATTTTTTGCTTTATATTTTCCTGCATCTTTTTCAATAGTAGCTATTACTCTTAGAATTTAAAAAGTTACTTTGAATAAAATAAAGTGAGAATTGAGTGTTAAGAAGTAAAAGCTATCAAATTTGGAGGATTCTTTAAAATAGAATATCAAGCCGGGTTTCTATAGCTGATAAAATTAAATTTCTGAGTAGATTATTAGGTAAATGGCAGATATGTTTATAGCTAAGCTTTTCAAAGAAGAGGGATGTTATCAAGAATAATGTTAAGTGTTTCCATTTTTCTAAAGAACTTTTATCTTCCATCTTTTTTTTTTCTCTGAAGTGTTTCGAGTAGATATCAGCATCACTAATCCTCAAAGAGTACTGAAAGGTGAAAGACTCACAACATGGAAAACCTCAGACAGGAAGCTTAACGTTGGTATTGCATAAAAGAGACCGCAAACTCCTGACCTGGTTACTGGCCTCCGCCTCTCCCCACTTCCCAATTGCAACCAACATTAATCTGGTGGATCTTGTGATGTTTAGAATGTGTTCACAAATCAATTTCCAGCTTAGGTTTTATCTTATTTACTGAGAATTCTGGTCAGAAGCCTTCTGGTTCCAGCACTGTCTCATCCTGAATATCATTTTCCCTTTAATATCTTCTCCTCATTCTCCTTCCTTACCCCTACTGATGATTGTCTCTGAGGGATTAAATGAGATGATCATATACTTTCCTATTCAAATTAGGACACTTTTAAGAGTGACGGAGGACAGTATTAAAAATTATGCTCAGACAACAGGAATAAACTGCGAGTGTCACAGGCAATCAGGACATATAATCACTTTAAAATTAAGCTAAGTGAGGAGATTTAAGAGAAGAAAGAAGTTTCATGATGTCTTTGGTCCCAGCAACTAGAAACTAGGTCAATGCTGCCATAGTTTTTTTTCATATTGCCTTCCACTTCTAACGCTTGTTAGCTCAGGAATGCAGGAATCATATTAACATTTTGTTTGGAAATCTATAATTAAATGTGGTGAAGCAAAATTTTTTTTGCTTTCCTTCTTCTTTTTCTTTAATGTTAAAGGGTCTTGCAGGGCAGCTGTTTTGCAAAGGAGGGTGGGAATTGCAAAGATTTTGCCCTTGGCTGTCTTGCATTAAGAATTATGGCATCTGGCCACTTTTCAAGCAACCAGATGTGAAGTAAGTAATGCCCAGTTGGATTACAAATCTCATTTTAATATCTTTCAACATAAATAACAATAGCAATATCAATATATTTCAAGGCTTCCAAGAAGTGAGAGACATTAGCTACATAGAAACCGCACTGTAGTAAAGCTAGATAAAACAATGATCCTATTAGAAGTATATTTTAAATGATCTAAAAAGCTTATTTCAATGAAGGCAGTAAAATAAAGCTTGACTGGATAGCTACAAGTAACCAAAGCACCAAAAGTAGCAAATACCAGAGTAATTCAATTCAGTAAACTCTCAAAAATCTTAATCATATGACTTAGGTATTGAAACGATTGTTTTGGGGGGTTATTACTAAATCTGCCAAGGTCCCATAAACACGGCCTCGGCAATGAGAGCTTTGACAGTACCAGTTCTAACATATTCTTTGCAGAGTATACAGAGCTCTAATACAGAGTAAAAAAAGAAATCTAAGTATCAAATTCCTAACAACCAACCCTTTATGTCAATCTGAAACTACAAGTGAGTGTATTAAGCCATTTTGAAAGAAAATAAACAGTAATTCCTATTACTCCCAATTTTGTAGTATGATGGGGCCATTAATTCAATGGACCTTGTAATCTATCAGATTAGGCTGGTCTGATGACAGTTCATACCATTTATGCTCACAGTTATAAATAAGACTAAGATTTGGGAATACACAAAATGAAGAAGAAAAAAATGAGAAATGACCTTAGAGCAAATAAAGATGAAAGTATATCAAGGAAACAATTGAAGAAAATGTGGAGACATGAAGGACCTATTGGAAGAATTCAGGATATAACCACAAAGTTAAAATGAACAGTAATACAATATAGTCTTTTACAGTATACAAAGCATTTTGACATATATTTATTTAATCTTGAGACGTAGGAATTATTTCCATTTTATTGAAAACTGAGGCTCAGGGAAACTATGTGACATGACAAAGATCATTTGAACAGGATGTAAAATCTGAACTTAGAAATTTAACACAAATCAACCAAATGTTTATAAGACACTGTGGGAAATACAGAGAAGTTAAGACTGCCCTTAAGGAATTTATATCTTGTTGGAAAACAAGCTGCAAAGAGGTGAAAAGTAATAGTTCATGATTTGAATAAGAATTTCAGCCAATGATAGAAGAGATGTCACAAGGTAGCACCTGGTTAATTGGCAAATAAATGAAAAATGACAACAGTTCACAGGGACTCTGAAAAGCATGTCAAAATAGGATGATTCATGGAAATGGCTCTGTGGAAGAAATGGGATTTCAGTTAAGGTTTATACAGTAAGATATAGATACCACAAGAGTATGGCCTCCTGAAAGACAGTGATGGTGTACTTAAGACACTTTCATATCTTTGTCACAGAACCTCTATAACTATTATCATAAGAATAAAGACCATTGTTTGGCTAACTGATGAACTGATTAAGGATTGAATGAAC
This sequence comes from Lyroderma lyra, assembly GCA_004026885.1. Classification (NCBI taxonomy): domain Eukaryota; kingdom Metazoa; phylum Chordata; class Mammalia; order Chiroptera; family Megadermatidae; genus Lyroderma; species Lyroderma lyra. The sequence continues at coordinate 7,623 of PVJL010000463.1, read as the reverse complement.
AAACACATGGAGAGGAAGCATGGAGCATTCAAGGCAAGGGGAAGGAGCAAAAGTATGAGTGAGGGACGATGAGTGCAAACAAATTACTGTGCTTTACAGTAGTCTTGTAAGTGACTCATCCAAGGTTATATAGTTAGAGGACAGCAGGAGGTAGAATATAGGTCTCCTGACTTTTGGTGAGAAAGACAGGTGCAAAAGGAAAAAATATTGGCTTTATATTTAGATCAATTTAAGCTAGAATCCTAGCATCACCACATACCAGAAGTATACAGACTTCTATTAATAATTGTCTTAAATACAAACTAAAACGGTCTGGAGCCTATTCCCATTCCTTTTCTCCACTGAAATCAGTACGTAAATGATACTTTTTCCCACCTCAGAGCTTCCACATGTTATTTCCTCTGTAACATCGTTCATCTCATAGCTCACTTAAGCTAACTCCGATTTTCTCTTGGATTGTCAGCATAAACATCACTTCCCTAAACCCTCAGACTAGGTTAAATCACCCTATCATTGCTTATCATTCTATACAACTTATATTACCCTTTTCCTCCCTCACAGCATTCATTTTAGTTATTACTTGTTCATTTTCTGCTTTCCCCACTACATTATAAACTCACTGAAGACGTGATCCGTGCAGTATGCCCACACTAGCACGAAGAACTCTGACTAAAGCCTTAGAAGACTTGAGTTTTCGTGTTGGTTGGCTTTGTTAATTTTCTGTGTTATTCTGGGAAGTTACTTCACTTCTCTAGACCTGCTTTGTAAAAGGAAAGGAATTGGATTTGATCAGAGTTTCTTAAAGTTCACTAATGTATGGGTCCCTTTGTAAGGAAGAAAAACTTACACGCCTGCCAAGGTTGTGTCCTCAGACTCCCCAGAGGTCCTGTAACCCCAGGTTGAGAAAAGTGATATAAGAAACCATGAAAATGACCTTGATTTGTGGAATTTTGGCTTTATAATGAACTTTTAGATTGTTATTGATATAAAAACACATTGCTTTTACATTCTACAATTCTCAGAGCCCAAGAATATATTTATGGATGTCTAAGAATCTGTGGATCCCAGTTTGAGAAAGAGATGGTCTCTCTCTCCCAGATCTAAAATTTCACTATTCTAAGAAAATGAACGTTTATTTTCCAGAGTGCTTTTTAATGAATCATACCCTACACCTGGGCTCATTACACTGAAATTTGGGAGAGAATACAAGTAATTCCACAGCATTGAGGCATCCAGAAAAATTCTTGCATTTGAAGAGAGACAGATTCTCAGGTACTCATTCTGGCCAACAGGATGCAAAGCATCTGACCTTAAGTCAATGTATGTGGCAATGAAAAGCTTACAGAAAGCACTTCCCTGGACTCAAATGAAGTGATCTTTTTGATTATATAGAGTAGATGAGAATATGAATTTAAAAGTGAGTGGAGAACAACAAAAAGGCAAAAGGCAAAAAGCCAAATTAAAAAATGGGCAAACGACTTGAATAGACATTTCTCCAAGGACATACAGATGTCCTAAAAGCATGTGAAAAGATGCTCAACATCATTAGTCACCAGTGAAATGCACATCCAAGTCACAAGGAGATACACTTCATATCTACTATGATCCCACTTATATGAAATAACCGGAATAGGCAAATTCATAGAGACAGAAAGTAGAATAGAGATAACCACAGGCAGAGGGGTAGGTGATGGGGAGTTGTTGATTAATGGGCAGAGTTTCTGTTTGGGGTGATGAAAAAGTTTTGGATGTAGATGGTTGCCCAACATCATGAATGCAAATAATGTCACAGAATTGTATGCTTAAAAATGGTTAAAATGGCAAATTTTATGTTACACGTATTTTACCACAATTAAAAATTAGTGAGAGAAGATAGGCAGCTTGCTATTTACCACATGGACATCTAAACTGCTAATCTGATAATGACTTCATAGAGATATAAAATACACGACACGTTGTTTTCATAGGCAAACTTATTCCACAATCAGGAACTTTAAGAATTAGCATTAATAAGTGTATGACTAATTACCTTCTATCTACCTGTTTATTTTGGAATTAGGGAGGTCCCCATAACTAATTTATACCTATCAAGCAGTACAAACTCTAATTCTATGGCTCAAGTTAATTATTAATCATCCTTAGTGATGAATGTTAAAGGCCTCAAGGATAATTGAAAAAACAGTTGAACTACAAATCTAAATATTCTGATTTTGTATTATCCTTTTAAATCTCTTTCTAGTGGAGGTGATAATAAGTGATTAAATGATTATCAGAATCAGGAGACAAAAGTTAGAGCACAATTATTCACAGTAGGTTCTAAAAGCAGAACTTAATACTATTTCTTTCAATTTTTACCTTACAGTACAGAGGCTGTGCAAGTGAAAACAGCATTGCCAATGCCATTTAGATGCTAAAGAATTATTTTTTTATTGTTAAATTTATTGGGGTGACATCAGTTAGCAAAAATTACATAGGTTCCAGGTGTACAATTCTACAATGCATCATCTATGTGTTGCATTATGTTATTTTTATTTAATTTGTTAGTTTTGTTTTGCAAACTGGTGAGAGATTCTAATAGAAGCAAGTAGCATTTGTGGCTGGAAAACCTTGGAATTTTAACACTTCTTCTGTGACATGAATATGTGAATGTTTCAAAGGACTTTCCCACATATAATCCAACTGTACTGTGAAAACATTATCACTCTTCCTAGCTCGTCAGACTTTGGGTCTGAGCCCTTTCTCAACAGGGTCAAAAAAGCATTCATGCTAGCTGTCATCTTATGTTCTCTGCTGTGGTCTTCATTTGCCCTTGATTTGGGCTCATGACTCTCTTTAAAAAACCTTCCCGATTTTTTTTTTGATGGAACTTGAGATTATTGTGCTAAATGAAATAAGTAAGACAAAATAAATTTAAGAACCATATGACTTCACTCATATGTAGGATATAAAACTGAAACAAAAATTCATGGATACAGACAACAGTTTAGTGGTTACCAGAGGGTGAGGGGAGTAGAGGAGAGAGAGAGGGTCAAATATATGGTGACGAAAGGAGAAGTGACTCTAGGTAGTGAGCACACAATGCAGTATACAGATGATATATTATAGAATTGTACATTTGAAACCTATGTAATTTTACTACACGATGTTACCCTAATAAACAATTAAAAAAAAATAACCTTGCCAAGTAAGCCAAAAGAGACAAATGTGTTTAGTTTTTCTTAGGCTGCTTGGACTTAAACTTCTGATTGGAGAAAGGGGACATTTATTCCTCATAAATATTCTGTTCAGGCTTCTCTTCACTAGACTTCTTACCAAATGTCCAGAGGCCAGGCTCTCAAATTATCTGAATATAAACAAAATGCTTGTTTCCTCATTGACACCTCATCTGCCAAGATTCCACTCAGACTGCTGATTTATATAGGTGGTTCTAACTTTTTAAGTACAGATGATTGCAGCAAAGTAGGATACTGCCTATGGTCAGGTAAACAACATCTAAAATAAAATCAACAGCAGTTCAAAGAGGAAGAAGCAAATTGGATTAAAACATTCAGTTTCCTTCTCTTTTACCACTCATTTCTTTTCACCCTCTCATATTTTAAATTAGAATATAACCTCTTTTGACATGACTTGTATGTACATCATAGTAAACTAGTTGCTCTCTTAAAATAATTCTGTGAGAGTGCATATTTTGAAAAAACAGACAAATACTTAAAATTGAATGAAAATTTAAGGAGAAATTTTAAAAATCAAGTACCCTCTTCCTTCAAGGTCTTATTTTCATGGGATGCCTAAGCCAGAAGCTGTGCTACTATTTTGACTCAAAAGCCAGGATAACTGTGCAGTTTCCACTGAACATTTAGTTTTTGGAAACTTGGTTGTCCTGCTCAATATTTAACTGTCTGCCCAAGAATCAAACAGCCACTTACTGAAATCTGCATTTCTATGTATCTCAGGTAAACAAGTGCTCTCTCCACCTTAGAGAAAGGGAAGAGCAATGGCAATCTGCAAGACTGAAGCTGGGTAATGAAAAAGAAAACAGACATCTTCCTATGGCCAGGTCACTGAAGATAAAGTCAGCTAACAGTGAGATGTCAGCTCTGGCTCTACTTCCTCCTCAGAATGATGAGAAGATCAGTGGCTCCCAAAATAGAACCAAGTAAAATTGATAATATTCTGGAAATTAGCATAGAGTATATAAAAACATGTATTTGGGAAAATAGTCCTGCAGTAAGTTTTCTCATTTAAGAACATTAACCAGAGATGTCTCTTGATTTTGTTACAGCTGTAACTTTTCCACTGTATGAAGCATTAATAAATTGGCTTGCTATTTAAGTGGGCTGGAAAAAGTATAATCTAAATTACTGGTCTGCTATAAATTTAAATCCTCTAGTTCTCAGCTTATTTTGGCAGAACACTTCTAACAAAAAGTGTAATAAACTATACTGTCATCCAGCAGGATTTTTATAACCCCATCTACCATATTTGGGGGTGAGGGGGAGGTAGTAAGAACCCACAAGGAAGTAAATGATATTATGGTGACATTTTGTACCCTTTAGCTAGCCCCGGGACAACTGAAACCATGTGTTTAAGATGGGAAGTGCTACTAAATTTGAGATGACTTCTTGTGGCTTTATTTTCTTCTTACACTAGCATCACTCAATTTGTTCATAAATAGATTTCTGAATTTTTAAAAATCATTTTCCTCCATAATATATAACCAATTCTTTTTATAAAGGAAATATTCTTGGTAACATTCAAACTAACAAAAGATGGGAAAATAGAATGCTGATTACTTTTAAGTTACTACAAAAGATAGTTTTGAAAATCCTAAGATTGTCATTAAATGTCAATTTCCCAAGTTTAGTTCTCTTTTTACAAAAAAATCAACACTATAACTAAATAAAAAACAATTAATAAAAAACAAGGCAGTACATGAAAAGTGACTAATTTATTAACACAGTTAACATGTCCCAGAATTGTCATGGAAGAGACTGAGAAGAGATTAAAAAGGAGAAAAAGAATGGGGAGAGTACTACACAAAGCCTCTTTATTGGTGACATTTTATTTTGTAATTCAACTTGCATTCATTTAATATTTATTGAGTAGTTATTATGTATCAGGCATTAGGCTCAATGCTGAAGACACATCAGAAAAGAGGATATGGTCCTTATATTCAAAAGAGTTTACAGTTACTAATACACACAGACCTTTTAATAATTTTTAATAAGAAGGAAAAGGGATACATCCAGAAACTTTTGACTTGTGAACTTAAGTTCTAAAATTTTCTTTGTATCTCTAATTTTAGTTATTCTTCCAAGTTCCTTTGATATATGAAGCTATATGGTAGCCATATCTGTTCATGCTTAGAAAATTAAGTATTGAAAGGGTCCTTAAAGATCAATTTGTCTAACCTAATTTGTCTAATGTATGGGGAAACTGAGGCTGGAATAGGGAGAGTGATTGGATTAAGGTCACTTACCTGCCATGTCTTCATTTTTATGAGCATTCTTGCAAGTAAGATCCTATAACTTTGGAGGCATCATTATAACGAATGCCTTTATAAATCTATGCTTGTCTGACACTTTTCTCATTTACCTTCCCTAGATCGCCACTAGGACAATTATCACATTAACTTCTTCATTACTCTTTCTTCCAAGCTCAGTGGAAGCAGTTTTTCCTTAGAGGGCCCATTTCTTTTTAATATCTAATCTGAGAACTTGCCCCCATAATGTTTCCCGCTTCTCCACTGATTTGCATTCTTCCCTACTTGACTCAACTGCTCTAGTAGAATCATTCTACTCGCTGCCAAAATTCTCAGTGGTCTAAAATCAACATCACTCCTCCATTAACAAAAGACGGGAAACTGCCTACTGCCTTCTAACATTCCTACCACTATACTTAAGCTATAATCTTCAGCAGTTATCTCCTACTTGCAACTGTTAATGGCCTTACTCCTTTATCATTCTTCTTGACTTTTCCTTGTCATTTTATAATATTTCAGTAACACACATGAGCATGGGAGTCAGAAGCTTAGTTTAAATCCAAATTCCACCTCATACTAGCAGTATGAACTTAGACAAGTCATTTAACAATTAAACTTTACTTACCTGTAAAATAGGGATGATCATAATTCCTACCTTACAGGGTTATCGTGAGGACTAAATAAGATTAGATATGTAAAGTTATTAACACAATGCCAGGTACACAGGAGGTACTAAGTGTTGTTTTCCTCTTCTTAATACTACTCTTTTCACTCTCAGCTTCCTTTTTAAAGACTGAAATATATTTGACATATAACATTATAAAAATTTAAGGTGTACAACATATCGTTACACTTATATAATATTATTGCCACTGTAGCAATAATTAGCCCCTCCATCATGTTATACAATTATTAATTCCACCATGTGATCCAGAAATTCCACTTCTGAGTACATACCCAAAGGAAATGAAAAATATGATACTGAAGAGACATATGCACTTCCATGTTTACTGCATCACTATTCTCAATAGTTCTGATGTTAAAACAACCTAGTTGCCCATCAATAGATAAATGGATAAAGATGATGTGTGTGTGTGTGTGTGTGTGTGTGTGTGTGTGATATTATTTAGCCATGAAAAAGAAGGACATGTTTCCACTTGGGACAACATGGATGGACCTTGAGCACACTATGCTAAATGAGATAAGTCAAACAGAGTCAAGTAGTTTATGATCTCACTTACATGTGGAATCTAAAAAAGCCAAACTTGTAAAAAAAAGAAAAAGAATAATATGGTGTTACCAGCAGGTGGGAGAATAGGACAGATGTCATTTAAGAGTATAAACTTGAAATGGATAGTAAATAAGGCCTAGAGATCTAATGCACAGTATCATATATATAGACAATAATATTGTATTATAATAATCAACCTTGCTAAGAGATTACAACTTAGTTATTCCAACCACTAAAAGAAACAATTAACAAAATGAAAAGGCAACCTACAGAATGGGACAAAATTTTTGCAAATCATATTCTGGATAAGGGGTTAATGTGCAAAAAATATAAAAAACTCACACAACTCAATAACCACAATATAAAAAAAACCAAACAATCCATTTTAACAGTGGGCAGAGGAACTAATTAGACATTTTCCCAAAGAAGACATCCAAATGGCCAACAGGTACATGAAAAGTAGCTCAACATCATTAATCATCCAGGAAATGCAAATAAAAACCACAGTGAGATATCACCTCACACCTGTTAGAATGCCTATTATCAAGAACACAAGAGATAACAAATGTTGGCAAGGATGTGGGGAAAAATAAAACCCTTATGCACTATTAGTAGGAATGTAAATTGATTTAGCCAGCAGGGCATACAATCTGGAGGTTCATCAAAATAGTAAAACTAGATCTATCCTCCTCTTTTAAATTTTATCTATGTGTTGGGAATGGAGCTACCATTTGACCCAGCAATCCCCCTTCTGGGGATCTACCCAAAGAACTTGAAAACCTTTGTCCGCAAAGACTTATGTACCCCAATGTTCATTGCAGCACTGTTCACAGTGGCCAAAACATGGAAACAACCAAAGGTCCCTGCGACAGATGACTGGATAAAGAAGCTGTGGTACATATACACAATG